>JAOTOL010001659.1:2905000-3277500 GCA_034440575.1 Imbricaverruca yamaguchii
GTATTTAAACTTGGAATGCCCGCTCGATGGTCCGCACCGGAGCCGGATTGCGGAACCATCACCCGTATTGTCGACCCGCGACCTGCTGGCGACCTTTCGGCGGTGGCCAGCCGGCGGCAGTCGGCGCGGCCGCGGTCAGTCGACGGCCCGTGCGGCGGGCGTCGGCTGCCCCTGTTGGGATGCTGGCCCGCAGCGCCCGTGTCCGGGGCCGTGATTGGCTGGTGCTGACGTGTCCGGGGCCGTGATTGGCTGGTGCTGACGTGTCCGGGGTCGTGATTGGCTGGTGCTGACGTGTCCGGGGCCGTGATTGGCTGGTGCTGACGTGTCCGGGGCCGTGATTGGCCGGTGCTGACGTGTCCGGGGCCGTGATTTGCCGGTGCTGACGTGTCCGGGGCCGTGATTGGCTGGTGCCCCGTGTCCGGGGCCGTGATTGGCTGGTGCTGACGTGTCCGGGGCCGTGATTTGCCGGTGCTGACGTGTCCGGGGCCGTGATTTGCCGGTGCTGACGTGTCCGGGGCCGTGATTTGCCGGTGCTGACGTGTCCGGGGCCGTGATTTGCCGGTGCTGACGTGTCCGGGGCCGTGATTGGCTGGTGCCCCGTGTCCGGGGCCGTGATTCGCTGGTGCCCCATGTCCGGGGCCGTGATTGGCCGGTGCTGACGTGGCGCCGCCGGGTCGGGCCGCGGATGTTCCGGCGCGGGTGCCGAGCGGAAGCGGAGCCGGATCGTGCCGAGCTGTGGCCGGCAGTGGCCGTGTGTGGGAATCCATGCGTTTTTGCCGCGCTGTGTCCAGATACTGAATGCAGGCGCGTCCACGTCTAGCTGACTGGCACTTCCCGAAGCTGGTTGGACCGACATCGCCTAAGTACCGACATATAACTGTTTGGCCTAAAAATGTACATACTTCAGAGAGGGGATTGCGATAAAATGCTTCATTTAAAAGTAAAAGGTTCATATGACTCTGAGTGGAGGGCTTGTGTCTTGAAACGCTGCAACTAAAATATCATTATCATTTTGACAACGTGCGAGTCGAATCGGGCCGGGTCGGGGCGCTCAGCTGAACTTGTCGCAATACACAGAAGTGAATGGCTCGAGCCTCGCTCCAGCTCATAGTCGAACCACGGCAGTTCCGTCCGTCCGGTCAGCAGCTAAAGTTGTTTGTCGAAATGGATGACCACCTGGAGGGACTGAGTGGTCTCTCAGGCGCCGGCGGGTCCCGCCTGCACCAAGCCAGTTGCCGCCCGATCCTCCGAGCAGCCAGCTAAGTGGGGCGCATTGTTACTTGAACGCTACCTTGCCTTGACCAGTCATACCGGAAGTACAATATGTGATTGTGTTACATTATGTGTATATTGTATCAGTATGTGATACAATATATGATTGTGACGCCATATTGTGATGCATGGCATCACTATGTGGTACTGTGAATTATCCGGCATTCGGCACTGTATTATCATACGCGATGCGCGATGGTGAAGGTACGCGCTTTGTCGAGGCCTTCTGTTTAAGTGACGTCACAACGTGCGTCAATGCAGTGACTCGCCGTGTTTGCCTATATGGATGTTATGGCCTGGTGTGAATATTCCGGAACCGGGCGCCCGGATCACAGCACGATAATGACGTCACAAGTCAACCAGGTTGTGCAGGTTGTTCCCAGAATACTGCCGCAGGCCACTGCGAACCTGTTCTGTGACGTCACTCACAGATGATGCAAAGTCGCTGGAAAGTGTCCAAGCACCGTCGGAGGTACGGTAAACAGGGATCTTCTTGGGCATAGCGGAAGGGGATCATCCGACCTCAACTGCACTCGGAAGTCGCATGAATGGCCGGATGCTACTGTTGTGAGTAAACGGCTGCTTCTGTTTGAAGTAACCAACTGCGTTTGTTGAGAGTGGCCAACTGTTACTGTTGGAAGCAACCAACTGCCACTGTTATGAATAATCCACTGATACTGCTTGGAATGCATCGCACCCTAAATCCTCCACCGATATCACCGGAAGCAACTTTTTAGGGCAAATATTTTAGTTAAGAAATGGATTTGATGACATGCGTTCGAAATCATATTTTGTTCAGTTTACATAATCCAGCATCATATTTCAGTAATATATTCCAGATTCAGAACATGAGCAAAGGTACGCCAATAGTCACAGCCAAAGCATACTGCTTAAAAGGTATATACAGTGGGTGTTTTGCATGCGTAAACCAGGTGGAAGCAAACTCTTGTATTTCACCGAAAATTAGCTTAGCCTGTAGCTCAATACCAGCGGGAACGTTACAGAAACAGTATATTTGGAAGAGACTAGCGAGAACGAGACATTCAGAACGATCTAATGATATGTATGTATATATGTGTATATATATATATATATATATATATATATATATATATGTGTGTGTGTGTGTGTGTGTGTGTGTGTGTGTGTGTGTGTGTGTGTGTGTATGTATGTATGCGTGTATGTGGGGGGGGGGTATCTGCATGTGCGTATGTTAGTCACAAATGTTTAATTTACCGTTGTTGCTAAAACGGACAAAGGAAGTCAAAACATGCTACTACTTTGTATATTCACTAGACATGAGCATAGCACAGATACGTTTCTTACATGGGGGCTGAAGGCTACGTATGGTCTTCACAAGTGATATATCAGTATCTTTTTACTAACTTCCACCAACACGTACTTGAACATTACCTAAATTCTGGATTTCAACATTAGGTTCATAGTCATGTATACCACCTGGCATGTGTGCACTACAACTTGGAAAAGGGATGAAGCTTCGAAAAAAAATATTGGAGGGGGACCCAGCAGTGACAAAGTTGATGACTTAACTGAGAACCTAATTGTGAAAATTGTGAATTGTGAATTGTGTTTGCGAAGATCAACTTGCTCTACAATCTGGAAATGCTGTGCATATTTTATGAAGTGCATCGCAGTGGTCTTAGATCAAGTATACAACACCACTGATCAACATGTGGACCCTGGTCACAATTGCAATACATCTGCATGTAAGCGAGGGTGTGGCCCACATATGAGGGTGCTTTATATATGGTTGATGTTGCATCTCTTATCTCTAAGTGCGGCTGCAGCGGCCCAGTAGCCAGGGGCGGAGCTTCCGGGAAGCTTTGGGAGGGTCAAGCAATGCTAGAACTGCTATGTATGAAACAAACTAAGTAGTCAACTTAATTCATATCAAGCTAATTAAAATGCACAGGGATTGAGGTGGCTCGCCCATGCAGCCAGGTAAGGTTTAATGTTTAACTTTGTGTTATTAGACTTGCTGTGTCGGATATACGGAGGGGTCCTGAAAGCACAGACAGCTCGAGCTTCCGAAAGGAATAGCAGGCTCCACGTATGTGTGCATGAAAAGAATAAACATTGAAAGCGATCCCGAGACGGGATTAAATCGGTTTTCCCCAAAAACATTTTGTGCTGAAATGAAAACGATCCCGAAACTGGATTGAAACCGGTTTTACTCGAAAAACATTTTTTTTACTGAACTGAAGACGATCCTGAGACGGGATTTAAACCTGTTTTCCTTTTTTTTAAATTGTATTGAGCTGAAGACGATCCAGAGACGGGATTGAAACCGGTTTTCCTCAAGAACCGTTTTTTATTGAACTGAAGACGATCCCGAGACGGGATTGAAACCAGTTTTCTTCAAAAACCATTTGTTTCTACGTGCTTCAACGAACCAACCGTGATCATATATATACGTCGTAGTGACAAACATTAATATGTATGCAGGAATTGTTCACGACCAGAAAAAAAGTGCGGTGTACAAAAAGGGAGACCATGTACCTCGGCGGCAGTATGTGAAACCATTTTTATTCATACTCTAGGCCTGTGTGCATGATGGCGGGTGGAGGTTAGTCGGGTCCAAATATTGCTTATCCGATCAAAATAGAGATCAATTTCTTCACCACACAGGAGCACCATGGTCCAGTTCGTTTCGCACAAAACTAAGTTGAATGTCAAATGCGCATAGATTAAGTTCTACAGTCGGATATCTGATTCCTGACATTGGGTGTAGAATGGTTTAAGGCAAGCTAACCATATAATAGCTTACGGCAACATTCCGCACTTTGTTCCAGTGAACCAAGCTTTAAGCTTAATCTAATTGCTACATTGAGCAACTAAAAGCTACAAGCTACCTCTGGCGGTGGGGCTATATAAATGTAATAAATATAAATAGAAATGCTTTGAGCAGCTTTTATGAAAATCCTGCTTCAGATATCATCAAGGTGGCGCCATGGGAGAACACTTCAGACAGGAAAAAAAACACCAAAAGGACGGGAGACAAGCTTGCAGTGCATGCAAACTCTCCAACTCCACCTCGACCCAATCATAGTCGTACCTGGAATGGCGCGTACATGCAATACCAGCCAACTATAACGAAGGCTAGCCAGCTGCATGGCATAATTTGAGAACTGTATGTAATGCTAAGTCGGATGGAATGTGATAAGCATCGCCAACCGAGCCCAGCTGGACCACCACGAAATCTATTTGCGGTGCTTTCGCACAATTTAGTTCGATATACTCTAGGCGCAGTCATAGTGTTTCATGTTAATTAAATGGATGCGTAATAACCATCAGGTACTCCCAAACACCACACAATAGGTTGGTTGTCAGCAGTGCTAGCGCTTCGTCACACACGTAGGAGTGGCTACCACCTCGCTCATCGCTTCGCCACGCCCGCCAGGGTGGCCACCACCTCGCTCATCGTTTCGCTACACCCGTCAAGGTAGCTACCATCCCACTAATCGTTTGGCCACACCCGTCACGGTGGCTACCACACCGCCCATCGTTTTACCACAAGCTCCACCAGAGTCGATGGACAGCATAGGTCGTTCGCCTGTCACGAGAGAAATCCAATGGTGTGCGTGGTCTGTATAGTGGTGGAAGCCCGCGACCTTCCAAACTGGGCTAGCGGTCTTAAGTGCTTGGCTAAGTCGAGCGTCGGCGCATTCGATCTGGTCGTGCACCAAGCATGGTCCATGGACAGTCCTGTATGACTGATTAAATCTTTAAAAATTACTTAGCACAGCTTACTAAATACATGCAGGTTGTGTGTGGCTTGGCATAAGTTGCATGTAGTATGGTGAAGCTACCCGAGTTTACGGCTGAGGTGCACACCTACAGCAGCGGTATCCCGCCATTGGGCGGGGAGACAAGCCCTGTGTGAAGGCAAGGTCGGCGTGGATCACTGGTGTGCCGCCAGCCGGCTCTGAGTCGGCTACGTGGAACAAAATAGAAAAATGTACTTAAATTTTCTCATCTGATTTGGATAGCGCTAGACATGAGTTTGAGTTTATAGCAGGTCTCACAAAAATGTGTTTAGTTTTTACTTCACGAAAATTGTTAATGAAGGCCGATTTTCTTCCAATTAGGCTATTTGGTGGGTGGGATGAGGCACATGGCACCTCTGGGGTTTGACTCCCTATATCCACCACTAGTGTTGCACGTCAGAGCAACATTCCCAAGTCTACGTGACAAGCTCTGTTGTTCTCCCAAAGCTTAGCAAAAATTCGGACCGCTTTCATCCGTCACCAACATATTTCCATGTTCACGCGCCAGCTAAAGCGACGACCAGTACCCTGATTCCGGCTCAGTCTCCGCGCTTGATGCCACCTGCGTGGGTCGGCGTGGCTCGGGCCGCAGTGCCGCAGCGCAAACACCGTGCGGCGGGCAGGTGGGTGCCAAACACAACACGGTCGGCGGCCCACCCGGCGTCCCCCCCCCCCCCGCCGGCCAACGCACGGTCGTCGAGCTGGACGGTCGGCTGTGGCGCCAGTGCATACCAGGCGCACCCCGCACCCGCTGGTGACGGCGTCCGCAGCCGACCTGGCCGGGGATCGGCTGGCGTCCGCGCCCTGACAGCCCGCGCCGGGCGCCTACCAGGGATCAGTCGGCGCCCGCGGCCACGCCCTGCCCCCGCGCCCGCCCCGTGCCTGGGTCCGCCCCCGTTGCCCGGGGCCGCCCGCGCACACGGGGCGGACGTGCGAGATCAGATCGCATTGCCTTATGGGTGATCGATGATCCTCTGTTTGTCGTGTTTCTGCGTGCGGATGTCGAGTTCCTCTGATCGAACGCTGCTGGCTGGTGGCGTTACTTCCGGTGGCGTTTCCGGGGGCGCTTCCGGGAGCACTTGGGGCAGACCAGAAGCGAGTCCGGAGATTGAGCGAAGCACACGGTTCGCCACCAGCCGAGTGTTTGCTGTACTGCCGGCCATTCTCCGAAATCTGAGCCAGACTACGTGCTACATCCGGTCGCGAGTCAGGGAAACGATGTGCTAATGCGCTGACGCCTGTTGTCGCCGATGTGGCATTTTCTACTTACCTTATGATGAAAGCAAGAATAAAGATGTCGTGCTAGGTTACTTACTTGCAATTGTTACTGATGATTTTGCATAGGGAAGGGGGAGGATGACGGACAGTAGTCAAGTCGATTTTTGTCCATGTAACGCCAGGCATATTTCATTTTACGAAGCTTCGGTGACTCGTGCATTGCCGTGCTGTGGCGACACCCATGCTTATGACGTCATGAGTGGAACATCTCAGACCTTTTGCCACCGAAGTCACGAAAGATCAGCCCTTAATTTCCTAAATTGCCAAAAATAAAATAGCCAATGTTGGGTATGTTTGGGTGGCGGACAACGCAACTGCCCAGCTTGCATAGCTCGTTGACTTCGCCAAGGTCGTGTAAGGCTATATGCTAAACTTCAGCCCCGGATGACCTTTGTCGGCTTATCAGTCACCAATGGGGTTAATTTCAACGTGCTTTCGACCAATATTTTAGCAAGACGTTTCCGAAAGGAGACAGACGCCTCGACCACATCTCTCCCATGACCTATCAGTCACAACTTAACAAAACCCACATGGTTAACATCACACTATACTGAGGAACATTATGTCGAGCATTTGACACTTTTATTTGGTAGCTTTGTGTACAGGCTACAATTAAATCGAAACATTATCGAGTTGTGCGAAACAATAGCTTTTAGTCTCACCTGAGAGGTTCACCAGTAGCGGGACGTATATAATCAGACATTATATCGTGATATTTCGTCGTGTGCGACACACAGGTATTGTTTGATGTCCCGAGGATTATTCCTTTCGGAACGTTTGGAGGGGGCAACAACCTCCTCTTCACTGGGAGATGAGGAAATAGTTCGCGCATCGGCGAGGGTTACAACATTATTTGACGCCACAGTTTCAAAGACAGTTCATGACCATGGTCAAGAAGCCACCAAGCCACGTCAGGAATTTAACTGCAGACGATCCAAGTGCCCCAGAGTGCATGTGTGACACACAAGTTCTCAAAAGTGAGTGCAGATCGGTAGCCTTATATCGCACTGGACAGGCCACCGCAGACACAGCATGGAACGGGAAACAATCCAGAGCATGAACACCACATAGGCATCTTAACTGCAGTGCAAGCAAAAGGCACGAACTCGGCCAAAATGTGTCAACACTACTGGCAGAGACGAAGTAAAAGCACGACCTTGTCGGCCAAGATGCACCAACACTACTTACAAAGACGAAGTAAAAGCACGACCTCGTCGGCCAAGAAGTACCAACACTACTTAAAGAGACGAGGTAAAGGCCTTGGTCAAAATGTACCAACACTACTTACAGAGACGGGGTAAAGGCACGACTTCGGCCAAAATGTGCCACCACTACTGACAGCGACGAGGTACAGGCACGATTTCGCCCAAAATATACCAACACTACTTACAAAGACGAGGTAAAGGCACGGCCGTGGTCAAAATGCTCCAACACTACTTACAAAGACTAGGCAAAGGCACGAGCCTAACCAAAATGTGCCAACACTATCCACAGATGCGAGGTAAAGGCACGAACTCGCCCAAAATGTGGCAACATTACTCATGGATGCTTGGTAGCATCCCAGACCTGACTAAGATTTCGGAATTAATCATCACCCATCTCGAGGATGTGGGAACGCTGATGTCAAGTTGGGGGAGGAGGAATCTTGCCCTCAGGGCTCAAGGTCACGGAAAGCATGAATGGCGGAGGGAACCATGTCCCCTGTTTGCCAAGTTAATACACCTTTGGTACCATTGGTCAAATGACACAACTAGCTGGTGCTCGGCCGCCAGCTGGTCTGCATAGCAGCCAACAGCCACACCTGCCGGCCAACGTCCAACACTGAGGTTCCAACTACTCACCACAGATGTCTCTGCAGTCTGGCAGAGCGTCAGCGCGCGGTCGTCGGCGCCGCCCTGTTCTCCAGCGTCGCTGTTGCGCTCGGACGTCGCGTTGTCGTCTGGCGATGGCGGCCTCAGGGTGCAGATGACGTCGCCGGCGATCCGGTAGGCGTCGCCGGGGCTGGTGGGCGGCGGCGCCTCGGGCGGGCCGGGCCGCGCCTCGCCGCGCGGCTGCTGCACCACGGCGCCGTCGACGTGCTCGACGCGGATCTTGTGCGGCCCCTCGGTGATGACCGGCGTGCTCGCCTGCCCCACCACGGCCGACGGCAGCCGCTCCAGGAAGCTGCCCTCGCTGCAACACACGCCGGCACACCGGGTGTCAGAAGAGTGGACAAAGGAGCGACCGAACATACGTGCGAGGTGAACGGGGTAAAATCCGATACCCACAACACTGTATATTTTACTTTTTCAGAAAACGTCATATGGCGAATAGCTAAGATCCGACAAAAATGGTGGGGTGAGGAAGGGGCATTGGCACAACGCCCCCTTTTCCTATGTTGTTTATGGTCAGAAGCAAAGGTCACCTACATGTCGATAGCCGCAGTTTGCCCGGTACTGCAGGCACTGTTGCCCGACCACTGATTACACTGCGTCAGGCCACCTCACTGCTGCCCGACCACCGACTACAGCTTGACCCTATTCATGGTAAGGTACGTGACAGGTGTGACGGGGTGTGTTGCAAAGTTTGCGTCGGGGTGTGTTGCGGAGTGTTTGACTGGGTGTGTTGCAGAGTGTTTGGCGGGGTGTGTTGCAGAGTGTTTGGCGGGGTGTGTTGCAGTGTTTGGCGGGTGTGTTGCAGAGTGTTTGGCGGGGTGTGTTGCAGAGCGTTTGGCTGGGTATGTTGCAGTGTTTGGCTGGGTATCTTGCAGTGTTTGGCTGGGTATGTTGCAGTGTTTGGCGGGGGTGTTGCAGAATGTTTGGCGGGGGGTGTTGCAGTGTTTGGCGGGGTGTGTTGCAGAGTGTTTTGCGGGGTGTGTTGCAGTGTTTGACGAGATGCATGGCTGAGGAGTGTAGCCAGAGGGTGTGACAGGGGATCTGACAGGATGTGTGCCGCTGTTGTATGGCGAGTTGCATAGCTGTCCAAGCATGCATGGCCAGGGTGTGCGGCAGGGTGTGTGGTAAGATGTGTGGCAGAACACGTAGATGTGGCGGCATGTGTGGCAGAATGGTAGAGTGTATGGCTGGGTAGCTGGCAGGATGCCTGACGAGTTGTGGTGGGCTGTGTGGGAGGGAGTGTGTTCCGGGGACTGAACGGTGTGTGACTGTGTGTCCAGTCGTGTCGGTGTATTCCGACGAGCTGTAATGGGCTGTGTGGGAGGGAGTGTGTTCCGGGGACTGAACGGTGTGTGACTGTGTGTCCAGTCGTGTCGGCGTATTCCGCAGTGTCTGGCAGGGGTAGTGAGGTCCTGTCCTGGGTCCGGTCATATTCATAGAAAGAGGGGAGACTTGACGATCGGAAATACATGGCCCATCGCCCATGGGCAGATGATGAGGAGCAACAAGGGTCCGTGTCGCCTGCCGGAGTCGAGCTCGCGCGATAACGGGCGGACGGCGGCGTGCATGCCTCAAACAACACAGTTGGCATGTCCTGTGATCGACTGACTTTGTAAAATTTGACTCTACCTGTTGCTTAATGAATATGATAAACATACTCCAACCCATCAGGGGTGACGCCGAAAACGTGCAATGCTCACGCTGGAGTTTGAGGGTGACAAATGCGAAGAAATCGTTCGGATAAACATCATCGAACTTGTGAGTTAGGCATTAAACATTGTGCCAGTCAGCCGGCACCTCCATCTCTTGCATTGCTGCAAGCAGAGCCGGCACCCGAAACGGCCGTTTCAATTTCCAGCACGATTATGGCCGCCCATGACTTGCCAGCCAGTGCCGACCCTTGACCGGCTGTTGGCTGGCCACCGATTGGCGGCCGACCTCTGACCCGGCCGCGTGCCGAGGTCAGAGGTCGCCGCGGCCACCAGCCGAGTGCCCCAGCTAGAAGTCCGCCTGGCCCGCGCGGCCGAGGTCGCCGACAGACGCCACTGCGGCGGCGACCTGCCGCTGATTGGCACGGCGGAAGCACGCCGCGATCAACAGACAACCAGCACGCGGCCGAGCCCCGCGACGGGCGGTCGGCCGGCGCGACACGCACCGTTGTTGCCCTCAGCAGGTACCACCGCGTGTTACGTGGAAAGTTTCACCGTAGCTTCCCAGAGACGAACGTCGCGGTAGCATGTGGAGGACTCCGAGACCGTTGGCACACAGCACGGCCTGGACATGACGCGTGGAGAGCTACGCCCGTCACCGAGAAGCACAAAGCTGCGGTTGTCGCGACAGCCGCCGAGCGATGCTGTGCCTCGGCCCACGAGATCGGCAGCGGAGCAAGACATAGCAAGGCAACAGAACAAAAACAGCCTCCGGAGAGCCGCTCGTGCGCGGCGACCCTGGCCGAACACGCTGCAGTTGGGCTCCACTCCCGCCGTGGCGCGACACGCGAACCACGTGACGTCTCGTGACGTCACCAGACGCCATGCAACGCTATGCGACGTTTGGTGACCTCGCCATAACACTGCGTGATGTCACGGCGTACTGGTTTGCAGTAGTTATTTTATTTAAAAAAATAGTTGTTTGAGTTCGTTTAGTTTAGTAGTACTGCCTACCGTTTGCAGTGCAGCGTATTATAATGCACCACACCGAAGCACAGAATCCCATCACGTGCATGGACACAGCGGCAGAGGGCGGACGGAGGGCCGGCGGGACAATGGTGGCGACATTTCCTCGCCCGGCATCGGAGTTCACAACAAACATCAGGCAGTGCATCATGGCAATAGGGGCTTGTTTTACTGTTTGTTTTGTTTTGTTATTAGTTTTACGACACATCGACCGCTGAGTCACGTAGCGTCGCCAACCTCTCACGCAGATCTGTCGCGGGCGAAGAGTAGCGGGAGGTGAGACTCGAACCCACAACCTTTCGATTGTGAGACGAGCAAGTTACCCCTTGGCTACTCGTCCCCGGACTTGTTTTCCTAAACCCCACACTTCAGAGGGTGTAGGCTATTTCAGGTATTGACGAGTGTAGGCTATGTACACCGCGTGGTGTCAGATACCAGCGGATATAGGCTATGCATACTGCATGCTATCACCATCAGCGGATATAGGCTATGCATACTGCATGCTATCAGCATCAGCGGGTATAGGCTATGCATGATGCACGATATCAACATCAGCGGGTGTAGGCTATTCACACCGCGTGGTTTCATGCATCAGTGGGTTGAATCTCCTCCAACAGCTACTCATTTTGGCATGTTGCCGGATGAGATTACGATCGTATCCATGCATTGCGCTTTGAGTTCATCACCTTTAGTATTGATGGGCCTTCACAACGGTTTATCGCAGCGCTGACTCTGCTCATGACCTTGATCTCATGATCTTGATCTCCTGATCTTGGTCTCATGATCTTGATCTCATGATCATGATCTCAACCCCACAATGGATACCCGGCACGGCTCAGTTTACTCACCCTGTTGAATATATTCCGATGAGGGGGCTGATTCCCATCCCCACCTTCTCTTGTGATTTTTCGCCTCCTGTTCTCAAACCATTTGTGAGAAGAGTGTAAGGTTCGTTGATTTTTCCTCACTTCTTGTCTGCGTCATATCAAAATGTAGTGTCCCAACCGTAACGGGGCGGCTCTAGGAGCGAATATTGGGACGTACCTTGGGCAGATATCTGAGAAAGCTTAAGAAAAGCATCAGAATATTTGCATTGCTTTACTGTTTAGGTTGGAGGCGCAGCAAAATTGAGGGGCATGCCCCCATACCAAAACTATACTAAATCAAAGAAGAAATGTTGAATTTGCGCCACGCCAAACCACAAACTGCCGGCGCGCGAAGCGTGCCGAAACCGGTTTCGCTTGCGTTGCCTTTTTCGAGTAGGCTCCCATAAGAAAATCCTGGCTGCGTCTCTCGTTCAGGTGACTATGATTTGGAGTTCAACTTTTCATATCACCTCGCTTACCAACAGAGATGTCTATTTTCACCTTAATCATATCATGGGCGCTAAATGGCCAAACCTGGTCGATGCGCCCTAAACTCAAATAACCAACCAACCAACCGACCCAAGTAATGTCAGGGCGGTTCCAGGAGTATTACAATTTAAAGACCAGTGTGACGTGCCGTGGCCAGCTTTCTCAAAGCCGCATCGTTCCGTTTGTGATGCAAAATGTGGAGAAGGCGTGGACTTCAAGGCAAACGGTAATGGTGCAATACAGCAATGGCGGAGCCGGAAGATTCTCTCAATGACGGGTACGGGCGGTGACGAGGTATTTAGTGCCTACCTTATTCAAACGACTGCAAGCAATGGTGCGGCGAAGGTGGCACCTTCCCAATGCCAGATCGAGAAGAAGATGGAGTGAATTCGGAACAAACGACCATAACGAATCACACGCGGTGTCGGAGCCAAGAAACTTCTACTAACAGTCAGCTATTGTAGTAGCCTTCCCACTCAGGCACCTCAGGCTCCTCCATGTCATAATTATTTGGCAACGCCTCTGAACAAACGTCTCATGATAAGATTGATATTAGGTCAGGTATTTGGTGTAATTATTTGTGGCACGGATAGCGAAGAAGAACCAGCGAAAAAGAACAAATGATACCCAGTAAGAACTTTAGTCCGAGCTCTTGCTGGGGTGGCTTTATGAACCGGTATCATATGCTAAGCAGAGCTCGTTGGGTGACCCATGACTGCGTCACCCGATCTGAGAGTTTAAGTTCAACGGCGGAGTTTTAGCCGGGAGTTTACGTGCCATCAAAATACGGACAGGACGCATCCGCGGCCATATCGGGTCAGCTGCCAACTGACCCTTCCCACCGAGGGCAATGAGAGCACGTGAAGCGACTCGAACCCGGTCTTGCTAAGCCAGGGGAGATAAATGCAGGTCAGCGTTCTAATCAACTCAGCTATCGGCTATGCTAAACATGAGAGCGACGTATGGTGCATGGACATCAAATAGCGATATCTTGAATGATTGAGGATGATTTGTGAGATGATTTATATTCAACATGCACAATGTGACATTTGTAAAATATATAACACACTCCCAAATAGTATTGAAAAGTTCCCCTTATTTTGCACCTGACTTCGCCTTTGTGAAAATTTTTAGCATTTCGACCGCCTACAAGTGTATATCAGATCAGTAGTTTGAAGCCCTTTGAAGTCGGCCCAATAAATTCCGAGATCTTAAGGCGGCGGAATCCACCCCCTTACATACATAGGTCTAAAAGAGCCCTACCGCAACAATTCCAACAACTTCTACCCCATCCCCCATTAACAACACAATACGGCGCCTTGCCGCGCCACATTGTGGCAGCTCTGCCAGCCCCCCCTAGCGCCCGTGCCGTATTGTGGTGGCTCTGCCGCCCCGCAGCGCCAGATGCATCGCCGTGCGGTCGCGGTCGCGTGGTTACGCGGTGGCCGTCACGGCTGGCCGACGTTCACCGTCACGTCCGATCTCGGCCACGGCGGCCCCCGGTCTCAGGTAACGGCTCGCTCGGCGGGCGAGCGGTTCTGCCGAGACGCCCGGGCTTCTTGGACACTCCTGCACGACGACTAGCCATCGTGGAGAGGAATAATGGCGGTAAGTGATCACATCTGGTCGACGCGCCACAAAACTCAGATATCCAACCATAGAAAGGAAGAACGTGAGGGAGGGAGAAGGAGAAATAGAAAGATAAAGAGATGGAGGAACAGAGATGATGGAGAGAGATAAAGAGAGAGTGAGTGAGTGAGTGAGTGAGTGAGTGAGTGAGTCAGTGAGTCAGTGAGTCAGTGAGTGAGTGAGTGAATGAGTGAGTAAGTGAGTGAGTGAGTGAGTGAGTGAGTGAGTGAGTGAGTGAGTGAGTGAGTGAGTGAGTGAGTGAGTGAGTAAATGAGTGAGTGAGTGAGAGAGAAAAAGAGAGATAGAGAGAAAAACAGAGATAGAGAGAAAAAGAGAGATAGAGAGAAAAAGAGAGGGAGAGCTTGCCTTTCCACCATATTCTAAGATTCTCACCTCATGCTTTAGGAAACTCTCGGCTGGCTCAGTTTACAGCAGGAGAGACAACAGGAGGCGGCGGAGAGAACCAACAGCGAATGTTCCATGGGTTTTTGCGGGAATAAATATTTAGCTAACCTGAATTCGGCATGGACCAAGAAGGCATTTCTGATCAAGAACATTTCCTTTTCGATAAATCAAAATAGCTCCAATTCTAACAGCACGCATGTGGTGCATACCTGGCTGTCAGTACTGCTATCTGGTCAATTGCTCATCATATGAATGCTATGGAAATTATTGAAAAGAACTTTGTAGCGTATGACTGATTCGGTAGGTAGAACTACTAAGTTATATGAACTTTTAAAAAAGCTTTAAAAATACTACTGAACTATATGAACTATCTGAATAAGTATGGTAGACTGAGTATTTGTCAGATCTTGTTGGTGACCATACGTATATTCAACAGCTTATTCGTATATTTAGCGTACCCATAAATTGTAATGATACAACCAGCTTCATTTATAGGCAAATCAGCCTTTTCAATAAGGTAGGGCCGCAGCTGGCTAATCGAGTTCGCTAAGGGTTGCCGGCCGGCCATGTCCCAGCGATGTGTCGGTATGGGGTGACGGGGGCAGGGTGCGAGGACAATTGGGTGGTGAACACCTCAGCCTGTGGGCTGGCCGCACACCAGCTGCCGGCCCCAGCCGGCAGCGTAGTGCCGTGTGGCGCGTGCAGAGGGCGTGTCTCTGCCGGTGGCGTGGTGCTGTGCTCCGCGGGCAGAGGGGGTGTCTCTGCCGGTGGTGTGGTGACGTGTACCCCGGACAGAGGGGGTGTCTGCTGGTGGCGTGGTGCTGTGCTCCGCGGGCAGAGGGGGGGGGGTGTCTCTGCCGGTGGCGTGGTGCCGTGTACCCCGGGCAGAGGGGGTGTCTCTGCCGGTGGCGTGGTGCCGTGTACCCCGGGCAGAGGGGGTGTCTCTGCCGGTGGCGTGGTGCCGTGTACCCCGGGCAGAGGGCGTGTCTCTGCCGGTGGCGTGGTGCCGTGTGGCGCGGGCAGAGGGGGTGTCTGCCGGTGCCGTGGTGCCGTGTACCCCAGGCAGAGTGGGTGTCGCTGCCGGTGCTGTGGTGCCGTGTACCCCGGGCAGAGGGCGTGTCTCTGCCGGTGGCGTGGTGCCGTGTGTCGCGGGCAGAGGGGGTGTCTCTGCCGGTGGCGTGGTGCGGTGTACCCTGGGCAGAGGCTCTGCCGGTGGCGTTGTGCCGTGTGTCGCGGGCAGAGGGGGCGTCGCTGCCGCTCTGCCCAGGACCCGGCCTATCAGGCCACGTTGGCGGCGCAGACCACGTGTCACTGCTTGATAGCATATCGGCGCGTTCTCGGACCGGATCCGAGTCAACGACGGACGTCACACACCCGCAATGCGGTGGCGGGCTGGAGCAGGACCAGGGACACCTCTGGGAGCTGGCCATGGAGCAAGGCCAGGGGCAGCTCAGAGAGCTGGCCAGGGGAGGTGTTCAGACCAAAGGCTGGTTCGCTACTCTTTGTGGTTCTCCAAATAGGTTCGGCTATGTTCACAGAAAGAAATCCCGGAAAACTTCATGTTTTTGTGAAATTTCAATCACAAGAAGTAAGCACAGAAAAGTATACAAGTACAGAATGGAAAGCTCCTCACCACCCGCATTACTGGCCCTTCCCCAGACATGACGGGGGACACAGACCACTCTCATTGGGTTCGCTTTCATGTGCGGCTGGGTTTGATGTGCGGCTGGGTTTGGTAGAGGGCACGAGCCGCCTGCCGGAGCCGCCTGTGGTGCGGCCTTACCAGGAACAGTACCGGCCCTCCAGCGCGGCCGTTTTGCGACGCACGTTCCCGCGCAGCGCCTCCAGCAGAGCTCGTCTCTGCCTGTGCCAGCTCTCGAGAAGCATTGTGCCGGGCTTGCCGCCCCCGGTCAGCGTCACGCTCACTGCCCGTCTCGGTGGCTGTCACGCCTGCCACACGAACCGTCACAGCGCGACTGGCTAATTAAGAGGGAGCATCAGCCGAGCAGTGCAACGCTAGTCCGCGGGGATGACACCTTGACACTTGACACTCGACACGGGTGACACCTTGACAGCTCTGGCGAACAGGTGCCCTCGCCAGTGGATTAGGTCGGACGACGATGGTCCCCGGCGCGGCCACTTGATCTCGCTGTGATAGGTCAGGTCACGGGCACGTCGTGCTCCACTACGACAGTTCAGGTCACGGGAACACTGAGCCCCACCGCGGCAGTTCAGGTCACGGACACACCGAGCCCCACCGCGACAGGTCAGGTCACTGGCACGTTGTACCCCACCGCAACAGGTCAGGTCACGGGCACACCGAGCTCCACCGCGGCAGGTCAGGTCACTGGCACGTTGTGCCTCACCGCGACAGGTCAGGTCACGGGCATACCGAGCCCCACCGCGACAGATCAGGTCACGGGCACACCGAGCTCCACCGCAGCAGGTCAGGTCACTGGCACGTTGTGCCCCACCGCGACAGGTCAGGTCACGGGCACACCGAGCCCCACCGCGGCAGGTCAGGTCACGGGTGCGTCGCGTTCCGCGCGGACGCTCACGGCCAGGGCGACTGACGTGACGTGAGCCACGCCGGCCTCTCGACGTCGGCCGCTATCAGCCGGGGTTTTGGCCAATGCCAAACGGGCCGGTGGACAACCTGCACGTCAGAACGCTGCACGCACGGGGTCCATTTCGCGCAGCTCGGAATGACGCACGAGTTGGATTCATCTCCAATGCGTGCGTGTGCTTGTTTTTTTATTTGGGGAGCTGGCTAGAGCGCTTCTGTGTCCTTACTCTTCAGCACTGGGGTGGGGGGGGGGGGGGGGGGGGCGGGATGCTGAATGAAGCACTTCCTCCAGTGTCAACGGCCTTGAAAACTGCCGTATGGCGCATATAGGATAAATAGAACACAGGATACTGTATTAGAGGCCTGTTCCTAGTTGTGACCGCCACTGGAAGAACTAGAACTGTCGAGAGACAGCTTACAGCAGCATGTACCACATTTATTAGTCATGAAGAGCGTCACATTGTACCTTATTTTCGGCTCTTGTCAAGAATCTCGGCATGATGAGAGAGAGAGGCGCCCGAGAGTAAGAAAAACGACTGATTCCAAATAGGATACATCTGCTAGTTGGACACATGGTACTACTCAGCGATTGATCACCGTTGCATCGCCCATGACTGCATGTTATCCATGTTGCCCGATTCTTGGTAGCCCGAGAGGTAAAACATCCATTGAGGCAGCTTGCTGCGTACATGCTAGTATAAGTCACCGTCAGTGATGTTGGACGAGCCGGAGCAAGAAGTGGATTGTGGGGCTTCTTTGTAACTATGCACAATCACGGTACCGGACACCACACTGTGACAGGGAACTTGCGCCCAGACCGTCGCGGACGTCCTCTCTCGACAGCTCGTAAAGGAGCACTTATTGCGTTCGTGGTTGGTTGTTTGGGCTTACGGGCGCATCGACTGCGTTGGCCATACAGCGCCCAGCACATATTGCGTTCGATTGTTGTGGAAGTGCTGGCAGTTCGAAACAAATGCAATCTAG
Organism: Imbricaverruca yamaguchii; assembly: GCA_034440575.1. NCBI lineage: Eukaryota > Metazoa > Arthropoda > Thecostraca > Neoverrucidae > Imbricaverruca > Imbricaverruca yamaguchii. Next base: position 2,922,827 of record JAOTOL010001659.1, read on the forward strand.
TTCGACACGTCCGCAAAGTACGTTAAAGTGTTCAATGTTCGGCGCAGGAGTCACATCGCGGAAGTGGTGGCTGGAATTTCGCCACGCGCGCACCGGGAAACACTGCGATTGCGGCCGCAATTGGCCACAGTCGTGCCGAAATCTGGCGCATTCTCGACCTGGCGCATCTCCCGTGCACGATGTTCATATTTCAAGCTAAAATACGCTGCAGCGGTTTGGGGAATTGTCACGGGTGTCACACTGCGTCACGGTCCAGTTTTCTTGCCACTCAGGATAGGCCCCATGCTGGGCTATCCAGCAGGACACCCTGCGAGCGCCGCTGGGGGCGCATTGTTCGATCTGGAGCCGTGGAGGTCACATGATGTGACGACATAGTGTTGTAAACTATGTCGCAGCACCGTTCTGACCGTCCTTACGCGTTCGAAGAGTTGGCGGGCAGTTGGTGTGACACATGCGTCAGTCTATAGAATGTCAAAAAGATGTCCTCAAAGCCAGCTCAGTCTTTAGAATGTTACAAAAATGTCCTTAAATCCAGCAGCTCAGTCTTTAGAATGTCACAAAGATGTCCTTAGAACCAAAGGAAATCACCAGGTCACGCTCGCCAATAGCCATACACTCCTGCGATTTTTTAACTGCAAGCGCAAACACCAGTGCAAGATTTTCACCGCGAGGTTGTTGGTAACTCTGAAGAAATGCTGATATATGTAGGAGGTAGTTTTCGAGGGCATATGACAGTCTGATGGTTTCTTTCTTCTCTGCTTGGGCGGATGTCGGCGGGATCGAGGCAGACGGAGCGCTGTCGAAGCATCTTTTCGTTGAACTGAATTGTGCGAGTGTCAGTGTTTCGAAATGAATATGGCGGTGCGAAGTGCCGGAAGTCGAAATGAAAAGACAGGACCCAGTTCTGAATGAAGAAACTAGGAGCTGAAACGCTGCCGCAAAATGGCTAGTAGGGTTCAAAAGTGTGGTAGTAGGGCCCCAACGGGTCGCTCGGGCCGCTCAGGTGCAATGACATGTGCGACAAAGGTCACACGGGTGACCTTTGTCGCACATGGCATATACATAGACAGGTGCTCGCTTGCTAGCTCGAGCTTCATACTCGTTCGCAATGACGTCGAAAAATTGACACACCTGTGTCCTACATGCGGCAAAAACATTCAGATTAGGGTTCTGAGATGAGAGGTAACGCACAGGAAACTGATCATTTTGCTGTGCACATTCTGAACAAGTTACAATTACAGCGTCGCCTGACACATCTACAACTATTGCAAAGTTAAAAGCCACTAATGAAAACAACGTATGGTTCTCCAACAACCAAGACGTGAACACAGCGGTGAACCTGGTGAGAAATGTCAGTTTCTGACATGATGCACCAAGGGCACCTTGAGTCGATTCGGGCAACCGCAGAGCTGGCTCTCTCACGCAGAATGCACCACATAAACAACGCCCTTCGGCTCAGTGTCAGGCAGCTATCACGAAAGGCCGAAGGCGGGGTTCTGGCTACCAAATGACAGCACTAGCTGCTGCCTACCCAGACCAGCGGAGCATCACCAGCCCCGGGCGAACCGCTGATCAACAACATCCGCTTGACATCGCCACAGGTCCGGGCTCAGAGTGTGGCCGTGTGTGGAGTGCAGGGACGGCACACACTGCACGCTTTGGTGCGGCTTAACACTGAACACGGCTGGCTCAGGCCATCTTCAATCGCATACTGCGGCCGGCTAAGCAGCATGTAAGTGGTGAATTACCACTCTCGCAATGCTAAGAGTGTCACCAGTGTACTGTAGAAGGAGGGGAGGGGCCACAGGGGAGGTCAGCGGAAGGTGGGTATTCCCAGCAGCAGGCTAGTGGGAGGTAAGTGTTCCCAGCGGCAGGTCAGCGGCAGGTGAGTGTTCCCAGATACAGGTCAGCGGCAGGTGAGTATTGGCAGGGGCAGTCCCGCGGCAGGTGAGTGTTCCCAGCGGCAGGTGAGTGTTCCCAGATACAGGTCAGCGGCAGGTGAGTATTGGCAGGGGCAGTCCCGCGGCAGGTGAGTGTTCCCAGCGGCAGGTGAGTGTTCCCAGAGACAGGTCAGCGGGAGGTGAGTATTGGCAGGGGCAGTCCCGCGGCAGGTGAGTGTTCCCAGAGGGAGGTCAGCGGCAGGTCAGTGTTCCCAGAGACAGGTCAACGGGAGGTGAGTATTGGCAGCGGCAGTCCCGCGGGAGGTCAGAATTCCCAGAGGGAGGTCAGCATTCCCAGCGGCAGTCCCGTGGGAGTGCAGCATTCCTAGCGGGAGGCCACCATTCCCGGCGACAGTCACGCGGGAGTTGAGCATTCCCGGCGACAGTCCCGCGGTAGGTCGGCGGTCACCAGGCGCCACCCCGAGGGTGGGGGGGGGGGGCAGCAGCAGTCGCTGGCGGCCGGTCTGAAGGAGGCCAACGTGACTGTGGCCGCCACGGCCGCAGCTCGGCCGGCCTGGAGGAGGCCAATGTGGCGGTGGCCGCCACGGCCGCAGCTCGACCGGCCTGGAGGAGGCCAATGTGGCTGTGGCCGCCACGGCCGCAGCTCGGCCGGCCTGGAGGAGGCCAATGTGGCTGTGGCCGCCACGGCCGCAGCTCGGCCGGCCGTGGTCGGCTGACACGCGCCGCGGTCGCGTGAGGCCCGCAGTCGACCCGGCCGCGGCACGAGGCTTCCCGTTGCGTAACGCGGCCGCAGCCGCCGGACGGCTGGCCGGGCACGTAGCGCTCGTGTGCGCGCGTCTGGACGACACGGCACGTCGGCGTCGCCGCAGATCTGACCGGACGCGCCGGCCAGCTGGCTGGACAGCGCGACTGGTGGCAGGTGGTCGGGCGCGGGATTAGTGCGGCGCGCTTACCGTGCCACCAGGTCATCAGTCGCGGCCGGTTTGGATTAAGACCAGGAAGCATGTCTGCCGGTGGCTCAGCAAACCAGCTCTGTATCCGAAAAAAGTGCACTTCTCCGGAGTCTCCGGAAGCGACTGACCCACAAGTGCAGTCGAATGCATTCCCACACGGCCGGTTCAGCCTCGTTCATCTGCCGCTCATACTGGCATCTGGAAGCCTCCCAGCCACCCCGCATCCCCTCAGGCGGTCTGACGGCCTTCCAGCCATCATGACCCACTTCCAGTCGTCCTGATCGCTTCCAACCATCCTGACCTCGCTCAGCCATCCTGACAACCTCCGACTCACCCTGGTCAACTGGGTGGGCGGGACAACTCTCAGCCACCCTGGCTGTTTGTCGGCCCTCTGGCATTCCCTCAGCTACCTTGGTGATCTCTCAGCCGTCCTGATCGCCTCCCAGCTACCATGATCCTTTCTCGGGCACCTTGAGCATCTCTCAGCCACCCTGACCACCTCTCAGCCACTCTAGCCACCTTTCAGACACCCTGACCACCTTTCAACCACCCTAACCTTCTCCCAGCAGCCCTATCACCTCAGCCATCATGACGGCCTCTCAGACACTGTAATCTACTCGTATCTACCCTGATTGCATCGGCAGTCACCCTGGCTGTTTTTCAACCACCCTGGCTGCTTATCAATCACTCCGGCTACCTCACAACCACGCGACTCTCTGTTGGCCACCATGGTGACATCCTGGCCACTTTTCACATCTTCAAAATCAGTTACCCCGCATGCATTCCGGCTCCGGATTAGACACGAGCCCTCGCTAAACATTAAATGTTTGTCTTTGTGTTGGTTACACTAGATTCAACAATGTTACGTGCCTCTGGTCCATATTCCGTTCCAGCCTCTGCTTTGATTACATGCCATGTTCCAGCTCATGTAATGTAATGTAATGCAAGTTTGTAGAATCCTCCCGACTAGGTCTGTATATTTCCGCTACAGCTGTGCAACAGTTAATTTTCACACCAAGTAATTTCACAGACTTCGTGAACACTATTTCCAACTCTCCCAGGCGAATAGAGCACTACACAGGCTATGCTGTCCGGAAGATTGAAGAAAAGCCATGTCAGTTTTGGAAGAAATTACTTTTAATGGATTTTGAATAAACCAGTTAACAGTGACCCCCAGTGATCTATCCAATCCTTGGCCAATGGTTGTGATTTTGTTTCTTTTCCTGGAATCGAGTAACACCACACCATTGGCATATACAACAGTCTTCACGTGTGTGATATGTTCTGGGAAGTCATTGGTGAATAGGTCATGTGTTGAATTCACCTCCGGAACCAGATCCAGCCCCATCGTCAGTCCATACTCCGAGCTGTTCTCTGCCCTCGAACTGTGACAGTCTCTTGCACCCGCTGCATCCACTGCTCCTCATTAGCAGCAACATAGTGGCATCTGAATCATTATCGCAAAACCTTAATTGTGTTCAAGAACCAGGAGCGGCTGTCACAGTCAGTGTACTGACGGATACTTGCTGGAAACTACAACACACAGAGGTAGGAAACTAGATATCAAATGAAGGAGAACAGATCCTCGGTCCGTCCTAATGTTCGAAAATCTGCGGAAAAGCGTCCGCGAGGATTCGTAAAACACCTCCACAAGGACAACGGTAGAGGTTGCCTTACCATACCACATGGTCTGCGCGAATAAAAACAATACAACGCTCCCCAGAGCGGTATAAAAATACCTTGAGGCAAAGGTACACAAGGCAAATATGGAGCTCAAGCATCGCTAGGCACATCAGGAAACTACAACACTTTGCCCGTCCACGTGCAATGTCCTTCAAACCCGGAGTTGCCAGACAATTCCCGTTGGACCCGGTCGAAGCCGACAAAGTCTTCAAATAAGGTGACACACAGGGCACCGATAAATACTGAGAAGTGTTGTGGCCGATCGAAACTGGAGTGACTGCGATCATTGACAGGTTCACGACTACCTGCACCACCGGGCACCACCGACCATCACTGGGCACTACCGGGCACTACCGGGCACCACTGGGCACCACTGAGCACCACTGAACATCACCGGGCACTACTGGGCACTACCGGGCACTACCGGGCACCACTGGGCACTACTGGACACCACTGGACACCACTGAACATCACCGGACACTACTGGGCACCACTGGGCACCCACTGGGCACCACTGTACACCACTGGGCACCACTGGGTACCCACTGGGCACCACCGGGCACCACTGGACACCACTGGACACCACTGGGCACCACCTGACACCACTGGGCACCACTGGACACCACCGGACACCACTGGGCATCACTGGACACTACTGGGCACTATCGGGCACCACTGGGAACCATCGGGCACCACCGACCACCACTGAGCACCACTGGACACCACTGGACATCACCGGGCACTACTGGGCACTATCGGGCACCACTGGGCACCATCGGGCACCACTGGGCACCACTGGGCACCACTGGGCACCACTGGGCACCACTGGGAACAACCGGGACAGTACAGTACGGGAGAGGGAGGGGCTCAACTCGACCACTCCAGCCAGCTACCTCATCAGTTTTACCGCAGTGCCGCCGAACTGGCCGCCGGTCAAACTGCGACCCACATCAGCCACGGCCTGGACATGCCACCTGGTGCCACTGGAGTACCACTGTGCACCACACAGCACCACTGGATACCAGTACACTGTGAATACACAGCACCACTGGATAGTGTGCACCACACAGCCACTGTGCACCAACAGCACCACTGGATACCAGTGTGGTGATGCGCCATCCGGACCACTGGAGATCCCTGGTGGCTCGGTACTGGTCGGGCCCTGTTCACCGCCCATGGGTCGACCGGAAGTGTGTGTGTGTGGTGTACGCTGACGTAGCTCCAGTCTCCCTGTGTGACGTGACTGGTCAGCGACACCCGTCACCGCTGCTGAGGTGTGGTCTGGCTCACCCAGCTCCACCCCCATCCCCCACCCACCCCCCACGCGCACATGCACACGCGTACACACATACAAACACACACACACACACACACATATATATATATATATATATATATATATATATATATATATATAAAGACATAAAGACATAAAAGATTAGTGCAACTCCGAGCCACAAGGGCCCTTCTTGGTTGCACTCTGTACACTGAACCAGTTGCCCACCAAATCTGCCAATCAGCCCTCCCTGTAATACTGAAAAGCAAGCCCTCTATTCTTATAATGATTGTCTATGCTGTTTTTAAAGATGTTCAATGTGCTGCTACTGACGATGTTTTCTGGCAGCTGGTTCCAGTGTTCCACTACCCTGTTGGTGAAGAAAGTTTGCCTTAACCTTGTTCTGCTGTGGTTAATTTTAATTTTGAATTTATGACCTCTAATTGCATCATTTCTGTTAAATTCAAACATTTCCCCAAGGTATCCCCTCTCCAGACCATTGACAAATTTAAAGATCTCGATGAGATCTCCTCTCAGCCTTCTATATCTAAGTGAAAACATATTCAATTTCTTCAATCTTTCCTCATATGCCAGGTTGCTTATGCCATTAACCATTTTTGTAGCCCTCTTTTGTACTCTCTCTAAAAGCCAACAATCTTTTTTCATAGCTAGGAGACCAAGCTTGGATGCAGTATTCCAAATGTGGCCTGACGTATGCACAGTAAAGCTTCCTGATCACTTCCTCACTTCTGTATGATACATTCCTATTTATTGCCCCGAGCATTCTCAGTGCCTTCTTCCTGGCTTCCTTGGTCTGTTCTGATGCCCCCAATTTTGTGTTTAGAATAACACCTAAATCCTTCTCCTGTTGAGTCACTGATAGCACTTGGCCACCCATCAAGTATGGAGCCTTCATATGCTGCTTACCTACATGCATGATTTTGCACTTATCAAAGTTAAATTTCATTTGCCATTCTTCGGACCACTTCACAAGTTCGTCTAAGTCTTTTTGCAGCGAGATATGCTCATCCTGACCTGTTATTGCCCTAAAGACCTTCAAATCATCTGCAAATTTCAAAACTTTACTGCTTAGGCCACTTTCAATGTTATTTACAAATATAATGAACAGTAATGGCCCTAGTACTGACCCCTGGGGGACTCCACTAAGAACATTTTGCCATGATGACTTTGTACCATTTAGCATCACTCTTTGCTGTCTATCTGAAAGCCACAACTCTATCCATTTTAAGATGCTACCTGCAATACCATGGGACTGAAGCTGTATCATTAACCGTTTATGGGGTACCTTGTCAAAGGCCTTACTAAAGTCAAGATATGCTACATCAACCTGATTTCCCTGATCAAATTGTTCTGTGGCGAAGTTCAAAAAGTCCAAGAGGTTTGTGAGACACGATCGTCCTTTTCTAAATCCATGTTGAGTATCTTGAATCAATCTGCTACCTTCCAGATAACTAACTATTCTATCCTTGATAATTGATTCGAGTACCTTGCAGACTAGGGATGTGAGACTTATTGGCCTATAGTTTTCAACTTTCCCTCTTTCTCCTTTCTTGAAAATAGGAACTACATTTGCCCTTTTCCAGTCTGTTGGAATTTCATTATGTGAAACTGATCTACAAAATATTATACTAAGTGGAAATGCCAGTTCCTTTTCAGTTTCCCGCAACACCCTAGCATAAATATCATCAGGTCCTGCTGCCTTATTTGGCTTTATTTTCCTGATATGATTGTAAACAACATCACTACCAATGAAATCAACATCATTTGTCAGATCCCATGTAACTGAACTATGGTGTACGGTCGGCAGATTGGTCATATCTTCCAATGTAAACACTGATTTGAACTGCTTGCTCAGCTCCTCAACCATCTCACTATCCTCACCCAATGTAGTCCCGTTTACTTCCAGTGGACCAATTGTGCTAGAAACTTTACTCAGCTTGTAGAAACTAAAGAACTTTTTACTGTCCCCATTACAGTTTCTAGCTAAATCCAGTTCCTTTGCTCGCTTTGCTGCTCTGGTTTTTTGCTTCACAGTGTCTCTAGCTTTTCGATACGCCTTTAGATTAATGACATTTGAGGCTTCTTTAAAAACTCTAAATGCAGTTTTCTTAGCCCTAATTGCTTTTATCACGTCTGGTGTAAGCCATGCTGGCTTTCCTACCCTTCTTTTGCGTCTTTGCTTTTGGGGGACATGTCTAATCTGAGTTTCCTTTAAGTAAGATTTGAACTTTTCCCACATTTCACAGGCATTTAAATTGGAGAATTCTTCTTCCCATCTGATGGCACTTAAAGCCGCTCTCATGCCGTTAAAGTCTGCTCTGTTGAAATTTGGAACCTTTACCAAATTATCCTTGATAATCTCCCCTACATGTGCCTTGAATCTAATTATGTTATGGTCACTTTTTCCCAGAGTTTCGCCTACAGTCAAGTCTTGAACCAAGTCACTTAAATCCGAGAATACAAGGTCCAAGAATGAACCATGCCTGGTAGGTTCCGATACAAACTGGTGTAAGAACAGGTCCTCTTCAAGGCATTTCCTGAACATTTTGCATGATGGGGAGCCAACACCAGCATTTTCATAACCTTTTAGATTAAAGTCACCGAGAATAAGGCACTTCCTCTTAAAGTTTCTACTGATTTCCTCACAAATCACCTTGTCAAGCTCCAGTTGCTGAGAATGTGGCAGGGTTCCTGATCGGTAGAAAGCTCCTATCCTAAGAGTATTGCTGTTGCCTTTTCCCACAGTGACATCAAGCCAAATGGACTCCACAGACACATTTTTATCCCCACCTGCTACTTTTTGAGAACTGAATAAGCTATTCACATAGAGCATTACACCACCCCCTTTCATTGCTGGACCCCTATTGCACGAAAACATATTGTATCCCTGGATCTCATAGTCCTGTAAGTTATCTCCAAAATATCCTTCACTGACCCATGCCTCCGTAATGCAAACAAAATCCGGTTCCTCCTCAGCAACATAACACTTGAACTCATCAAATTTGGAACGGATACTCTGAGCATTAAACATCATACACTTAACAAATGCTCCATAACCACCTTTGGCCTTTTCATATTGAGGAGTTCTTTTATCACTAGATGAACTATAACTCTGTCCCCTTGAGTTGCTGCTGTCCCTATTTGCAGACTTTGAGGTTCTATTACCTTGGCTGACACTATTGGAATATTCCTGAGTTGGCAATGCAATTTCATCCCTCCCCACCCCATTTCCTAGTTTCCCTGAAGGACATGCTCATATACTTTGCCTAACACATGGACCCCCTTCTCAGAAAAATGCAGGCCATCCCTCTGATAGAGGTCCCACGATGCATAAAACCTGCTCCACTCGTCTACAAATGTAAAACCTAGCTCCTGGCAGAGCTTTCCTACCCTGGTGTTAGCTGCCAGTGCCCTAGAGCTCCACTCAGGGGAGGCTCTAGCCCTAGGCAAAATTCCTGTTACAAGCACTCTATTGGTACCCTTCAGGGTGGCCAGAAGGGCCCTGTACTCCCGCAGAAGCTCCTCGCTCCTAGTATGACCTATGTTATTTACCCCTACATGCACTATGACTGTGTTAAACTGGTGATCACTGGTGACCTGTGCCACCGCAGGTACCAGGTCCTTCACCTTGGCACCAGGCCTGGTGATGCACCTCCTGTCCCTCCTACCTTTACAAAATACCCGCTCTAAATGACGCACACGAGAGTCTCCTATGACCAGCACTGACTCCTTACTATTGCTATCCTGGGGGCAGTCATCCAATGCCTGGAACATATTTGTTGTTACTATGCCTGCCCGCTGGGCCGGTCGGCTACACTTCCTCCCGCTCCTACCACCTGCCACCTGCCACTCACTGACCCTTTCCTTAGGTTCGCGTCTCCAAATCCTCCACCCCCTGACCTCATGCCACTTCCCCTCCTGTGACCTACCAGAACTACCCCTCCTCTGTTCACTATTAACACTATTAACACTCCCCTCTTGAGAGATCCCAGCCACCTCCACAGTAGGGGAAACCTCAGCTACCTGGTGGCCTGCAACCACCTGGGCATATGATGTCCCTGCTACGGATTGACCCCTTGTTGCTTTATCTTGCCTACCCTGTGCAACAAGGGGCAGCCTTGAGGTTGGAAACCTCTGCCTTAAGGGTCCTAATTTCTTCCTCTAGTGCCTGCATCCTGGTCGAAACCATCCTAAACGCTGCAGCTTATGCCTAGATTTAGATTCAAATTAACTTGCTAAATTAACTTGCTAAACAACCGATAAAAAAGCTAACTATCATTCACTATAAATCGCTACCTCCTATACTGTCAGTTAAATATCTGAGTGCCTCAAGAAAAGCAGAAACTATTAAACAATTGTTTGTTTTTTTGTTTTGTTTTGTTTTTTTAAATAAATTAAATAACTAAACAAGATGTCTAATCTAATTGTCTTCCACACAAGTAGACAACTATATAAATATCCCTTTGATATCACTTATGGCTAGACAGAAAAATGAACAGTCACACAGCACTTATGAATACCCCCAACTTACTACTAATTAAACTATCTTAAACTTCAACACCAAACACACTATGCACACCAAAAAATAAATAAAGTATGTTAGGATAGTATGAATGTTGTCTAATGTACTTATCAAATCTACACACTTGTAATATCTCCTACTACAGAAATCGAAGAGTCGAGAACACGCCAAAGCCACGAGGCCTCCCTTTGGCGCATACAAGATGGCGTCCTGCGGCGTCGCTAGGTTAATATAGTATAGTTTGCGTGCTACGAAAATGCTTATAAGATAAAACCTAATTAAATATAATAAGAGAAGTAATTGCTAAGCACCTATCCACAGCTTAGACTAGAGTACTGCCCTGTTCTGCAGCGACTTATCTGGAAACCTGGAGCTCGGGCGCGCGTCCTTCCACCTTGAGAGCTGGCGGCAAACTGATATATATATATATATATATATATATATATATATATATATATATATATGGTTGTGGGTGCAATGCATAAATGCATACCTAACCACACCCGTACACACCCACAGTCCTCCCAATACACACTTACACATGCACACCATGGGGTACATGACTAACTGACGGCACGTGCAGCGTTGCCGCAGCCCCCCCCTCTTTCCTGGGCAAACGTAACCCAAGCCGGACTGCTTGTAGGCGTCGCCGGGCACAACAGCGCCGCCGTGACGTCATCACGTGGTCGGCCGCCGAGTTCAGCTCAGGATCCGGTGGCGGATCAGACCGTGGATAAGTACATCGTGATGTGTGGCGCCCCGGCTGCACGCAGACACGCCCGGAGGCCCCGCTCCTGTGCCTTCGCTCGGGGATGGGGATGGGATGTGACGGGGAGGCATAACCATGCGTGGACGGAGGCGACGAGACTGCTCGACTCATGAATGTACGGTAGGTGGTAAGTTGAATAAGTTGTTTGATGATTTTGTAAGAATTGCGCAAGTTCTCAGACGAAAACATGACTAAATCCGACGGATGTTCAACATTAATAGATTTAGCACTGTAGAAGTTGAATAACCTCAATCGGGTGTGGTGTTTCATATACTTATGAGGGGACAAGTGCCCCCTCAATGTTGGCTTTGCCCTCCCCGCCCCTTCAATATTTTCAACTTCTTCCATGGGAACCTACTGAGTGTGCCTCCACTCCCGCAATCAATTTCAGTTAGTCCATTACTTTCATGCATTTCAGAGACTGTACTACTACACCATAGCCGGTTCAGAGACTGTACCCACTACACAACAGTCGGTTCAGAGACCGTGACCACTCTGCCATTGCGAGCTCGCAGTCTGACCTTTGCACGGTTGCCGGGCCGGGCATTGTGCACGGACACCATTGGCGGGGCGGAGCCCTCACACACCCCACCTGCGCCGCCTGCCACGACCCGAGTCCGAGAGTAGCCGCAGCGTTACTGAGGACCGCTGCACCATTGTCGGTCCAGTCCGCGACTGCAAGCGTGACCCCCCGAGCTGCAGCCTGCGTCAGTGTGAGGCGAGGAAGGGTAGGAGCGCATGACACCTCCAAACTGCAGCCACCAGTGTGACAGGGGCGGTAGGAGCACCGTGGCGGGCTCTCGGAAGATGGTTATACTCGCGACAGGTCGGGACAGGCTGGCGGCTGCCGGAGACAGGGAAACGTCAGGTCAGGGCACTAGATGCCACACAGTCTGGATCTAGTGTCCTGTGGATCCATCGCTTACTCGTCGCCCGTCCCCACTGCCACACAGTAGGGACGGGTGAGCCCGGTGATTGGTCACCAGGGGCAGCGACCTGTGGCGGGTCGGGGCAGGCGGGCGGCTGCCAGAGACAGGGAAACATCAGATCAGCGTATCGGATCGCCATACAGTGGGCAGTGACGACGAGCAAGCCAGCAGAGACTGGTCGCCAGGGGCCGCCACACGTGGCCGGGCATACCGACAACAGGACCTGTGCCGAGCGCCCGGACAGCTGCGAGAGACGGGTCAGGTCAGCCCGCCGCCGCCACCCACACCCACTCGGCAAACACTGGCCTCCTTATTACACCGCAGCGTCAACAGGGGGCCAGTGTTCGGTCGGCGGCGCTGACCGGCCGGCGGGGAAACATCCGGATACGCGCCGGAGTTGACGCCGGCCCCGGCCCCAGGAGACAATTATAATGTTCCACTTGTTGGCCATTATGGAGATAGCATTCCGGCCCGCCCCGCACCTGCTTCAGCCGCGGCCGCAGCCGCAGCAGACATGCTTCAGCATGTCTTGTCCGCCGTGCTGGCCCATCTCTTAGGGGGTATGCGGATGAAGCCGATACGTCGACACTTCTATCCACGATTCTATCACTATGTGCCTCGCACACATGACCCCCACCGCCCCCGCCCCTCATCACCATGTTCTGCCGCACACGAGATTCCTGAACTGATACCTTCAGCCTAGAATGGCTTATTTCCACTGTTATCTTCCCCCACCCCTCTCATTGTCCTTATCTTGCAGATAGCCGTCAGCATTTCCAGCCGACAAAGGCGCCGGGGAGCTAAAAATGGAGCAGGCTATGGCCTCATTCCATTAAAACGGCACGGCAGTCACGGTGCCGCGATGGTATCGACACGGCTGATAGACGCGGACGCAGCACGGCAGGATCACATTCACGGCCGCCCCACGACGCCGTCCAGGGCCGAACAACAGCCAGCTCGCCAGGAGCTGCGCCGCGGTCAGACTCCGGCGGGCCGCAGCCGGCCGACGGTGAGGGCTTCTGTCGCAGCCGTGACTCTACCGTCACGGCTGGCGTGGCGGTTAGAGTCGCGGCCAGCGTCACGTCCAGTCACGGTCGGTGTCATGGTTAGTATCGCGGCGAGCGTCACGTCCAGTCACGGTCGGTGTCACTGTTAGTATCGCGGCGAGCGTCACGTCCAGTCACGGTCGGTGTCATGGTTAGTATCCCGGCGAGCGTTACGTCGAGTCACGGTCGGTGTCATGGTTATTAACGCGGCGAGCGTCACGTCCGGTCACGGTGGAGCGAGCGTCACGTCCAGTACGGTCGGTGCAGGTTAGTATCGCGGCGAGCGTCACGTCCAGTCACGGTCGGTGTCATGGTTAGTATCGGGGGTCAGTCACGGTCGGTGTCATGGTTATTAACGCGGCGAGCGTCACGTCCGGTCACGGTCGGTGTCATAGTTGTTATTAACGCGGCGAGCGTCACGTCCAGTCACGGTCGGTGTCATGGTTAGTATCGCGGCGAGCGTCACGTCCAGTCACGGTCGGTGTCATGGTTAGTATCGCGGCGAGCGTCACGTCCAGTCACGGTCGGTGTCATGGTTAGTATCGCGGCGAGCGTCACGTCCAGTCACGGTCGGTGTCATGGTTATTAACGCGGCGAGCGTCACGTCCGGTCACGGTCGGTGACATGGTTAGTATCGCGGCGAGCGGCACGTCCAGTCACGGTCGGTGTCATGGTTAGTATCGCGGCGAGCGTCACGTCCAGTCACGGTCAGTGTCATGGTTAGTATCGCGGCGAGCGTCACGTCCAGTCACGGTCGGTGTCATGGTTAGTATCGCGGCGAGCGTCACGTCCAGTCACGGTCAGCGTCACTGTTAGTATCGCGGCGAGCGTCACGTCCAGTCACGGTCGGTGTCATGGTTAGTATCGCGGCGAGCGTCACGGTTGCCGTCACGGTCGGTGTCATGGTTAGTATTGCGGCGAGCGTCACGTCCAGTCACGGTCGGTGACACGGCTAGTATCGCGGCGAGCGTCACGTCCAGTCACGCCTGGCGTGGCGGTTAGCATCGCGGCAAGCGTCACCTCCAGTCACGGTCAGCGTCACTGTTAGTATCGCGGCAAGCGTCACGTCCAGTCACGGTCGGTGTCACTGTTAGTATCGCGGCGAGCGTCACGTCCAGTCACGGTCGGTGTCACTGTTAGTATCGCGGCGAGCGTCACGTCCAGTCACGGTCAGCGTCACTGTTAGTATCGCGGCGAGCGTCACGTCCAGTCACGGTCGGTATCATGGTTAGTATCGCGGCGAGCGTCACGTCCAGTCACGGTCGGTATCATGGTTAGTATCGCGGCTAGCGTCACGTCCAGTCACGGTCGGTATCATGGTTAGTATCGCGGCGAGCGTCACGTCCAGTCACGGTCAGTGACGTGGCTAGTATCGCGGCGAGCGTCACGTCCAGTCACGGTCAGTGTCACTGTTAGTATCGCGGCGAGCGTCACGTCCAGTCACGGTCAGTGTCACTGTTAGTATCGCGGCGAGCGTCACGTCCAGTCACGGTCGGTGACACGGCTAGTATCGCGGCAAGTGTCACGTCCAGTCACGGTCGGTATCATGGTTAGTATCGCGGCGAGCGTCACGTCCAATCACGGTCGGTATCATGGTTAGTATCGCGGCAAGCGTCACGTCCAGTCACGGTCGGTATCATGGTTAGTATCGCGGCAAGCGTCACGTCCAATCACGGTCGGTATCATGGTTAGTATCGTGGCGAGCGTCACGTCCAGTCACGGTCAGTGACGTGGCTAGTATCGCGGCGAGCGTCACGTCCAGTCACGGTCGGTGACACGGCTAGTATCGCGGCAAGTGTCACGTCCAGTCACGGTCGGTATCATGGTTAGTATCGCGGCGAGTGTCACGGTTTCCGTCACGGTTAGCATCACGACTAGCGTCACGGTTACCGTAACGGTTGGCATCACGGCGAGAGTCACGGCTACCGTCACGGTTAGCATCACGGCGGGAGTCACGGCTACCGTCACGGTTATCATCACGGCGGGAGTCACGGCTACCGTCACGGTTGGCATCACGGCGAGAGTCACGGCTACCGTCACGGTTAGCATCATGGCGAACGCTATGGCAATCGTCACGGCGATAATCAAGGCTAGCGCCACGACCACCGCCACGGTGATAATCACGGCACGAGTCACGATTAGTCACGGCTACGACGTGACGTGACGTGACTACCGCTGCGACGGCCGTGACGGCGAAGATCACGGAGAGCGTCACGGCGATAATTTGACGGGGACAGTCACAACTGGCGTCGGAACAGAGTCGAGCCGTCGACACTTCTATCGACGATCACCTCTATGGACGTTACACTCAATACTCAATACACTCAATACTCAATACACTCAATACTCAATACACTCAATACTCAATACACTCAATACTCAATACACTCAATACTCAATACACTCAATACTCAATACACTCAATACTCAATACACTCAATACACTCAATACTCAATACACTCAATACTCAATACACTCAATACTCAATACACTCAATAACTCAATACTCAATACACTCAATACTCAATACACTCAATACTCAATACACTCAATACTCAATACACTCAATACTCAATACACTCAATACTCAATACACTCAATACTCAATACACTCAATACTCAATACACTCAATACTCAATACACTCAATACTCAATACACTCAATACTTAATACTCAATACACTCAATACTCATAACCCCGCCCCTGCATCAGCACCAGCTTTTGCCGCCCACGAAGTGCTTCAGCTAATGGTTCTGCCTAGAATGGCTCATTTCAACATGACCATCTCTGGCAAGACGGCCTGCAGACAGACTGCACACAGGCAGACGGTACACACGTTCGTCACTGCGGAGCCACTACCGGTGCGCCCGCTGGCGCGGAACACCGCCGTCACGCACCGCTTCAAGCCCGGCCCACCGCCAAACGCAGACGGCCGACCAACGCCGTGACGTCCCGGCGCCACTCCCGGCCGACGTCGGAATGTCGGTCGAGCGGCGACCTGGTCTGGTCCGGCTGACCTGACCTGAGCGCCGCTTCAGACCGCTGATCAGGCGATGGCCAGCGACAGGGCACGCCCACTGATGTATGATCGGTCAGGGCACGTGCGGCGGCGGGTGTGGAGCGTCGTGCGGCTGAGAGGTGGTGGGTTAGGTTGCCGAGCTTCCGCCAGAGCGGCAGCGGTGACAGTGGCCCAGTGTCTGAAGACACAGTGCGAACCCTCAGGGCACACACGTTGGAAAGTCGGAACCTGGCCGGACGCTGCGTGCGCTCGATTCCGACATCGCAACAGGATCGGACGTGATTTTCGCATCGGAACCAGGCTGAATTTGAGGCTCGCTTGGTGCCGACGACTGGTCTCGGCATGGTGGCATGGTGATGACTGGTCTCCAAGGCCCAACAAAATCATTCAGCGAGCAAAACAAAAAACGGTGAGCCGGTTTCACATTCGGCGAGAACAGCCACACAGACCGGCGCGCTATCCATTCAATGTCCGGCGATTTTTGCGCGGGTGGTGGAGTGGTTTGCGGCTGCGCACGGGTGACCAGTGAGCGGCGCGCTGGCCGTGGCCGGGCCGCTGCCTCCTCTGCCGCCACCGCCGCTGACCCGTTACCGAACAGGATGCGCGGCGGCGGGCCGGCAGCCGCCCGGGGTCCGGCAACCCATTTACAGCCGACCGGCCGGGCCGGCCGAACGGCCTGCCACCAACGCCGCGGAGACGCCCAACAGAACGGCCGGATAGCCCAACAGAACAGCCGGACCGCCCGGCAAAACGACTGGATAGCCCAACAAAACGGCAGGATAGCCCAACAAAACAGCCGGACCGACCAGCAAGCCGGCCGGTCCGCCCAGCAGAACGGCCGGATTGCCCAACAAAACGGCCAGATAGCCCAATAAAACGGCCAGATCGCCCAGCAAAACGGTCGGATAGCCCAACAAAACAGCCGCTCCGCGAAGCAAAATGCCAGGACCCTCCAACAAGACACCTGCTCCGCCCAACAAAACGGCCAAATTGCCCAACAAAACGACCAAATTGCCAAAAAAACGGCCGGACCACCCGACGAGATGGCTGGAGTTCTGTGTTCATCTTATCTCGCTCGGGTTTTATACTCGTCGCCTACTAAGCTCGACTACCTGAGCGTGTTTCCGGCTGCGGCCCGAATGCACCAACTTTCGAGCTACCCTATCAGGTCGGAGGAAGGAGCGACAGCAGCCTCAGACAGAGCTGGACCTGCCGGCGGTATCCTGAGACAGGGCTGGACCTGCCGGCGTCATCTCCAGACAGGGCTGGATCTGCCGGCGGTAGCTTCAGACAGGGCTGGATCTACCGGCGCCATCCTCAGACAGGGCTGGATCTGCCGGCGGTACCCTCAGACAGGGCTGGATCTGCCGGCGGTACCCTTAGACAAGGCTGGACCTGCCGGCGGTATCCTTATACAAGGCTGAACCTGCTGGCGCCAGCCTCAGACAGGGCTGCACCTGCCGGCGCCAGCCTCTGATAAGGCTGGACCTACTGGCGGCAGCCTCTGATAAGGCTGGACCTGCCGGCGGCAGCCGATGCGCCGCACCTGGTCTGCGGCAGTTGGCCCGCCGCAGCTGGCCCCCCCCCCCCCGCCTGGATGCCGCCGACTTCCGGCCCGGAAACGGGCCGGCGCCGCGTGTCGTCCGTCCCCTATCCGTCAGAACGGATCCCCAAACAGGGCGGCGGAGCCGGCCGGCTTCCGCTCGGTAGAGCTGCTGCCGCCCACGGGTGATGGATGTGGTTTAGGTCCTCAGTAGAGTTGCTGTCCACGGGTGATGATGTGGTTCAGGTCCTCAGTAGAGCTGCTGCCGCCCACGGGTGATGATGTGGTTCAGGTCCTCAGTAGAGCTGCTGCCGCCCACGGGTGATGGATGTGGTTCAGATCCTCAGGAAAGCTGCCGCCCACGGGTGATGGATGTGGTTCAGGTCCTCAGGAAAGCTGCCGCCCACGGGTGATGGATGTGGTTCAGGTCCTCAGGGAAGCTGCCGCCCACGGGTGCTGGATGTGGTTCGGTTCCTCAGTAGTAGAGCTGCCGCCCACGGGTAATGGATGTGGTTCAGGTCCTCAGTAGAGCTGCTGCCCACGGGTGATAGATGTGATTCAGATGTGGTGATGATGTGGTTCAGGTTCTCAGGAGACCTGCCGCCCACGGATGATGGATGTGGTTCAGGTCCTCAGTAGAGCTGCTGCCGCCCACGGGTGATGGATGTGTTTCAGGTCCTCAGGAAAGCTGCCGCCCACGGGTGATGGATGTGGTTCAGGTCCTCAGTAGAGCTGCTGCCCACGGGTGATAGATGTGATTCAGATGTGGTGATGATGTGGTTCAGGTTCTCAGGAGACCTGCCGCCCACGGATGATGGATGTGGTTCAGGTCCTCAGTAGAGCTGCTGCCGCCCACGGGTGATGGATGTGATTCGGCTCCTCAGTAGAGCTGCTGCCGCCCACGGATGATGGATGTGGTTCAGGTCCTCAGTAGAGCTGCTGCCGCACACGATGATGTGGTTCGGGTCCCTGATGGGCACCATAGCCAATGTGGAAGCAGTTCTGGGTATTGTTCAGCACCCCGGCGGGCACGACGTTCAGTGTGGGCACCGAGCTGGATACGTTCAAATCCCTGCTGAGTACCATGGATGATGTGGACACAGTGCTGAGTGGCATTCAGCTCCCCTTGGTGGACGCCACGTTCGATGTGCACACTGCGAAACTGAGCCTCTTTTGCCAATTGTTCAGAAAAATCTATGTATTTTTACGCTATTATGGATACGTGGAATATTTGGTGACTCGCTCTTTTGCATTAAGACCCCTGGCAACGATTAAGACAGAACACATTGTGATGCGACCCACCAGCACAATTCCTCGGTACCAGGCGTACCAGCTGTGTGTGAATGCGCTGTCTAATTATTGCCTCCTGGTATTTTGTTCTGCACATGCATTTTGTTCTACACACGCATTTTGTTCTGCACATGCATTTTGTTCCGCACATGTATTTTGTTCCGCACAGGTTTACTTTGCCTACACTTGTTGTCATGTCCGTGGGTAATGCTATGCGCAAATCATCAATCAATCAGTCAATGTCGCGATCGCCACGGCTGGGCGACGCTCCGCAACCCCACCACGCCGGTGTGACGACCGCCCACTGCCCGGTAATGGGCGACTGCCCCTCAGCCGCAGGTCACTACCCGCTGCACATCCCGCGGGTAGTGACCGCGGGGTGTGCAGCGGCTGCTACAGCTCCTGCCAACCTGCCAACGCCGCTACTACGGTGTAGCGAGTGGTTGCTGCAATGGGTTCGGTTGCTGCCACAGTGGCTGTTAAGAGTATGGCTGGCGGATGCTGTAGTGTGGCCGGCGGCTGCTACAGCGGCTGTTACAGTGGCTGCTACAGTGCAGCTGGTGACTGTTAAAGTGGCTGTTGCAGCATGCAGCCGGCGGCTGCTGCAGAGGTTGCTACTGTGCAGCCGGCTGCTGCTGCAGTGTAGCTAGCGGCCGCTACAGTGTAGCCGGCGACTGTGACAGCGGCTGCTACAGTGTGTAGCCGGCGGCTGTAACAACAGCTACCACAGTGTAGCTGACGGCTGTAACAGCGGGTGCTACAGTGTAGCCGGCGGCTGTGACAGCGGCTGCTACAGTGTGTAGCCGGCGGCTGCAGCAACAGCTACCACAATGTAGCTGACGGCTGTAACAGCGGGTGCTACAGTGTAGCCGGCGGCTACTGCAGCGACTGTCGCCAGGCGCGCCGAGACGGTAGCGGACGCGCCGCTGCCGTGCCGCCAGATGGCGGAAGTGAGACGAGGGGTGGCGAGGAGCAGCGCGGCGCTACGTCGCTACTCCCGGCGGCCGGGGCGAGTAACGGCGGCGCGGCGGCGGCAACGGCGCGACGGCCGCAGACGCCGCTCGCTGGCTGCACATGTGGCACGTGCAGCAGCCCGGGGCCGCCGACTGCCGATCGCACGGCGGCACGTCGAGCCGCGTCCGACAACGGTATCCACCCACACTCACAGGCGCAGCCGACCGTGGCACCCATTGAGACGCACGTGCAGGCACAGCAGACAACGGTACCTATTCAAATTTGGCACAGCAGACAGCGGTACCCACCCACTTTTATAGGCATATCATAGGCTGTAGACGCCACTAATTACACCGATGCTCTTATGGAGGATAGAGAGGCCCGACCAGCTTGAACTGGCTGCTACTTATTGTGCATATAAATTGGCTTTGGAGTCGATATCGCAACGCCCAGCAAAGGTTGGCGATTCGCACGCTAAGTTGCCAGGCTCAGTTCCGAGGCTCGGGAGCCGCCTGTCCTGTGGCTCGGGAGTCGCCTGTCCTGTGGCTCGGGAGTCGCCTGTCCTGTGGCTCGGGAGCCACCTGTCCTGTGGCTCGGGAGTCGCCTGTCCTGTGGCTCGGGAGTCGCCTGTCCTGTGGCTCGGGAGTCGCCTGTCCTGTGGCTCGGGAGTCGCCTGTCCTGTGGCTCGGGAGTCGCCTGTCCTGTGGCTCGGGAGTCGCCTGTCCTGTGGCTCGGGAGTCGCCTGTCCTGAGGATTGGGAGCCGCCTGTCCTGAGGCTCGGGAGCCGCCTGTCCTGTGGCTCCGGAACCGCCCGTCCTGGGGATTGGGAGCCGCCTGTCCTGGGGCTCGGGAGCCGCCTGTCCTGTGGCTCGGGAGCCGCCTGTCCTGGGGCTCGGGAGCCGCCTGTCCTGGGGCTCGGGAGCCGCCTGTCCTGTGGCTCGGGAGCCGCCTGTCCTGTGGCTCGGGAGTCGCCTGTCCTGTGGCTCGGGAGTCGCCTGTCCTGTGGCTCGGGAGCCGCCTGTCCTGTGGCTCGGGAGCCGCCTGTCCTTGGCTCGGGAGTCGCCTGTCCTGTGGCTCGGGAGCCGCCTGTCCTGAGGCTCGGGAGCCGCCTGTCCTGTGGCTCGGGAGCCGCCTGTCCTGTGGCTCGGGAGCCGCCTGTCCTGAGGATTGGGAGCCGCCTGTCCTGAGGATTGGGAGCCGCCGTCCTGTGGCTCGGGAGCCGCCTGTCCTGTGGCTCGGGAGCCGCCTGTCCTGTGGCTCGGGAGCCGCCTGTCCTGTGGCTCGGGAGCCGCCTGTCCTGTGGCTCGGGAGCCGCCTGTCCTGAGGCTCGGGAGCCGCCTGTCCTGAGGCTCGGGAGCCGCCTGTCCCGTGGCTTTGGAATCCCCTGTCCTGTGGCTCGGGAGTCGCCTGTCCTGTGGCTCGGGAGTCGCCTGTCCTGTGGCTCGGGGTCGCCTGTCCTGTGGCTCGGGAGTCGCCTGTCCTGTGGCTCGGGAGTCGCCTGTCCTGTGGCTCGGGGTCGCCTGTCCTGTGGCTCGGGGTCGCCTGTCCTGTGGCTCGGGAGTCGCCTGTCCTGTGGCTCGGGAGTCGCCTGTCCTGTGGCTCGGGAGTCGCCTGTCCTGTGGCTCGGGAGTCGCCTGTCCTGTGGCTCGGCCTTCTTGGTCGGGGTCGCCTGCCTTGGTCAGTCGCCTGTCCTGTGGCTCGGGAGTCGCCTGTCCTGTGGCTGGTCGCTGTCCTGTGGCTCGGGAGTCGCCTGTCTGTGGCTCGGGGTCGCCTGTCCTGTGGCTCGGGGTCGCCTGTCCTGTGGCTCGGGGGCCTGAGTGCCTGTCCTGTGGCTCGGGGTCGCCTGTCCTGTGGCTCGGGAGTCGCCTGTCCTGTGGCTCGGGAGTCGCCTGTCCTGTGGCTCGGGAGTCGCCTGTCCTGTGGCTCGGGGTCGCCTGTCCTGTGGCTCGGGGCGCCTGTCCTGTGGCTCGGGAGCCGCCTGTCCTGTGGCTCGGGGTCGCCTGTCCTGTGGCTCGGAGTCGCCTGTCCTGTGGCTCGGGAGTCGCCTGTCCTGTGGCTCGGGAGTCGCCTGTCCTGTGGCTCGGGAGCCGCCTGTCCTGTGGCTCGGGGCCGCCTGTCCTGTGGCTCGGGAGTCGCCTTCCTGTGGCTCGGGAGTCGCCTGTCCTGTGGCTCGGGGCCGCCTGTCCTGTGGCTCGGGAGCCGCCTGTCCTGTGGCTCGGGAGCCGCCTGTCCTGTGGCTCGGGAGTCGCCTGTCCTGTGGCTCGGGAGCCGCCTGTCCTGTGGCTCGGGAGCCGCCTGTCCTGTGGCTCGGGAGCCGCCTGTCCTGAGGCTCGGGAGCCGCCTGTCCTGAGGCTCGGGAGCCGCCTGTCCCGTGGCTTTGGAATCCCCTGTCCTGGGGCTCGGGAGCCGCCTGTCCTGTGGCTCGGGAGCCGCTTCCTGTCCTGTGGCTCGATCCCTGTCTCGGGAGCCGCCTGTCCTGGGCTCGGGAATTCTGGGGCTCGGGAGCCGTTTGTCATGGAGCTCGGGAGCCGTTTGTCCTGAAGCTCGGGAGCCGCCTGCGCCAAAGCCGTGGACTGAATATCGCCCAGGGAACCGGTAGCTTCCCAGAAGCCATGATATCCTGCAGAAATCGTGATGTCGATCGCTCCACCGGGTAGACCTGAGATGATCGGACGCTCATCACTCCACTTAAGGCGGCACGGCGAACAGGGCGGACGAGCAGCGGACCAGCTCACCTGAACTTGGACGCGTGTGTGCAGAACACGCGCGGCAGATAGTGCAGCAGGCCGGTCACCCGCGGCACGGTGTCGGCGCCCAGCCGCACCAGCTGACCTTTGACCGCGGCGCCCACCTGGTGCACATGGTCGCGCAGGTCGCACATGGACAGGCGCGGCCGGTCACAGCAGCCGAGCGCTGCGTCCAGCGTCGGCCGCGGCGAGCACAGCAGGCGCGAGTATCTCACGTCGCCCATGGTGTTGGTTTGGGGTCGGCGGTCACACTGGTCCGCGGTCAACTGTCACGCTGGTCTGCGGTCACACCGGTCTGCGATCGGCGGTCACACTGGTGCGTGGTCAGCGGCCAACGGTCACTCCGGTCCGTGGTCCGCGGTCACTCCGGTCCGCGGTCAGCGGTCACAACGGTCCGCGACCAGTGGTCACACTGGTCCGTGGTCAGCGGTCACTCTGGTCCGCGGTCAGCGGTCACCTCGGTCGGCGGTAACACCAGTCCGTAGTCACACCAGTCCGCGGTCACTCCGGTCCGCGGTCACACCAGTTCGCGGTCACTCCGCTCCGCGGTCACTCAGGTCCGCGGTCACTCAGGTCCGCGGTCTCCTGTCACACCCATCCGCACGCAATGATGCGGAGTTTGGGCGTCAACTAGGCGGCCTGCTGGGATGCGCGACCAGGCTGCGTGAACCTTCCGAACGGCGGCCGACGGCTCTGAAGACTCACTGTACGATCGGCAGTTTAGGCTGACAGGTCAGGCTTGCAGTTCAGGCTGACAGTCCAGGCCGGCAGTTCAAGCTGTCAGCTCAGGCTGGCAGTCTGACAGCTAAAGCGATGGCTCAGATCGGTAGTTCAGACTGCCAACTCGGGCCTCGTTAGTTAGTTATTTGGGCTTAGTGGCGCTTCGACTGCTTCGGTCATACAGCGCCCAGTCAGCTAGGGCCTCAGTTCCGGCTGAGCGGTTGAAGCCAGCTGACAGACCGCGGGTTGGATGGCCGGTGGCCTTTCAGCTAGTGCCAGCGTGGCTCACGCACTGCCCGCCAGCGACGCCAGCAACGGCGTGGGGCTGCTCGGCACGGCAGTCACGTGACCGTGACGTGACCCGGCGTAGTCGGCGACCTGTCGTGTCACACTCAGCCGGACCCGCCACGCCACCCCGCAGCCCCCTCCGCCGACCACCACTGTCACAGCCCGGCCGCCGCGCACAGGCACGCTGACCGCCACACCACCGCCACACTACTGCCACACCACCGCCACACCACCGCCGCACCACCGCCGCAGCACGCCGGCCTACTAGTCCGGTGGCGGCGCGCGCTTGCAGGCGGCTGTGCCCCGAGCGGTCGACTGGCGCCGTCAGCGGCGGCGGCGGCGGCGGCGCCGCTGACGGCCCCCTAACGGACCGTCCACCATCTGGTCCCGTGTCGGCGGCAGCCGCCAGTCGTATCGGCCGTGAGATACTACCGAACGTGGTGCGGCTGGCTACTGTGCACTCGGCGGGACGACGGAGGGTGCTGGAGCTGAGAAAGCAGAGTGGTGCTAGTGGAACAGGGGAACTTGGGCGAGGCTGGGATGGAGGGGAGGGAGGGAAAGGCGGTGTATTTTAGAAACACTGTTCGGGGTCGAGTATTTGCAAAACAGGAGGGCGTTTAGTAGGTCAGGAGGATGTAGATGTAGAGCTATGTGGTGGAACAGGGGTGGGTGTAGTCCTATGTGGTGGAAAACGTGTGGGTATAGTGTTAGGTGGTTATGCAAATTCAGTATTGCGTAATTCGTAATGTTGGCCCCGCAGGGTTACAAACCTCTTCACCCTTTCAGTCTTAGGCAACTTATGGATGGATTCTTCCGAGCGGAATCAATTTTCCCGCGCTGGAAAAATATCTCACATCCTGAAGTTAAAAAGAATTCCGAGAACAGCTTTTTACATGAATTAATTGGGCACTGAATTGAAAATTGCATATCCTCGTTGTGTAGCCTGTGGCAGCGCGTGAACATTAAATAAGATGAACTTGATTTGCTTAACTTAGGTCAGTAACACTCGATAAAATGGTCTCCAAATTTTCACAATATATATACATATATATATATATATATATATATATATATATATATATATATATATATATATATATATATATATATATATATATATATATATATATATATATATATATATATATATGTGTATGTGTGTGTGTGTGTGTGTGTGTGTGTGTGTGTGTGTGTGTGTGTGCGTGTAGGTGCGTGTGTGTGTTTGTGCTGGTTTATGGAACGTTTGTATTATAAGCTATCTAAATCAAGTTTATATGAAACGCATAGCATTATCTTTCCAATTTCATTAGCGATGCTGGTCCCTGGAAATGACTCAATTTCTAAGTCGCTCGAATAAGATTAGACAGTGGAATTCAGCAAACTTGGCGTCACGGCATAGGCGAATCCACTCTCCGTGATCTACGATGGTATTCCAGGAGACGAAACGCATGGTAACGGAAACGAGGGATGCCGGCAGTAGGGATCAAAGGGAGCAGACTCCTCGAAGTTGCCCTGATGTTTAATATGCGGTTTTTGGGGTAGTCTGTTTATTTGCTTATTTGTTTATTGTCCACAATCTCCAACAGCATATTGTGCCCTTTGCAGGAGAAGTCAGTAGCTAAAAACGTACACAGAACAGGTGAATAGTGTCCCACGGCTCCGCGTCTCAGATGTGAGCGTGTGACGTAGCACAGTATCTCACCACTTGCGTCTTAAATGCATTCAGCGGGTTTGTGAAGATGTCCGCACCTGGTGCCATCGCTAAAAATGTGTTCGTTACTCTTAATAATCTGTTAAACAAGCCACACCTAATGGTTTCCACACGTGCATACGGTACATGGAATATGACAGGTTGCCTATTTCTCCTGACTGGGACACCTAATCCAAAGTTTTGCAATAACACTGATGAGTCCGTCCTGCCACATAAAACATTTCGTAAGAACATGATGTCGGATTGCACGCGACGAGTGGCCACAGATCTCATGCTATAAAAGCGAAGAAGGTCCTGATATTGTAGAGATTCCGGTCGAGGTGTGGCACTACAGTGTTGAGCAAGCCACATTACAAATTTATGTTCTACCCTATCAATCCTGGTGAGATGTGTTGAGGCTGCGCCTGCCCAGATAATGGAGAAATACTCAAGGCGAGACCTAATGTTCGCGTTATATGCCGCCAACAGAGCAATTTTCGAGAATTTGCTACCAGGAACCCCTGCTTGCATTGATCTAATAAAAAGTCCGAGAGCTCGGTTCGCAGATGACACAGTTTTTGCCACATGTGCGAAAGTCAATTTGCTGTCCAGGTACACGCCCAGGTCTCGCATCACAGTCTCACGCTGCAGCGTTGTATTGTGCACCTTATATTCGAAGCGCACAGGAGTACGGCGAAGAGTCATTGTGAATGATCTACATGACCTGTGAAGATTGGGTCTGAAGTTAAAAACCGGTTTCGCCCGTGATTCGTTTAGAATTCCCGCGCCTTTTCCATGGAAGGTGTCCGTAAGAGATTAGGCTGAGCTAAGAGATTTGAGCCTCAGCAGACAGTTGCCAACATCAGTCCTTTGGCTTTGACTTATATTTAGTGCAGCTGAGTTATTTACACCACCTTTTTATCGAAGATCTGTCTGTATCCATCGTCGACACCACCCTAGTGACAACCGCCTGGGACAAGGCCACAGGTCAAAGTCAACATAGTATGCAACATATAATATACTACATGTATCAGGCATACAGCACAAGCATGGTCGTTACGTTGCAATGTTAAGTTAGAAAGCATCCGCAAACGAACGGTAGAAGATCTATACGAATTGTAGCATACCAATGTTATTCGTATTGTACAGATAACGGAGTGGATATGATATATTTAGTGAACAAGAACGGATACGGATTGGATAACGGCGTTGAATTTTCAACTTTTTCCTTGAAGATGCAAATTTAACGAAATTGCGGCGGATCCGTCTGTTTTCCAATCACAAACCTACGCAATGGCATGTTGTGATCAGCTGATGCTCCTAGTTTTGAGCCATAGTTGTCTGAATAATATGCGAAGTCACTAATCAGCAGTCAAATCGTTATGCTCATACTTCCAGGTACCCACAATGTCAAGCACATGCATGTGTAGCTTGTACTGCATTAATTCGATTGTTCTCTCCATGCTCTCGTAGTCAGGTTGATTTGTATCGTTCTTCTTTTGTACTTAAACGAAAATAGTCAGAATTCCTCCTAAGGTGGCTTCATATGCCAGGGCCCCTTGGTAAGCCGAGTTTGTTGCGCGAACCCTGCAATTCCACCAACCGATCCATAAACTCAAGTTCAACGGAATAATTTTGACAAAGAGTTTTACGTGCCGTCAATGCACCGACACGGCCGTCCCGGTGGTAGCTCGACCCGGCCTTATCGAGCCAGTTGCTAACCGAGCCGGGGGTCAAATACGAGCGCGTGGAGTGACTTGAACCCTGTCTTGCCAGGACAGGGGAAAACAGTGCAGGACAGCGCTCCAGGAAGCTGAGCTGCCTGGGCGGCGGTCATTGTTAGCGTCGATGTACATACATTATCAATGAGCTTATGGACGTGCTACCCATAATTACATTCAGCAACTAATTCATCTAACATATGGCTTCATTTTACCCAGGTTGGTATCTACATACCCAGTGTTCATGTGTATATAGCCGCCCCCCCCCCTCTTAAGAAAGTGCTGATCGCGCTACTAACATCCAGCTCCCTAGTTGTCAAAGCCAAGCTTATACAATACTACAACAAACAAGCACATCTGCTTCTGTCGATCGCCGCCCTCTAGCTAGCACTGTCTGAATCGATTCTGCAGTCAAATATTGATATTTTTGTATCACGATCCGGCACTTGAGGCCTACTCATGAATCGAGATAAGTTTGTTATCTTGTGATTTACGAGGCTACATGAACCTATTATCAACTAAATGCACGCTTGGTGGTGTTTGGCTTCCAACTGCTCATCAACAGCGTGACCCAGACGTTCTTGAGGACTAGGAAGTCGAATCTCATAACCATATTCGATCAGTGACTCACAAAGCGCATGTCATAGCTTCCTTAAGTTTGCTGTATTCAGTATGCAGCTTAATGCATGCTCTTCCTGCTCACCATGCATGTACGCCCACTAACAGAGCATGGATCACGTCTGAGCAATACTGATTGTGTGGAAGATATGCGCGTTCTTGCGCGCGCCGAAGGAGGTGTGCCAAAGCAGGCAAATTCACTGCATGATATGGATGTCTTACAATGGTAGGCTGCGATGTTTCAATCTATGGTCTGTTCAGGGTCGACGTGAGAGTGCACATTGCATTCAGTGCCGGAAGTGCTCAACAGGAAATGTTGCATTGATCCAGATGGCCTACGTGCTCATTCTGCACTTGATGTAGTCAGAGGCCACTGCCGGAGTCCACGTCGAGGTTTGCCAACAATGCTGTTATGTCCGCTGTGTGAACACATGGAACTCACTGCAGAGGCATGTCATAACTGCACCAGATCTAGCAGGATTGAGGAGAACGCTGGAATAGTGAATACATGATAAGATTATCTAATACGTGTAGATTACACTGCTCGTACAAGTAGTCCGTGAGCGTAGGTACATGCTGACTAACCGTTTAGTAAGTTAGGGATCTGTAGGATGGCACGGGATCTGTAGAACGGCCAGGGCCCTGTAGGACGGTTATAGCCCTGATACAACTAAGACTCTGAGACCGCGATGGCCCCATGGGACGGCCAGGATCCTGTAGGTCCGGGCTATCTAGACCAGTGCCCTCTAGACCAGTCCGGTGCCGGGCCATGGCCTTGTATGACTGCCAGGGCCCTGCAGAACGGTAACGGCTCTGCGGATCACGGCTCTTGGACGATCAGGGACATAAGACAATCAGGACCCTGGCAGGACGAGGGTCATCGGAGGACCGCGTATGACGGCCAGGGCCCGGAGCAGTCAGCATACAGGGAGGTCGGGGCGCACGCACACGCACACGCGCACGCACGCCAGCAAACCAAAAACACGCGGCAGCTGGAGGCCGTAATAGGTGTGTGACAGGTGTGTGGCAGGTGCGGTGACAGGTGCCGTGACAGGTGCCGTGACGGGCAGAGATAGTGTGCGACCGGACGAAAACATCCAGGGGGTAATCTACTGGCTAATGAGTGATGCTAGGGGAGTAGGGCTTATCATTAACTTATAATTACCAGTGGCTTATAATCATGCAGTGCATAATAGTTCAACATGAAAGTTTTGTGTCAATTATTGACTTGCATTCCTGAATACTGCACACGAACGTTAATTAAAGGGAAGCATTTTGAGCAACATGTTTACCCAGAAGGTGCTGCTATTCTTAATTTAGGTAATTCGAAAATGAAATAATCTTGTGACACGAAAATGAGGTCACTATCACGAGGTTACCTTAGTGGGTGTTGACAGTTCAGAAAACCCACGTTTCTCAACCCGCCCGTGCCTAATGTAGACTCAGGCTTTCAAGTGGCCTGGACTGGAGCATGCCACTGACCTGGGCTGAACAGAGCATCTGGCGCGCGAAGTCCATCGGAACGATGAGTCCAGCACAGTGCCCATGTGTGCCTCCGCAGCCTCGCAGAGTCGGCAGCACGGGGCCGGCGTACTGCGGGAGGAAACGCGGCGCACGGCGAGAGGGAACGCGGCGCACGGTAAGAGGAAACACGGCGCACGGCGAGAGGGAACGCGGCGCACGGCGAGAGGGAACGCGGCGCACGGCGAGAGGAGAGCCGCCGCAGCCGCTCACACACACTCTGAATACAGAGCGTGAGCTCGTCCGGCCACCAGCCTCAGCTGGGTGGCTACCTCATCCGTGGCATCCACTCCGTCGCCGAGCGCCGACTACCACTCCACACCACTCCACGTCATCCCACGTCACCCAGCACTACTCCACATCACTTCACGCCATCCGGTGCCAGTCCAGTGCCAGTTCGGTGCCAGTTCGGTGCCAGTCCGGTGCCAGTCGGGTGCCAGTCGGGTGCCAGTTCGGTGCCAGCCCGGTGCCAGTCCGGTGCCAGCCTGGTGCCAGTCCGGTGCAAGTCCGGTGCCAGTCCACCGTTGGCGTCACATATGTCCGCTGTGAGGCCAGTGTGTCGACAGCCAACTGCCCATAACCAGTGAGCCCACTCTGACAACGACTGGCAGTCGACTGGCAACGCCTGACAACGCCTGGCAGCGCCTGGCAACGCCTGGCAACACCTGGCAGCGCCTAGCAGCGCCTGGCCGTCAACGCCTCAACGTCAACTCCCGGCCTGCAGGCGCGAGTGTGCGCTGCCTTTTCGCTGTGGGCTCACGGTGATAATTCTTGTCTGCCGCATCCCATGGGCGGACTTCGTGTGCGCTGCAGATCCGAGCGTTGGCCTCTTGTCCACAACATGTCCACGTGTGGAATTCCTGTCCACTGAGAACACATGTGAGGACTTCGTGCCAAACAGAAAGTCCACGTGGGGACTTCCAGTCTGCTGATGGTTCACGCCAAAAGTGCCCGGCCGTCCTCTGTCGGTGCACTGCGGCAGCTTGCACCCACTGTCAGTCGAGTTCGGGAGCGTCGCATTGTCAAGCACCGGTGCGTCCCGGGCCTACCTGGACCGTCCACTGCCTCTCCGATGCGGGAATGTTCGGTTCACCACTGGCTCGCCTCGGGCCTGCTTCGACTGTCCACTGCCTCTCCAGCAGAGTGTCTAGCTCCCCACCGGTGGGGAACTAGGTTAGGTTAGGTTAGGTTAGGTTAGACAACGTGCACGGCGCGTCCGTGCACGTTGTCCAGAGCCGGCCGACTGCCGGCCGGCCGCCGGTCGTCCGTCGGTGGCCGCCCGCCGCCGCAGTATTTGTCCTGTCGATGGCCGTCGCGTGTCGGCGTCGACGGGACGACGAGCCGTCGGCGTCGACGGCCGTATCTGGGCGCGTCGCGTCTCTCCCGCCGCGCCTGGCTGTGGCCGGTGGAGGGCCGCCCGCACACCGGTGTCATGTCACACACCCAACACCACACCACACACACCCAACACCACACCACACACCACACACACACCCAACACCACACACCACACCACACACCACACACCACACACCACACACCACACACCCAACACCACACACCACACACCCAACACCACACACCACACCACACACCATACCACACACACACACCCAACACCACACACCACACACAACACACACCCAACACCACACCACACACACCCAACACCACACACGCAACACCACACCCTACACACCCAATACCACACCACACACCACACACACCCAACACCACACCACACACCCAACACCACACCACACACCCAACACCACACCACAAACACCACACACACCCAACACCACACCACATATCCAACACCACACCACACACCACACACACACCCAACACCACACACCACACACTACACCACACACCCAACACTACACCACACACCCAACACCACACCACACACCACACACACCCAACACCACACCATACACCCAACACCACACCATACACCCACCACTACGCCACACACCCAGCACCACACCACACACACCAAAACCACACCACACACACCAACACCACACCACACACACCAACACCACACCACACACACCCAACACCACGCACGCAACACCACACCCTACACACCCAACACCACACCACACACCACACACACCCAACACCACACCACACACCCAACACCACACCACACACACCACACACACCCAACAGCACACCACACACACTACACACACCCAACACCACACCACACACACACAACACCACACCACACACACCCAACACCACACCACACACACCACACACACCCAACACCACACCACACATCCAACACCACACCACACACCACACACACACCCAACACCACACACCACACACTACACCACACACCCAACACTACACCACACACCCAACACCACACCACATACCACACACACCCAACACTACACCACACACCCAACACCACACCACACACCACACACACCCAACACCACACCATACACCCAACACCACACCATACACCCACCACTACGCCACACACCCAACACCACACCACACACACCAAAACCACACCACACACACCAACACCACACCACACACACCAACACCACACCACACACGCAACACTGCACCACAAACCTAAGAACACACCACACACATAACAGCAGCACACCCCACACCTAACACCGCACCACAAATCCAACGCCACATACCCAACGCAACACACCCAACACCATGCCACACTCCGGACCACCACCGCAGTGTCCCACCAGCCGTGGGATACCACACCCGTCCCACCAGCCGTGGGATACCACACCCGTCCCACCAGCCGTGGGATACCACACCCGTCCCACCAGCCGTGGGATACCACACCCGTCCCACCAGCCGTGGGATACCACACCCGTCCCACCAGCCGTGGGATGCCACACCCGTCCCACCAGCCGTGGGATACCACACCCGTCCCACCAGCCGTGGGATACCACACCCGTCCCACCAGCCGTGGGATACCACACCCGTCCCACCAGCCGTGAGATACCACACCTGTTCCACCAGCCAGAGACCACTCCCCGTTAGCTCGGCACTACTCGGGCTCCACCGCTATCCGGACCGGATAGTGACTCAGTTGCCAGCGGCAGCAGTTCCCAGTGTGCTCGCACTCCCAAATCAAAGGTACTTAAAAGAGGCTCTCCCTTCTTGGCTGACGTCAATTATCGAAACAAGCGTATTATGATAACGTATGTCAAGAGGTCCGATATAAATAACACACAAACGTGACGCATTCCACTTAACTACACAACATTATAATGTATTTAAACACCTATATCGATTGTCCTTGACGTTTAATTGTGGCGTTGCTCCGGGTACGTTATCGCGGTCTATGACTCACGATGTCATTTAGTACCGTTCATGAATGGGTAGTGAAACGCTGTACAGTTGCAACCAAATGGAATAAAGTGCAAAATGCAACTGCGAATGCAATCGCCTCACACACAGCCAGGGCCGGAACGATCAATGTCCTGTAGCTGTGCAGTGCATAGCGGGCAATGCCGTACCATTCCTGTACACAGAGCTGGTTATGCTGTTCCATCCAGGTGTGCAGGTCTGGTCATGCTGTACCATCCATTGGTACGCCGAGCGGGTCTTGTACCACTCAGACACGGAGAGCGGGTCATGCTATACCATCCCGCCACACAGAGCGGGTCACGCTGCACCATCCCTGTATACAGGTCGGGTCATACTGCACCATCCCGGTACACAGAGCGTGTCTTGCTGACCCATTCCAGTATACAAAGCGGGTCATACTGTACCATCCCGATACACAGAGCGTGTCATGCTGACGCATTCCGGTATACAGAGCGGGTCGCGTAGTACCACCCTAGTACAACGAACGAGTCATGCAGTACGATGGCGGAATGCGCAATAAAACACTCGGTCCGAGCACGCGCGGTCGATTCGCCGCCAAATGTACGTTCTTAATGTCAGCGGGTGAGCCGGCGACTTTCGTGACAGTGAACGCTATCGACAGTGCCCGCTGTTGGGTCTAGTGCCGGCAGCAGAAACTGAGACCCGTGTCAAGGACAAGCGGCGGAGACCGGGACAGACACCCCGCAACCATTCGCACAGTCGGGGCCAGACCAGCAACGTTGCCAGTCCGGCTCGTGTCTGGCGCCGCACAGCACGTGCAGCAGAGTCTGTGTCAGAGGCAGTCACACAGCACCTGCAGCGGTCTGTGTCAGAGGCAGTCACACAGCACCTGTAGCGGTCTGTGTCAGAGGCAGTCACACAGCACCTGTAGCGGTCTGTGTCAGAGGCAGTCACACAGCACCTGCAGCGGTCTGTGTCAGAGGCAGTCGCACAGCACCTGTAGCGGTTTGTGTCAGAGGCAGTCACACAGCACCTGTAGCGGTCTGTGTCAGAGGCAGTCGCACAGCACCTGTAGCGGTCTTTGTCAGAGGCAGTCACACAGCACCTGTAGCGGTCTGTGTCAGAGGCAGTCACACAGCACCTGTAGCGGTCTGTGTCAGAGGCAGTCGCACAGCACCTGTAGCGGTCTTTGTCAGAGGCAGTCACACAGCACCTGTAGCGGTCTGTGTCAGAGGCAGTCGCACAGCACCTGTAGCGGTCTGTGTCAGAGGCAGTCACACAGCACCTGTAGCGGTCTGTGTCAGAGGCAGTCACACAGCACCTGTAGCGGTCTTTGTCAGAGGCAGTCACACAGCACCTGTAGCGGTCTGTGTCAGAGGCAGTCGCACAGCACCTGTAGCGGTCTGTGTCAGAGGTCGACCTGGCGGTTGTCACACAGCACCTGTAGCGGTCTGTGTCAGAGGCAGTCACACAGCACCTGTAGCGGTCTGTGTCAGAGGCAGTCACACAGCACCTGTAGCGGTCTGTGTCAGAGGCAGTCGCACAGCACCTGTAGCGGTCTTTGTCAGAGGCAGTCACACAGCACCTGTAGCGGTCTTTGTCAGAGGCAGTCGCACAGCACCTGTAGCGGTTTGGTCTGTGTCAGAGGCAGTCACACAGCACCTGTAGCGGTCTGTGTCAGAGGCAGTCACACAGCACCTGTAGCGGTCTTTGTCAGAGGCAGTCACACAGCACCTGTAGCGGTCTTTGTCAGAGGCAGTCACACAGCACCTGTAGCGGTCTGTGTCAGAGGCAGTCACACAGCACCTGTAGCGGTCTGTGTCAGAGGCAGTCACACAGCACCTGTAGCGGTCTTTGTCAGAGGCAGTCACACAGCACCTGTAGCGGTCTGTGTCAGAGGCAGTCGCACAGCACCTGTAGCGGTCTGTGTCAGAGGCGGTCACACAACACCTGTAGCGGTCTGTGTCAGAGGCAGTCACACAGCACCTGTAGCGGTCTGTGTCAGAGGCAGTCACACAGCACCTATAGCGGTCTGTGTCAGAGGCAGTCACACAGCACCTGTAGCGGTCTGTGTCAGAGGCAGTCACACAGCACCTGTAGCGGTCTGTGTCAGAGGCAGTCACACAGCACCTGTAGCGGTCTGTGTCAGAGGCAGTCACACAGCAATTACATCAGGATCCATGTCGGAGGCTGTCACACAGCACCTATAGCGGTCTGTGTCAGAGGCAGTCACACAGCACCTGTAGCGGTCTGTGTCAGAGGCAGTCACACAGCACCTGTAGCGGTCTGTGTCAGAGGCAGTCACACAGCACCTATAGCGGTCTGTGTCAGAGGCAGTCACACAGCACCTGTAGCGGTCTTTGTCAGAGGCAGTCACACAGCAATTACATCAGGATTCATGTCGGAGACTGTCACACAGCACCTTCAGAAGAATACAGCCTATGTTAGAATGCTAACAGCGGGGATTTTCCCAAGCAGTCTCAGATTTACTTCCGGAATGGAATGCACCTTCCATCCAGTCAACACCTGCCTATTCCTTAATAATCATACCAAATGCAGCTTGTGTTGCACCTACCAGAAAATCAAGCTTACTTACAGTCGATACCTACAACTAGGGTAAGCTTGGTAAGGTCGATACCTATAACTAGGGTAAGGGACCATAACATAGTTAGATTCAAGGCACATGTAGGGGAAATTATCAAGGATAATTTGGTAAAGGTTCCAAATTTCAACAGAGCAGACTTTAACGGCATGAGAGCGGCTTTAAGTGCCATCAGATGGGAAGAAGAATTCTCCAATTTAAATGCCTGTGAAATGTGGGAAAAGTTCAAATCTTACTTAAAGGAAACTCAGATTAGACATGTCCCCCAAAAGCAAAGACGCAAAAGAAGGGTAGGAAAGCCAGCATGGCTTACACCAGACGTGATAAAAGCAATTAGGGCTAAGAAACTGCATTTAGAGTTTTTAAAGAAGCCTCAAATGTCGTTAATCTAAAGGCGTATCGAAAAGCTAGAGACACTGTGAAGCAAAAAACCAGAGCAGCAAAGCGAGCAAAAGAACTGGATTTAGCTAGAAACTGTAATGGGGACAGTAAAAAGTTCTTTAGTTTCTACAAGCTGAGTAAAGTTTCTAGCACAATTGGTCCACTGGAAGTAAACGGGATTACATTGGGTGAGGATAGTGAGATGGTTGAGGAGCTGAGCAAGCAGTTCAAATCAGTGTTTACATTGGAAGATATGACCAATCTGCCGACCACACACCATAGTTCAGTGACATGGGATCTGACAAATGATGTTGATTTCATTGATAGTGATGTTGTTAACAATCATATCAGGAAAATAAAGCCCAACAAGGCAGCAGGACCTGATGAAGTTTATGCTAGGGTGTTGCGGGAAACTGAAAAGGAACTGGCATTTCCACTTAGTATAATATTTTGTAGATCAGTTTCACAAAATGAAATTCCAACCGATTGGAAAAGGGCAAATGTAGTTCCTATTTTCAAGAAAGGGGAAAAAGGGATAGTTGAAAACTATAGGCCAGTAAGTCTCGCATCCCTAGTCTGCAAGGTACTCGAATCAATTATCAAGGATAGAATAGTTAGTTATCTGGAAGGTAGCAGATTGATTCAAAATACTCAACATGGGTTTAGAAAAGGACGATCGTGTCTCACAAACCTCTTGGACTTTTTGAACTTCGCCACAGAACAATTTGATCAGGGAAATCAGGTTGATGTAGCATATCTTGACTTTAGTAAGGCCTTTGACAAGGTACCCCATAAACGGTTAATGATACAGCTTCAGTCCCATGGTATTGCAGGTAGCATCTTAAAATGGATAGAGTTGTGGCTTTCAGATAGACAGCAAAGAGTGATGCTAAATGGTACAAAGTCATCATGGCAAAATGTTCTTAGTGGAGTCCCCCAGGGGTCAGTACTAGGGCCATTACTGTTCATTATATTTGTAAATAACATTGAAAGTGGCCTAAGCAGTAAAGTTTGGAAATTTGCAGATGATTTGAAGGTCTTTAGGGCAATAACAGGTCAGGATGAGCATATCTCGCTGCAAAAAGACTTAGACGAACTTGTGAAGTGGTCCGAAGAATGGCAAATGAAATTTAATTTTGATAAGTGCAAAATCATGCATGTAGGTAAGCAGCATATGAAGGCTCCATACTTGATGGATGGCCAAGTGCTATCAGTGACTCAACAGGAGAAGGATTTAGGTGTTATTCTAAACACAAAATTGGGGGCATCAGAACAGACCAAGGAAGCCAGGAAGAAGGCACTGAGAATGATCGGGGCAATAAATAGGAATGTATCATACAGAAGTGAGGAAGTGATCAGGAAGCTTTACTGTGCATACGTCAGGCCACATTTGGAATACTGCATCCAAGCTTGGTCTCCTAGCTATGAAAAAGATTGTTGGCTTTTAGAGAGAGTACAAAAGAGGGCTACAAAAATGGTTAATGGCATAAGCAACCTGGCATATGAGGAAAGATTGAAGAAATTGAATATGTTTTCACTTAGATATAGAAGGCTGAGAGGAGATCTCATCGAGGTCTTTAAATTTGTCAATGGTCTGGAGAGGGGATACCTTGGGGAAATGTTTGAATTTAACAGAAATGATGCAATTAGAGGTCATAAATTCAAAATTAAAATTAACCACAGCAGAACAAGGTTAAGGCAAACTTTCTTCACCAACAGGGTAGTGGAACACTGGAACCAGCTGCCAGAAAACATCGTCAGTAGCAGCACATTGAACATCTTTAAAAACAGCATAGACAATCATTATAAGAATAGAGGGTTTGCTTTTCAGTATTACAGGGAGGGCTGATTGGCAGATTTGGTGGGCAACTGGTTCAGTGTACAGAGTGCAACCAAGAAGGGCCCTTGTGGCTCAGAGTTGCACTAATCTTTTATGTCTTTATGTCTTTATGTCTAAGCTTGGCCTGTAGGTATTATGATAATACGAAGTTATTAACCTTACTCTAGTCACCTAATTGTGGGCACTGTCCGGTCCCTTCACAGATCTTACATAGACTTATGCGCACTCATGTTCACTAAAATCTGACGTTTTCCTTTTTACTCTGAGACCTCGAGACAAAATAACCAAAATCTGGAGATTTCTCTCATGGGGAGACGGAGATTCCAGTCAGTCCATTGGCCCCATCACACAGTTAATTTGGCTTACGATATGCCTTGCAGCAGGGTCCGTGTCGGAGACCGAGGCCCAGCAGCTGCAGCCCAGCTCCGTGTCGGAGACCGAGGCTCAGCAGCTGCGGCCCAGCTCCGTGTCGGAGACCGAGGCTCAGCAGCTGCAGCCCAGCTCCGTGTCGGAGACCGAGGCTCAGCAGCTGCAGCCCAGCTCCGTGTCGGAGACCGAGGCTCAGCAGCTGCAGCCCAGCTCCGTGTCGGAGACCGAGGCTTAGCAGCTGCGGTCCAGCTTCGTGTCGGAGACCGAGGCTCAGCAGCTGCAGCCCAGCTCCGTGTCGGAGATCGTGACACAGCAGTTGTAGCACAGCTCTGAGTGGGCACAGTCTCTGGCATGTGTGTGTGTATGTGTGTTTATGTGAATTTTGCCAGCCTGCCACCGTGTGTCTCTGACATGAGCATGCAGTAAATTACACTCCGGGTGACAATATGACACATGCGCAACGACGATTTTCGTATTTGTATTCACTTAAATGCGCATTGGACGTACCAGCAGTCGACAGCGGCTGACAACGAGAACAGTGCACACGCACGCCAGCGCGAGGAAGGCTCATCATCTCCCGTCGACGACGAGAAGAAAAAGGAATCGTGCGAAGAGAAGCGTATTCACATCAATCACATTCGCAAGCGTATCCGCATCACACCTTGTCGTCTCGAACGCCGCCCACCCTGGCGCCGCCTCATCACAGCACAGCGTAGCAGCGGAGTTAGTCAACGCCGCCACTTCATTACAGCACAGCGTAGCACCGGGGTGCGTCAACGGTATTGCTTCGTCATAGTACAGCGTAGCACCGGGTGGGTAAACGGCGCCATCTCGCCACAACACACCGGGATGGGTCAACGGTACTGCTTCGTCATAGTACAGCGTAGCACCGGGATGGGTCAACGGTACTGCTTCGTCATAGTACAGTGTAGCCCCGGGGTGGGTCAACGGCGCCATCTCGTCACAGCACAACGTAGCACCGGGGTAGGGCACCGAAATACAGTGGCTGTGTTTGCTTTGACTCTCTAAGATTGGTTGCTACGCCATAGGCAAATAACTGAGTGTCATTAGTGACAACCTCTTCACGATCGACGTGAAAAGTGGCACTACATCGTAATTTATTTTCCGCGTGGAGAATACGATATATTTTCCTGCAGCTTTGGAAAAAATCCAACTTTCAAATGTGCTGCGTGTCAGCATACTAAGGCCTACGAGGCTATCTGCTCATAAAATACGAGTCGCATATCAATGTTGCTCCTCAG
Source organism: Imbricaverruca yamaguchii (assembly GCA_034440575.1). NCBI lineage: Eukaryota > Metazoa > Arthropoda > Thecostraca > Neoverrucidae > Imbricaverruca > Imbricaverruca yamaguchii. Next base: position 2,961,827 of record JAOTOL010001659.1, read on the forward strand.
CAGTCTTGGCGTAAACCAACATGCCGTAGGCATACATCACGAGCACCTGTAAATTGGTCGTGGAATGTTTAAAAAAAACTGTCGGATACACTTCACCGAACGCATTTCAAACCTCACTAAAACAAGGTTGAAAAAACGCAGTTAAGATGGGCACGTGCTGATCACCTGAAACGAAATTATTGGGCTAAGCTACAGCCATGATATGTCGGACCTGATTAATGCATAACCATTGTATGCTTTGTGAACAGGCTGTCTCTAGTCCACATACGGCAACGGTCACAAACGATGAACCGCCTACAAATGCACTCATCGACACAAATAGATCGCATGTCGGCCCGACAGCGCCGCCTCGGGGCGAGAGCGGGCTCATCATGAGACACCTCATCAGGAGACCGGCATCTACCGTCGAAGCTACCACAGGACAGCTGACACATCTCATCAGGAGTCAGGCGTCGACCGTCGTGGATACTAATAGACAGCGGACCCATATCATGAGGACACATCTCATCAAGAGACAGGCATCGACCGTCGGGGTTTCCACGGGACAGCTGACCCATATCATGGGGACACATCTCATCAAGAGACAGGCACCGACCGTCGGGGCTACCGATTGACAGCTGACCCGTTTCCAGTTTCCACCAGCTGGCGGAGCCGAATGGCTGTATAATCACGAGCACTCCGACCGCGTGTGGCAGCGACTCGGACGGAACGTGACGCGACGAAACACCGGGCGAAGCGCGTCGCGCATGCCGCAAAATACATGGCGAATGCGGCGGGTGACGTCGCAGCGAGGGAACGTGATGCTGCAGCGAGTGAACGTGATGCTGCAGCGAAGGAACGTGATGCTGCAGCGAGGGAACGTGATGTTGCAGCGGGGGAACGTGATGCTGCAGCGAGGGAACGTGATGCTGCAGCGAGGGAACGTGATGCTGTAGCGAGGGAACGTGAAGCTGCAGCGAGGGAACGTGATGCTGTAGCGAGGGAACGTGATGCTGCAGCGAGGGAACGTGATGCTGCAGCGAGGGAATGTGATGCTGCAGCGAGGGAACGTGATGCTGTAGCGAGGGAACGTGATGCCGCACGGCATCACCATGGGCCGGGACGGCGGTAGGTGGCTGGAGGTTTGTGCTGAGTTCAAGGACGGGAGAGATGCTCAGAGATCACGTCCTCTGTGCTCTGTCCTCTGTTCTCTGTCTTCTGAGAGATGCCCTCTGTCCGTCCACCGGCAGATCGTGAGGCGGGCAATAAACCACGCAGCCGCGCCAAAACTGACTCGGATCGTGCACTGCACAGGACCGGCCGCTTTTCGCCGCCTGTAGACAGCAGTCAGTCCATAAGGCACCGCAAGTGATCTTTGTGGTCCGGCACGCGTTACCCCTCCCCCTGGTCAATCTCACCAGGAGGCCCCAGCGCCTCGTGTGTCTCTGGCGACAAGCATCGCAAGCGCAGAGGTGCCTCCGGCTGGAGGACGCACACTTGAGGAGGCTAGTGCTACAACCACCACACATTGAGTCAGCCGGAGAACGAAATACGACCAGGTATTGAAACGGTTGGAGGAGTCAGTCACCAGAAGTCCGCATTCATGGCCAACAACATAAGGACACATTCGAAGTCTAGGTAAGCGGTATCAGAAGGTATATGTGGTCAGTGCAAGCGGTATCACGAGACAGACACGGTCAGGGTAAACGGCATCACAAGATGCATGTGATCAGAGCAAGCGGCATCAGGTAACACACACGGCAGGGTAAGCGGTATCACGAAGCAAACACGGTCAAGGTAAGCGGCGACAAGAGATGCATGCGGCCACGGTATGCGGTATCTCACCGGTGAGGATAAGCGGCATCAGGCGATGTGCACGGTCAAGGTAAACGGCATTAGGAGGCAGGCGTGGTTTGGGTACGGTGCAGTGTCGTGGTCAAGATGTACTCCAAGAAATGTCCCAAGCTCTCCGTAAAAATTATGTCATTGTATTATAATTCCCTGACAGGGTGGTGGGGTCAAGGTTCACGTATAAAGCTTCGCTTAGCAATAGGACCCTAGTCCATACATCCACCTCAACAAGAACTCTGGCTAAAAGTTTATTTTGAAAAAGGAAATGAGTGAAATCTTACCTCATTCCAGTTTTCAACAATAGATGAAAAAATGACTTCTTGGAATGCATTGTCCAGAAATACTCATCAAAGTAGTACCAATACAATAACAATAATACACTATGTGGTTGACTTAGATATGCCCTTCCTGAAAACAGATTGTGGTAAGCACAATCACCACATACCATGCATTTGTTTCACGTCATCTACCAACACGTCGTGAAGCAAGTCTACATAGGCGTAATGTGCCCTCATGTATATCTACATTTGGTATATGATATACAAAGTTGTACAATAAGCTGCTGTCCACTAAGCTATGCATGGAAATATCTTGTCAGCTCAGGGGTCACCTGTATAACTGGTTCCTCTGGATGGCCCATCTAATTTTGCACTCCATAATTTGGCCCATTTTATTTTCAGATTCTCAAGATTTCCCAGTTTTCGTCAGTTGCCCATCTGTTCCCTCTCCCAGAGTGAGAGTCCCGGAAGTGGGTTCCAACTTACCCATCCACTCCTGGTGTCTCCACCCACACACCGAACTATGAAGAGAAGGTTGTGCGCTGATGAATATACAGAACAGCCGGAGAGGGACGGAGTGAGGGTACGGGAGGAATCTTCTGTCTGAGTCTCTGGGTGCAGAAACACTGATGAGACAGAATTCGATTGCTTTCACAGGTCGGTACTAGAGAGCTGCTACTTTTTAGCACGGCGGGACGGCACGGTGGCCAATAATCTGGCACGCTTGCTTTTGTCTGTACCATGTCCGACCGTGCCGTACGACCGGCGTGGTCGTATCGACATACCCTTAGTCACAAAAGTATAGTATAGATAAAATTGTGTGAATGCTGAACCCAGGCGTTCAAGGTGGAAAGTAGAAAAGGCTTAAGTAAATATATATGGAAGGACCCTGAAATGTAGAAATGGTGCTGACTTAGTCATGGTGTGGAATGAATCGCAGCCCTTCTTTAGTTTGTTTTCTTCATCAATCGAAGTTTGTCCCTCCTTGATTGGCCCGATTTCTCTTACCGTGCCCTCTGGTGTGCCATTATCCAGCTTACCGCGCCATGTGCCGTGCCATGTCTACATTTGTCATGACATGTGCTGCGCCATGTCAGAACTTGCCGTGTCCATGCCCTGTCCAGTGCAAGTTTTTTGTTGTTGTAAAGTGGCAACTCCATTTCGTACTGACCAGGGGCGTCGCCACCGGGGGGACAGAGGGGGCAATTGCCCCCCTGCCGTGAGACTGGGGGGCGCCGCCCCACTGAAATTTGAGGAGGCCCCCAGGACGAAAAGGAGGCCCCCAGGAAGAAAAGGAGGCCCCAGGACGAAAACGAAACCCCCAGGGCGAAAAGGAGGCCCTTAGGGCGAAAAAAAGAGGCCCCCAGGACGAAAAGAAGGTACCTCAGGACGAAAAGGAGGCCCCCATGACGAAAAGGAGGCCCTCCAGGACTAAAAGGAGGCCCCCAGGATGAAAAGGAGGCCCCCAGGATGGAAAGGAGGCCCTCCAGGACGAAAAGAGGCCCTCCAGGATGAAAAGGAGGCCCCCAAGACGAAAACGAGATTATACAAATTAGGTGCCTCCAGGAGGAGGCCCCTAATTTGTAAAATGAAGTCACCTAGGAAAGGGTAGGAGGCCCCAGAAATCAAGCGAGTGGCAAATATTGACACAGAGGCCCCAGGACGAAAAGGCCACCAGGACGAAAAGGAGGTCCCCATGATGAAAAGGGGGCCCCCAGGACGAAAAGGATGCCCTCTAGGACGAAAAGGAGGCCCTTCAGGACGAAAAGAAGGCCCTTCAGGACGCAAAGGAGGCCCTCCAGCCCTCAGTTTCCCATTCCCGAACCATACTAAGGGCCTAAAAACAATAGGAGGCCCTAACACAATGGAGGCCCCTTTTCGGGGAGCAGGAGGCCCCCTTTCGATCTCGCCCTCCCCCCCCCCTGGAAGAATTTCGTGGCGACGCCACTGGTACTGACGTCATTATCTTAGGTCTTCTTCAATGCAGGGCAATCTGGAACTTGGTGTTGGGCAGCGAGGGAAGCTGCCACGGAAGCCTAGATGTTATGGCGTTAATTGTAATGAATTTAACTGGACAATCGGTTGCTACCCTTTCCCCTGAATACTGTTGGACGTCCTAAGAATTCAATGGTAGTCGGCCCTAGTAACAGGGAGGCGTGAATTATCACCCCTCACCACTACCCCGCAAAAATATGTTGACAGGGCTAATGAACGGTAATATTCTGAAAGCTTATTGCCGATATTATAATGCACAGCGAGAGACAAGAGCATACCTAGTCGAACAAATTGCTGCGTCTTGTTTGCTCGCCTCGCAAGTCAAACAAATTGCTCGCCTCGCATTTTTCAGGCTCTGCCCATTCCGCAATGCTCCTTTTTACGGTTTCTACACCCATGATCTCAGGCACCGGATTTTGCATGTTCACTAACAATTGCTCTCCGTGTCCCCAAAAGGTCAGCGCCCGTGCGAATCGGCTCGTGTGAATGTGCTACATTTCACCGGCCTCGTGTTGCTTGTCGTTTAGTGGGATCCCGTGAACCAGTGGATCGCTAGTAGATGTATTCCCAGAACTATCCTACGTTGAAGATCTTCCCCTCCCCCCACACGTGAGCGATTTTGTTGGGCTTGGGCAGCTTTGTCATCCCCAACCCAAGCAAGCACACAAATCATGGATGCGCCTGTGTCAGTTTGTTACACAGGGCTCTCGGCAGAAACAGGGGCGGCTGCGCGCATCAATTTCAGTTCATCTAGCCGGCCATGACTACAGCAATCTCATCCCCCGAGTCAAAGACATGCTGTCTCTCCTGCCACGCACACCCACAAGCCAGCACTCGTTGCACGTGACAAACCATATTTGATATGGGGAGGGTCAAAACAGCTCTCCCTTTCTGGTGGCGTGGTCAGTGCACCGGGAAGCCTCATGACTCGATGTGGCGGCAGGCAGCATGAAACTATTGCATCCCATCACACAGAGCGAGCCATTCCATGGCCGCAGTACCCAGTCAATCTGACCGGGCAAGTATCACGAACAGACCACTACCGTGATGTAGCCTCTGCACAGGATACTACACGATGTGATTGACACCGCGGGTGGGCGGATCCAGCGTGTAGCCTCTGCACAGGACACCACACTATGTGATTGACACCGAGGGTGGGCGGATCCAGCGTGTAGCCTCTGCACAGGATACTACACGATGTGATTGACACCGCGGGTGGGCGGATCCAGCGTGTAGCCTCTGCACAGGACACCACACTATGTGATTGTCACCGGGGGGGGGGCGGATCCAGCGCGGAGCGAGCGGACCCGCTCCCAGGCAAATACGACTGGAGCTTTTCCGGCGAAGCAAAATCCACGTTTTGCGGAATTGCACAAATACTACGATAACTTGAAACATGAGTCCGTTATACAATCATGCCAAAGTGGTATGCACTTCGTCGTAGCAGACATCCATATGATATAATAATGTAGATTCCAAGACACAAGACGGTTTGAAGTCGGTCAACATATGGCACCGTTATATATTTTGCTGTGCACTTCACACACTACCAACATACCCATACCTCACACTTTGATGTACTTCATTTAGTGTGCTAATTCCTAGCTAGGTGCCTAGCTGGGTACGGTAGGGGATTTGCACGTCAATCACACTGAACCGAAGCAAACTGTTAGCTTTAGCTTGATGCATGTTTGTTGGCACTGTAAATGAAATGGTTGCAATTTACAACTTGCAAGTTTGGCATTACAAATTCGTGTACATCGAGCCTGGTGTGCCTATGCTCATTTCAAGTAAATATCTATATTGTTCAAGATAGTGGCACTCACTTGGATATGAACAGGGTGCCCTATTTTGTCGCATTCCATTTTAAGCTGATGTTGCATTCATCCAAATTGATTCCTTGGTAATTGTCCTCTTTTCTGAATGCTTTGTTGATGGCCATACCCCATAAGATAGCACAGGTTTGAGTAATGCCCAGTCTGCACATGTGATCTGAAATGAAGTTGTTATACTTTGATCAGATCTGATGCTGCTAATGAAAGTCGTATTACACATTTCACACTAAATGTTTTCTCTTGGTCTTTTGAGCTATACTATTGCAAAAGGCTGATATCCTTAATGCTATGTATTACTGCAACCAATCAGGTTTGCATTAGTTTCTACGGATACAGATTGCACCGGACTTGAAAATTTCCATCCGTGCCATATGTAACAACGAATTCTTAGCAAGAATGCTTGGCAAGCACAGCAATATTTTGCAAGCATGTATCGTTCTAAGCAAATCATGGACAGAGCATGCATATTGATTATTTGAGATCATTGGTGATGTCAAGGCAATGGTCTAAATCTTAATACTTGCTTGCGATAAACAAATTAATTTTCCTTCTGGTCCAATTCGCCTTGTCGTATCACTAAGGCGACAAATAGAATACCGCAAATGGCGCAAAGAATGTGTTGCGTTTGACGTAATAAAACGTGCGCGGTATCCTATAGTATTAGCATATCTGAAATTCAGGGATCATTATAGGTCATTTTATTGTTGGGCAACCTGGAGTTATTCATATACTTAGTTATTAGTTATTCATAGTTATTCATATACCTAGTTATTCATAAACTTATATTGCATTATTGGATGTAGGACGTACGCATATTCTAAAATACTTATTGCCTTGCTCACCATACTAGACGCTTTGCATATAAATATTCAAATCATGCTTATCATATGTAGTGCTGCTAAGGTGGATGAAGCTGACACGTTGGGTTGAAGGTCAAATGGATCAAGTGCTAATGGTATACACATATTTACATATTGTGTTTGCTCACGGTAACACAAAGCCAAGTCATCTCAATATGAACATTTGCGGCCTTCGCCTGATGGGCATGAGCAAATGTTGACCGAGATTGATCCAATAAAGCTTCAGTGAGATCAGAGAGCAAGAGCTATCGAGTATTGCCCAATTCACGCCTCTGTCTCCATGGGAGATAATTTCAGAATGCAAAGTCGGATAGGAATTCGACAGCGATGAGCGTTCAAGGTACCGCAGCATTCGGTGGACGGCCGCGCATAGCCGTGGTCAGGGCTCCGGCTGTGGTCAGGGCGGCCGTGGTCAGGGCGGCCGTGGTCAGGGCGGCTGTGGTCAGGGCGGCCGTGGTCAGGGTGGCTGTGGTCAGGGCGGCCGTGGTCTGGGCGGCTGTGGTCAGGGCGGCTGTGGTCAGGGCGGCGGCCGTGGTCAGGGCGGCGGCCGTGGTCAGGGCGGCGGCTGTGGTCAGGGCGGCTGTGGTCAGGGCGGCGGCCGTGGTCAGGGCGGCTGTGGTCAGGGCGGCGGCCGTGGTCAGGGCTGCGCCCGTGGTCAGGGCGGCGGCCGTGGTCAGGGCGGCGGCTGTGGTCAGGGCGGGGGCGACGGCCGTGGTCAGGGCGGCGGCTGTGGTCAGGGCGGTGGGCGACGGCCGTGGTCAGGGCGGCGGCTGTGGCAGGGCGGGGTGGGCGGGGGCGGCGTGGTCAGGGCGGCGGTGGCGGGCGGTGGGCTGTGGTCAGGGCGGGGGCGGCGTGGTCAGGGCGGCGGCTGTGTCAGGGCGGGGCGGCGGCCGTGGTCAGGGCGGCGGCCGTGGTCAGGGCGGCGGCTGTGGTCAGGGCGGCTGTGGTCAGGGCGGCGGCCGTGGTCAGGGCGGCTGTGGTCAGGGCCGGCCGTGGTCAGGGGGCGGCTGTGGTCAGGGCGGGCGGCGTGGTCAGGGCGGTGGCCGTGGTCAGGGCTCCGGCCGTGGTCAGGGCGGCGGCTGTGGCCAGGGCGGTGGGCGACGGCCGTGGTCAGGGCGGCGGCTGTGGTCAGGGCGGTGGGCGACGGCCGTGGTCAGGGCGGCGGCGTGGTCAGGGCGGCGGCTGTGGTCAGGGGTGGGCGACGGCCGTGGTCAGGGCGGCGGCCGTGGTCAGGGCGGCGGCTGTGGCCAGGGCGGTGGGCGACGGCCGTGGTCAGGGCGGCGGCCGTGGTCAGGGCGGCGGCTGTGGTCAGGGCGGCGGGGCTGTGGTCAGGGCGGCGCCGTGGTCAGGGCGGCGGTCGTGGTCAGGGCGGCGGTCGTGGTCAGGGCGGTGGCCGTGGTCAGGGGGGGCGGCGGCCGTGGTCAGGGCGGCGGCCGTGGTCAGGGCGGCGGTGTGGTCAGGGTGGCGGCCGTGGTCAGGGCGGCGGCCGTGGTCAGGGCGGGGGGGCGGCGGCGGCCGTGGTCAGGGCGGCGGCTGTGGTCAGGGCGGCGGTCGGCGGCTGTGGTCAGGGCGGCCGTGGTCAGGGCGGCGGCTGTGGTCAGGGCGGCGGTCGGCGGCTGTGGTCAGGGCGGCCGTGGTCAGGGCGGCGGCTGTGGTCAGGGCGGTGGGCGACGGCCGTGGTCAGGGCAGCGGTCGTGGTCAGGGCGGCGGCTGTGGTCAGGGGCGGCGGCCGTGGTCAGGGCGGCGGCCGTGGTCAGGGCGGCCGTGGTGGGCGGCCGTGGTCAGGGCGGCTGTGGTCAGGGCGGCTCTGGTCAGGCGGCTGTGGTCAGGGCGGCGCCGTGGTCAGGGCGGCGGCCGTGGTCAGGGCGGCGGCCGTGGTCAGGCGGTGGCCGTGGTCAGGGCGGCTGTGGTCAGGGCGGCTCTGGTGGCGGCTGTGGTCAGGGCGGCGGCTGTGGTCAGGGCGGTGGCCGTGGTCAGGGCGGTGGGCGTGGTCAGGGCGGTGGCGTGGTCAGGGCGGCGGCTGTGGTCAGGGCGGCGGCTGTGGTCAGGGCGGCGGCCGTGGTCAGGGCGGCGGCCGTGGTCAGGGCGGCGGCTGTGGTCAGGGCGGCGGCTGTGGTCAGGGCGGCCGTGGTCAGGGCGCGGCCGGATCAGGGTGGCGGTCGTGGTGGGCGGTGGCCGAGGTCAGGGCGGGGCCGTGGTCAGGGGCGTGGTCGGGCGGTGGCGTGGTGGGCGGTGGCGTGGTCAGGGCGGCGGTGTGGTCAGGGCGGCGGCTGTGGTCAGGGCGGCGGCCGTGGTCAGGGCGGCGGCTGTGGTCAGGGCGGTGGGCGTGGTCAGGGCGGCGGCTGTGGTCAGGGCGGCGGCTGTGGTCAGGGCGGCGGCCGTGGTCAGGGCGGCGGCTGTGGTCAGGGCGGCGGCTGTGGTCAGGGCGGCCGTGGTCAGGGCGCGGCCGGATCAGGGTGGCGGTCGTGGTCAGGGCGGTGGCCGAGGTCGGCGGCGGCCGTGGTCAGGGGGGGCCTGGTGGCGGTGGCCGTGGTCAGGGCGGCGGCCGTGGTCAGGGCGGCGGCCGTGGTCAGGGCGGTGGCCGTGGTCAGGGCGGCGGCTGTGGTCAGGGCGGCGGCCGTGGTCAGGGCGGCGGCCGTGGTCAGGGCGGTGGCCGAGGTCAGGGCGGCGGTCGCGGTCAGGGCGGTGGCCGAGGTCGGGCGGCGGCCGTGGTCAGGGCAGCGGCCGTGGTTGGGCGGTGGTCGTGGTCAGGGCGGCGGCTGTGGTCAGGGCGGCGGCCGTGGTAGGGCGGCGGCCGTGGTCGGGCGGTGGTTGTGGTCAGGGCGGCGGCCGTGGTCAGGGCGGCGGTGTGGTCAGGGCGGCCGTGGTCAGGGCGGCTGTGGTCAGGGTGGTGGCTGTGGTCAGGGCGGCGGCCGTGGTCAGGGCGGCGGCTGTGGTCAGGGCGGCTGTGGTCAGGGCGGCTCTGGTCAGGGCGGTCGTGGTCAGGGCGGCGGCTTGGTCAGGGCGGTCGTGGTCAGGGCGGCGGTCGTGGTCAGGGCGGCCGTGGTCAGGGCGGTGGCAGTGGTCAGGGCGGCGGCTGTGGTCAGGGCGGCGGCCGTGGTAGGGCGGCGGCCGTGGTCAGGGCGGTGGCTGTGGTCTGGGTGGCGGCCGTGGTCAGGGCGGCTGTGGCCAGGGCGGCGGTCGGCGGCCGTGGTCAGGGCGGCGGCCGTGGTCGGGCGGCGGCTGTGGTCAGGGCGGCGGCTGTGGTCAGGGCGGCCGTGGTCAGGGCGGCGGCCGTGGTCAGGGCGGTGGCCGTGGTCAGGGCGGCGGCTGTGGTCAGGGCGGCGGCCGTGGTCAGAGCGGTGGCTGTGGTCAGGGCGGCTGTAGTCAGTGCGGCGGCCGTGGTCAGGCGGTGGCCGTGGTCAGAGCGGTGGCCGTGGTCAGGGCGGCGGCCGTGGTCAGGGCGGTGGCTGTGGTCAGGGTGGCGGCCGTGGTCAGGGCGGCTGTGGCCGGGGGGGTCGGCGGCCGTGGTCAGGGCGGCGGCCGTGGTCAGGGCGGCTGTGGTCAGGGCGGCGGCTGTGGTCAGGCCGGCGGCGCGGGTGTGGCGGGCGGTCGTGGTCAGGGCGGCGGCTGTGGTCAGGGCGGCGGCTGTGGTCAGGCGGCGGCGGTAGGGGTGGTCAGGGCGGCGGCTGTGGTCAGGGGGCGGCTGTGGTCAGGGCGGCGGCTGTGGTCAGGGCGGCTGGGTGGGCGTGGTCAGGGCGGCGGCTGTGGTCAGGGCGGCGGCGGGTCAGGGCGGCGGCTGTGGTCAGGGGCGGCGGCCGTGGTCAGGGCGGCGGCCGTGGTCGGCGGCGGTCGTGGTCAGGGCGGCGGCTGTGGTCAGGCGGCTGTGGCGGGCGGCCGTGGTCAGGGCGGCTGTGGGCGGCTGTGGTCAGGGGGCGGCCGTGGTCAGGGCGGCTGTGGTCAGGGCGGCGGCCGTGGGCGGGGCGGCGGCTGTGGTCAGGGCGGCGGCCGTGGTCAGGGCGGCTGTGGTCAGGGGGCGGCTGTGGTCAGGGCGGCGGCTGTGGTCAGGGCGGCGGTCGTGGTCAGGGCGGCGGCTGTGGTCAGGGGCGGCTGTGGTCAGGGCGGCGGCTGTGGTCAGGGCGGCGGCTGTGGTCAGGGCGGCGGCTGTGGTCAGGGCGGCGGCTGTGGTCAGGGCGGTCGTGGTCAGGGCGGCGGCTGTGGTCAGGGTGGCGGCTGTGGTCAGGGCGGTCGTGGTCAGGGCGGCTGTGGTCAGGGCGGCTGTGGTCAGGGCGGCTGTGGTCAGGGCGGCTGTGGTCAGGGCTCCGGCTGTGGTCAGGGCGGCGGCTGTGGTCAGGGCGGCGGTCGGCGGCTGTGGTCAGGGCGGCGGTCGGCGGCTGTGGTCAGGGCGGCTGTGGTCAGGGCGGCCGTGGTCAGGGCGGCCGTGGTCAGGGCGGCCGTGGTCAGGGCGGCTGTGGTCAGGGCGGCTGTGGTCAGGGCGGCGGCCGGCGGTCGGCGGTCGGCGCTCTGGTTGGCCGACACAGCCCGCTGACGCCCAAACCAGAGCAGCGTGTGCACACGGCTGGTCAGCGCACGCAAGTCTCCCACACGTGGGAACGGCCGCACATGCACACACCCAGCCGTTGTGCTATGGGTGGTCAGGACGTGGACACGTCGCCCTGTGCGCCAGCACCAATGCTGCGACATCGGCTCTTTATCTTGGACTGGGTCAACAGGCCAGGAAGCCGCCATGGGGCTGGTGGTGGTCGGGTGAACCTCACTCGGTGAGAATTGCCACCCTCGCCATCCGAAGGGGCGCGGGAGTGACGCAAAGCCATTTCGGCACAACATCGGCTACCGTCATCCCTCACCGGCGCCGCTATCGGGGCCGTTGATTCCGGCGGGGCGACACCTGACGACAGCTTAAGAGAGCTGACGAGAGCTGACGACAGCTGACGACAGCTGATGAGAGCTGACGACGGTCAGCCGCCGCCATGTCCACTGCAACAGTATCGCATACACCGCCGCGACACGGCGGTACAACAGAGCGACGCCGGCCTGTGGTGGGACCACGGCCGTGGCCGACCTGACACCCGACACAGCACCTGGCCGACCTGACACCCGACACAGCACCTGGCCGACCTGACACCCGACACAGCACCTGACCGATCTGACACCCGACACAGCACCTGGCCGACCTGACACCCGACACAGCACCTGGCCGACCTGACACCCGACACAGCCTGGCCGACCTGGCACCCGACACAGCACCTGGCCGACCGACCCCGCCAGCACCTGGCCGACCTGACGCCCGCACAGCACCGGCCGACCTGACACCCAACACAGCACCTGGCCGACCTGACACCTGACACAGTCGAGCCGACCGACACCCGACACAGCACCTGACCGACCTGCCCCGGCACAGCACCTGGCCGACCTGACACCCGACACACACCTGGCCGACCGACACCCGACACAGACCTGGCCGACCTGACACCCGACACAGCACCTGGCCGACCTGACACCTGCACAGCCATGGCCGACCTGACGCCCACACAGCACCGGCCGACCTGACACCCGACCAGCCATGGCCGACCTGACGCCCGACACAGCACCTGGCCGACCTGACACCCGACACAGCACCTGGCCGACCTGACACCCGACACAGCACCTGGCCGACCTGACACCCGACACAGCACCTGGCCGACCTGACACCCGACACAGCACCTGGCCGACCTGACACCCGACACAGCACCTGGCCGACCTGACACCCGACACAGCACCTGACCGACCTGACACCCGACACAGCACCTGGCCGACCTGACACCCGACACAGCACCTGGCCGACCTGACACCCGACACAGCACTCGGCTGGCCTGCTGATGACACCTCAACCGTGGCTTACCTGACCCCCATCCCCAACAAAGCACAAGACCAGCCTGTGGTGGGACCACAGCCGTGACCTGACCTGACCCAGACACAGCTCTCGGCCGGCCAGTTTATGACACTAACATTCCACCCCCCCCCTCCCCCCAAAAACCCCCGGCCGCCCTTTTGGTGAAAATAAAACCAAAAAACAGCGGTGACCTGACCTGACCCCCGACACAGCGCCCGGTCAGCCTGTTGATGACACGCGTTTCAGCCCGGCGATTACGCACACCTGCAGCCGGGCTCCATGTCGCCCCCACGCCAGCAATGACGGAAATCCTCATCGCAATGTGTAAGGATGCAACGTTGCGGTTGCTCAATGGCTGGCTACAGTGGACGGTGTGTGCTGTGTGGATATGGCACAACATTACGTGGCAGGATAGGGAGCAACAGCGTAGGTGCAGACACGGGCGCAACTTTCTATCGCGGCGTACGCTTCGCTGAACACGCACGTTTGCTTTAGGCGCCGGCAACTTTATTTCACGAGCCACTATTGTACACAAGTAACTGGTGTTGAAGCACATACCGGTGCACCTGCTTTTTCTGCATCATTTCCACTACTGCCGTGGCATTGTGCAGGGGTGTATATGCAAATGGCGACTGTTGACCCCTCTAAATAATTGACTTGCCCCCCCTGAATTATCGACCCCCTCCCAAATCAAGGTGAAGCTTCACCACTGGACCGATGGGCGTGCACTTAGATGGCAAATGGACCTCAGGAGGCTTTGGGCTATCAAAATATAATTGGCCCTCCTCCCCTGAACCAGCTTCATAAAGTGGCACACATGGCGTGTTGGTGAGGAACATGCAATGAAACAAGAGTACGGAATAACGGGCAAACCACCGCTCACACAACTACCAGCACATGTTTGTTCGAAAATGTCACAAACGCATCGGTAGTCTCATTCAGAAGACAAAAATATACACACGGATTTAAATATGCATCGGTCGGTCCATAGCTCGTTACGGACCTGCTGTTCAAACCTAACATGGCCAGACTGCGACCTCGTTCTCAGCATGAGCGGACTGGCAGCCTGAAGAACGTACCAACCAGAGGTTAAATTTGGACCGACATCCGACTAGGTGGGCGGAGTCCGAGCGATGTGGGTAGCGTCCCAGCATACTCCAGCTGCCGGGTGTGGCACTGTCAGGGTCGTGACACGTAGAGGTCATGACACTGGGCAGCCCGACACGAGGTCATGACACTGAGATACCCAGTATGTGGCCATAACACTGGGCAACCCAGTACGAGGTCGTGACGCTTGGCCACCCAGTACGAGGTCGTGACTCTGGGTCACCCAGTTCGACGTTGTTACACTGGACCACGCAGTACGAGGTCGTGACACTGCAGCCCAGGATAAGGTCATGGCACTTGGCACCGCAGTGCGAGGTCGTGGCACTGGGCAGCCCAGTACGAGGCCATGGCACTAGGACACTCGGTATATGGCCATGACACTGGGCCATCCAGTACGCGGTCGTGACACTAGGCAGCTCAGGACGAGGTCATGACACTGGGCAGCCCAGTACACGGCCATAACATTGGGCTGCCTAGGACTAGATCGTGACAATGGGCTGCCCAGTGCACGGTAGTGACCGCCAGTAGTGACGACTGCTAGTGTGTACCTGTGTGTGTGCCAAGTACACGAGCCGTGGAACATCTCACCGTTGCCAACCAGGGGACGTGGCCTGTCTCTGTGACCGCGCGACGTACACAGGATGTGGACCATGGCCCATGTCCCCGCCGTACATCTGGTGCGACAAAACTGCCAAAACTGCCGGCCAATGTCTCCCGGCAGCACAAGCACGTGTGTAGCTTTGTCTTTGGGGGGGGGTCTTCCCCCAAATATCTTGGGCTTGCCCCTATAATTTTTAATTTTTACATGAAACCCTACCCCCCCCCCCCCCCCCACTAATCCACTTGGGCTCTCCAATTGCCTTCATGAATTGTGCCCCCCCCCCCAATAATTATCAGAAACATATGCTTGTGGGCACAGGAACAGCGCCGCATGACACTGCCAAGCAGCCCATGCAACCCCCTGTGCAGTTCAACGTCTCCTTCTTTGAGCGGCCTGGCACCGCCAGTCCAGACCCGGCTACAACGTTGAGGAAGCGACGATTGCATCGTCTCCTCTGCGCTACTTTCAACAGCAACTGTAACAATTCTGCTACGGTAATCGCAAGACCGCCTCTGATCTTGCATCCGACTCATGTAGTGGCGGGGAACCCGTGGCGCGTGACCGCCGCGCTACCTCTCCTAGATCCGGCGGTGACCGGGGTCAGGTCGGCGGTGTGGTGTCCGGTCACGGTGGCTGAGACACCGATAGCAATGCGACACAATGCGACACAATGCGACACAATGCGACATCGCGAGTCACGGCTCGCGCGAGCAAAAGCAGCGGGAGGCAAAAGGATATTGCATAAGGCGTGGCAGCGTGGCGTTCAGAACTGAATCCACTGGAACATCTCGCAATCAAGCTAGCAAAAGTGTGGTAATAACCGTGAGCACGCGCTCTTGTGCTCAATTCTCCCGTCAGACAGCACTTCTGTCTGACGTCACCTAATGACGTCACCTAATGCGCGCAGATTGGAGTGGTGCTGGAAATAATAGGCAAATTGACGGCAATGCGCAGCACGAAGCCGCTGGTCATCATGGAAAATGGCACCAGCACGCAGAAGCCATCCACGGGATCACCGAGCCGACGCTAGGAATCTCCCAGTGGAAACAGGGGTGTTGTTTTATATACGTTTGAGGGGGCAAGCTCTCCCTCAATGTTGGCTTTGCCCCCAATAACTTCAACTATTAACATGGAATCCTATGTTTATGGAGTGTGTTTCCCACCCTCCCAATGCATTTGGGCCGTCCATTGCCTTCATGTAGTGTGCTTCCCGAAATAACTTTCAGAAAAAAACTCCCGTGATTGCAATTGTATGCACAGATCGGGGAAATGTGGCTATCCAACATGATGTTGATTGCCAAGATGATAATTGCGAGTCGTAGGCAGTCCGAAATACTCTACTCGCGTGTATATTCGCGAGCGTTCATTTGAACAGCAGCTGGCCCCGCTCGGCTGGGGCCCCACCGGCACGCTTTTACTGTCGTAACGTCCGGGTGTAGCGTAGCAAGGCCTGCTGTCTTACTCACAACTAGGTCGTCTGCTTTGATGATCAGTGTTCATCCATCGGAGTTATGGTCGGAGTTATTCGTGTCGTGGAGGATCGGCCGCGCAGGTGGCGCATTGAGATGCACGGCGCGGCGCTGGACGGCTGTGCGGTGCAAACCGGCCGGGAAAACTAAATACAGTGTGCGGTGCAAACCGCCCGGGAAAACTCAATACAGTGTGCGGTGCAAACCGCCCGGGAAAACTCAATACAGTGTGCGGTGCAAACCGCCCGGGAAAACTCAATACAGTGTGCGGTGCAAACCGCCCGGGAAAACTCAATACAGTGTGCGGTGCAAACCGCCCGGTAAAACTCAATACAGTGTGCGGTGCAAACCGCCCGGGAAAACTCAATACAGTGTGCGGTGCAAACCGCCCGGGAATACTCAATACAGTATGCGGTGTAAGCTGTCCGGTAATTATCAATGCAGAGTGCGGTACAAACTGCCTGGAATACCCAACGCAGGGTGTGGTGCAAAGAGGCTGTGAATACTGAAAACAATGTGCGGTGCAAACTGCCCGGGAATACTCAATACAGTGTGCGGCACAAACTGCATGAGATTACTGAAAACAGTGAGCGGTGCAAATGCCCGGGAATACGCAATAACAGTGTGTGGTGTTAACTGCCCGGGAATACGCAATACGGTGTGCGGTGTTAACTGCCCGGGAATACGCAATACAGTGTGTGGTGTTAACTGCCCGGGAATACGCAATACAGTGTGCGGTGTTAACTGCCCGAGAATACGCAATACAGTGTATAGTGCGGCGCAGGATCTACCGTTCTACCATAATTATTTTGACATTGTGCAGTATCATAACATAGAGACATCCACAGACAGATAGTAAGACAAAGAGGCTGGATGACATATCAGAGACAGACAGACAGATAGAGACAGACAGAGGCAGACAGACAGTTGACGGACCAGACTGTCGGAATAGTCAGACAGACAGAGACAGACAGACAGAGACAGACAGACAGAGACAGACAGACAGAGACAGACAGACAGAGACAGACAGACAGAGAAACAGACAGAGACAGACAGCAAGACAGACAGACAGGACAGACAGACAAGACAGACAGACAGAGACAGACAGACAGAGACAGACAGACAGAGACAGACAGACAGAGACAGACAGACAGAGACAGACAGACAGAGACAGACAGACAGAGACAGACAGACAGAGACAGACAGACAGAGACAGACAGACAGAGACAGACAGACAGAGACAGACAGACAGAGACAGACAGACAGAGACAGACAGACAGAGACAGACAGACAGAGACAGACAGACAGAGACAGACAGACAGAGACAGACAGACAGAGACAGACAGACAGACAGACAGAGACAGACAGACAGAGACAGACAGACAGAGACAGACAGACGACAGACAGACAGAGACAGACAGACAGAGACAGACAGACAGAGACAGACAGACAGAGA
The DNA here is from genome assembly GCA_034440575.1 of Imbricaverruca yamaguchii. NCBI lineage: Eukaryota > Metazoa > Arthropoda > Thecostraca > Neoverrucidae > Imbricaverruca > Imbricaverruca yamaguchii. Next base: position 2,979,130 of record JAOTOL010001659.1, read on the forward strand.
CAGACAGACAGAGACAGACAGACAGAGACAGACAGACAGAGACAGACAGACAGAGACAGACAGACAGAGACAGACAGACAGAGACAGACAGACAGAGACAGACAGACAGAGACAGACAGACAGAGACAGACAGACAGAGACAGACAGCAGAGACAGACAGACAGAGACAGACAGACAGAGACAGACAGACAGAGACAGACAGACAGAGACAGACAGACAGAGACAGACAGACAGAGACAGACAGACAGAGACAGACAGACAGAGACAGACAGACAAGACAGACAGACAGAGACAGACAGACAAACAGACAGACAGAGACAGACAGACAGAGACAGACAGACAGAGACAGACAGACAGAGACAGACAGACAGAGACAGACAGACAGAGACAGACAGACAGAGACAGACAGACAGAGACAGACAGACAGAGACAGACAGACAGAGACAGACAGACAGAGACAGACAGACAGAGACAGACAGACAGAGACAGACAGACAGAGACAGACAGACAGAGACAGACAGACAGAGACAGACAGACAGAGACAGACAGACAGAGACAGACAGACAGAGACAGACAGACAGAGACAGACAGACAGAGACAGACAGACAGAGACAGACAGACAGAGACAGCACAGAGACAGACAGACGAGACAGACAGACAGAGACAGACAGACAGAGACAGACAGACAGAGACAGACAGACAGAGACAGACAGACAGAGACAGACAGACAGAGACAGACAGACAGAGACAGAAGACAGAGACAGACAGACAGAGACAGACAGACAGAGACAGACAGACAGAGACAGACAGACAGAGACAGACAGACAGAGACAGACCGACCAGAGACAGACAGACATAGACAGACAGACAGAGACAGACAGACAGAGACAGACAGACAGAGACAGACAATGAGACAGACAGACAAAGACAGACAGACAGAAACAGACAGATAGAGACAGACGGACAGAGACAGACAGACAGAGACACACAGACAGAGACAGACAGACAGACAGAGACAGACAGAGACAGACAGACATAGACAGACAGACAGAGACAGACAGACAGAGACAGACAGACAGAGACAGACAGACAGAGACAGACAGACAGAGACAGACAGACAGAGACAGACAGACATAGACAGACAGACAGAGACAGACAGACAGAGACAGACAGACAGAGACAGACAGACAGAGACAGACAGACAGAGACAGACAGACAGAGACAGACAGACAGAGACAGACAGACAGAGACAGACAGACAGAGACAGACAGACAGAGACAGACAGACAGAGACAGACAGACAGAGACAGACAGACAGAGACAGACAGACAGAGACAGACAGACAGAGACAGACAGACAGAGACAGACAGACAGAGACAGACAGACAGAGACAGACAGACAGAGACAGACAGACAGAGACAGACAGACAGAGACAGACAGACAGAGACAGACAGACAGAGACAGACAGACAGAGACAGACAGACAGAGACAGACAGACAGAGACAGACAGACAGAGACAGACAGACAGAGACAGACAGACAGAGACAGACAGACAGAGACAGACAGACAGAGACAGACAGACAGAGACAGACAGACAGAGACAGACAGACAGAGACAGACAGACAGAGACAGACAGACAGAGACAGACAGACAGAGACAGACAGACAGAGACAGACAGACAGAGACAGACAGACAGAGACAGACAGAGACAGACAGACAGAGACAGACAGACAGAGACAGACAGACAGAGACAGACATTCATACGATTTGTACGATTTGTTGGCCCCATACATGAGTTATCGGGATTCCGCAGTACGTAACTGAGGCTACGATGTAAATTTCGTGACTCCAGCGCGAATTTTCTGAGGCTTTTATGTCATTTTCGAATAAGGCTTCGATGCCATTTTTGGGCCTCCGAGGAAATTATTCGAGTCCTATTGTTATTGCTGGCCCTCGACTCCAATGCTTTGGACCCTAACGTGATAAAGTGATTTTTTGGCCAAAGCGAGATTTTGGGACCCAAGCAAGATTTTGGGGAACCCAGTGCGATTTCGGGCCCCGGTCCAGGTTTTGGAGTCCTGTTATTTTCATTCGGGACCCGATCAGGGTTTTTTTTTGGCGAAGCAGCGCGATTTGTTCGGATGCCTGTTGCATTTGTCTGGTGCCCTCGACACAATACCAAGTTCTTTTTACCACCCAGCACATTTTTTTTCGTACGGCGCTATTTGTTGGGTCAAGCCTCGAGCTATTATTGCTCTGCTGTACGTACCTGAGAAAATGACGGAAGTTCTGTGACTCCAATGAGAATTGTTCGGGCTTCGATGATATCCCCCACCCGAGGGAATTTGTATAGCCCTGCTGTTATTTCAGAACCTAGGCACCATTGCTCTGGGCCCCAATGCGAATTTTGGGGCGTAGGCGTGATTTCGTGGTCCCGTTATCTTTATTCGGAACCCCGACCATATTATTTGTAGAGATCCAGCGCAACTTTTTGGGCGCCTTCTGCACCTACTTGGGGCCCTCTACGTGAATTGTTGGGGCCCGATGGAATTTTGAGTCCAAGCGCTATTTTGTGGAACCCCTGGTACGATTTTCCAGCCCCGGCCCAAGTTTTTTTTTTGTTCGTGCTATTTTTATTTGGGCCACCTACTGTAATTTTGAAGGGCCACGATGGGAATTTTTTTGGGATCCAGTGAAATTTTCCCAAATACTGCCGCAATTATTGCAAACCTCTCAGAGGGCGACTAGTTGCTAATGCTGAATGGATGTACGCTTCGGGCAGCGAAATGCACAACGGGGGAGGGTCATATCCAGGGGTGTATATTTTGTTTAAAACATTGGTGGGGACGAAGTGTACAGGACGCCCCCCCCCCCCCCCCCCCGGGAACCAAGAACTTATCGGATTTCGCCCACTATATTTTCAGACCTCAATAATTATTTTTATTTGACGACGGGTATTTTTATGGTTATTCAGCACCATCGCCAACGAGAAAAATCGTCCAGTAACAGGTGAAGTTACATATGCAAAAAAGCAGTGTACTGTGCATGTCAACATAAAATATGTGAGTCGTAGCATGCGACTACAGTGCCATACAGTGCACTCGGGTCCATCGTCATCGTCAACGTCACCGTCACCATCCCCTCACTCCAAATACAACACCAACAAACACACAACGGCTTAAATTAAATATTTCTGCGTCCATATGCGAACTAAAATACACCGGCCTTAATGGAACATCGGAGCACAGCCGGCCTGAACTGGCATGACGATGGGTGACGGTATTTCCTTGGTGCCTAACATTATTAGGGAGGGACGAAGCCAACGATTTGGTGGGGCGAGTTCAGGGTCGGGAAGTCCACTATCTAAACTTTTTTTTTACACTACAAAAAATGTTGCTTAACATCAACTAAGTTTTCGATGTAGCATGGCGTTTTTCTTTTTCTTCCGTTAGCTTTCTCTTCAGCATAAAACAGCATAGGTTATTGGGGGCCCAAATCAACATTGGGAGGGGAGGGGGGCAAGATCAACATTGATGGGGCCATGGCCTTTTGTGCCAACACTGATGGGGCACAAAAGTATACAAAACAACACCCAATGACCACGGATGGAACTTTTCATACTTATGGGGAGGGACACTTACCCATCAATTTTGCTGAGGCTTAATTTGGAACCCATTCGCCAACTGATAGGAACGATATAAAACACTTTTCTCGGAATCTTCACCCATCCCTCCGGAAAGATACACCCCTGCTGCACCTGCGCATCTAAGGGAACGCTGGACACATCGCTGGAGATCCCAGGTGGGGTGGGTGGTCTTAACCCCGTGTTTTGGTACCCTGTTAATGTCAATTTCTTTATTTTTCTTATTAAATCTGAAAATATTTCTTGAAAATAACGACTTTGACACCGGGGGTTTGTGAGAGATCTCTAGCCCTGGTTGGAGATCTCTAAGTTAGGCAGGTGGGGGCTGGGTTCCAAATTGACCAATTGAAAAGGGAAAGTGTGGCAGAGTACCAAACCAGAAGGGAGAATCTGAATCCCCGACCCACCTGGGATATCCAGCAATTTTGCCAGGTCCGGTTGGCAATGCATTGGATCACATTGTTAATGAACGAAAGCTATTTAATTTAGTGCACTGTATCCTTTCTCCCTCGTCCCAATACCACCATAATGGTACAAAAACCTTCATGGTTTCATTATTTAGTGGAAGATAATTCACCTAGCTGAGGATGCTGGCGTGGTACTTACCTTGGGTTTCAATGAGAAGTTCTATGTCGGTTGGTTAATTGTTCTCATTGAGCGAATTTTTTGCTTAAGTACCATTTTATATTCAGTAAGTACATGTTGCAAGTGTAACTCCCGCTTGGTGGTAAAGGTGAAGCCTGCTACCTTTGGTGGCCCTCAATGGGCGTTTGTACCTATGGGTTGGTGACCTTAGCTTCCCTGATAGGTACCTATATAAGTAATTATAGGTAATGTTGAGTCTTAAAGAAAAGCCTTAGCGGAATTTTCCCAGAATAGGTTATTGTGTTATATGTTGGTGTGTTGAGGAAGCAGTTTTGAAAGCATTTTACCAGCCAAAGCCTAATTGTACCAGAATGCCTACCTATGTAAATATGTAGGCAGGTACCTACTTACCAGGGCAGTTGCAGGTGCCTACTAAGTTTTAAAAACTGGATGGTGTCCAAGCAAACAGGTGAAGCTGAATCTGGTTGTCATGAAACATCTACTAATGCAGGGAATCATTTTCTGATCCAACATTGTGTTGCAAAGATGCTGACATCACTATTAGTTCAGAGACTAACCTACTATATATTTGAGACTAGTTTATCTTCAGAAATTAGGTATCTAGGTGACTTGTACAACATGCAGGTATGTCATAGTTGAAATTATAGCACTAGCCAGTCTACAAAGTTTGACGCTGCTTGATTAGGCATGCTGGTAGCAAGTTTTTTTTGTGCACAAAGGTATGTTGCTCTAGTGAAATTGTTCTAAGCATCATGATGTACCTAGGTCCTGCCAGCACTATGTTTGACAAATTTTTACTTGATACTGACAAAGGATTTCAAGAAAAAAAATCAGAAGCATGTTCTTAGCACCCTTGATATATTTGTGCCATTCATTGTAATGGACAATACACATCTATTGTGTCTTAACATCCTTTCTTCAGAAAATAATAATGTTTTTGTGATATGGTATAGCTTGTCATGCTTCCTTTGGGAATTAATGGTCTTACCATCTGAATCACATGATAAATGTTCCTACAGTATGTCTTTTTATTATTGAATTGCCACTTCAGGCTTAAGCTTTAAAACACTGTTTCTATTCCAAAGCATCCTGGAATGGTCATGTAAAATTTGCATTTGGTTATTCACCAAATTTTTAGTAGAACAATGTTTTAGCATGTTTATAAATGTGATTAGGATGATGTGACTACTTATTTCTGTCACAAGCTGTTCATATCACTCCTACCAGTGTTTATGCTCTCTGCATAAACATAAACATAAACATTGTGCTACTGTCTGCTGCTCTCTCTAGCAGCAGACAGAAGCACAATTCATATGAATCACTCCAGCCAGGATACCATAGCAACTAAATGAACTTGAAACTGGAAGGATTCTTTCAAAAAGAAAGTTAAGTAATGTTGTGAGGTACTAGGGTACAAACTGAATACATGGAAGGCATTTTGATTGGCAAGTCAAACCTTAATGAGATTATCTGGGCTGTGGGCTTGTCTGTTTCTACCTCAATTTTGTCAGACTGACTATCATAGGGTTCATATTGCAGCTTATAATGCTTTGATGCTTTGATAAGGAAATTGTGAATTTCTGGCCATGTAATTCCTTTAAAAATAACAATACTGGCGGACTTTGAATAGGTTGAATAAATACCTTGCTGGGTATGACACTGTGTTGTCAGAAAATTTTAAACTTGCATGATTGTCCTCAAAAGAAAGTTTGATAATTATGTGTTATAATGGTATGCAATAAAATGAGCTCCTGCAGAAACATGCTTCACACTTGTCTAACCTGCTCATAAATACCATAAACCTGCTGTGACTGCTCATAGCAGTCACAACCAGTTTACACTGCTCAATGAATATATTGTTAGCACTCTCCAGTGGATTTGCAGACAGGTTTTTCTGCATGCATGACACCTTTATTATGATCCCAGCATTTTCATTGTCCCTCACTGCATCCAGCATTGCCTTCCTGTAACACCTTGGCATAGTGTGGGTCATGAGAGACCAGTGTATTAAACACAACACCTTTGGTGCTACTTAAAACAACATAGTGGCAAAGCAGATCTGCCAAATGTTACTTCTCAACACTCAACTGTATCTACTACACATCTGAAAAGGTGCTAGACAAATGAAACCCTTAAGCTTCAACACTTATGTATCTCCAATTAGCGTAATATAGCCTTACTGTCATTTTGCTTATTTTTGTATCAGTTAATTTATTGATCAGAATGTCATTTGTGGTATACTTGGGCTGCTAAATGTAAGATTGCCATATTATGTTTTAACCATGTTTTCTTTAGCATCACCAAATCATAGCAGATTTGGGCAGGTTATGCAGGTATTTATGCAATAGATGCTGGTTTTGGCTCTTTTATGCCAGTTGTATTGCCAAATTATTCATTTATATGAATGCAAACCTGCTAGTACAGTGCAATATACAGTAGCTATGCCTTAGCATCTGTTTTAGCAGATTTTCTTGTTGTACTATTCTGACATTTTGGTATTGCCTTTGGAGGGATATCTGTAATTTAACCACGCTTGCTTAGTTAGGTATGGTCGTCAATTCAGGTTAGACAAGTCAAGGTGTATGGTGTTTAAATGAAAACAAATTTTCAGTGAAAGGGTGATAAATGTACTGTGCAGTTATGGTCATGATGGGCCCATGATATGTGATGGAGAGTCCCTCATTGCAAGTGCTTGAGAATTAGGTTGATAATTTCTTGTGCTGCTCTCCTCAATGTCAATGAGGTTAGCTGCATTGCATTATTGAAGGAACAATTGCAGATGCATATACATGCTATTGGAATATGCTGTTAATTGGTGTGTTGTAGGGCATAAACATAAAAGTTGAACAGGAATTCTTGAGGATCCTACACTTTGTCTTTTCAGATATATAAGACATCTATTTAATAATGTCACATATGCAACACATATAATGCATAGGAATAAAAATTGTAGCTTGAATATCACAGGAAATGTAATCATATGGCTTGCTTGATTTGCTTGTTTTTGTCAGTTTTACTGACTTACCCATAAAAAAGTTCTTTGTTATGACAAAGTATAGTTGTTTTTTGTTGTTATAATAAAACCCTGCAGAAAGTACATGTGTGCTCCTCTAGTAAGATGCGATGAAGGGTATGTCTTTCAGATGCATTCAATGGTTTATAAGAATGATAAATGGTATCTGCAATGAATGGCCATTCTGAAACAATTCCTGAACTTTCGGAGCTCCTAACAGCTCCGTCGTCAGCTGTTTCCAACACTCAGTTTAGAAGAAAGGAGCTCCTTGAATCATATATTATTATAACTTCATATATATAATCATATATATAACCATATCATATCACATCAATCATATATATAGAATCATATATTAGTCACAACCACAGCTGAATCAGGATATACAGCTGATAGGGTCGACTATCTGTAGAATGGCTGGCCCTGTAGAGTTGCTGATATTGCTGGGCAGTAATCCGGGATGGGGGGAATATTAGGGAAGTTTCAGCTGTACTGTTTTTATATCCACTGTGGTTTTTTACAATTTAATATGCTGAAGTTCCTATTTCCTCACTGCTCGTACCATGTGTTTGGCATCTTTTGCAATCATATTCAGAAAAAATTAGTCAATTACATGCATGGAATTTTACAATTTTACATTTCCATTACATGGAAGAACAAGGAAAGCATTCAGTGTATGTTAGAAAGCATCAACACCAGCCACCTTCAGCAGCCGGCTGGACCGACGTGCCGCCGGGCTGCGGCAGCACGCAAAGTTCGGCGCCGACGCGGTCCGGCCGCCCCCGCAGCCAGCCGGCGGCGGCGGCGGTCGTCTCCTCGAGACCCACCTGTCGTCCGGCCGCAGGGTTAAAATATTGGTTTTTCGTTAGGTGTGAGATGTCGAAACAGGCATATGAGTTATAGCAGGATGTCGAAATTTGACACGTAAGTAGTGTAATTTAAAATGCTTTTGATGTCTTTCAGACTAAAATTCGTGTTGATAGTGTAGGTAATTATGACTGGACCTTATCATTTATTTTGAGGTTTATAATTTAGGAAGAGCTATATTTCATAAACGAGATACTGTTAGAAAGGAGACATGAATAGCTCATATCCAGGAGCAGGATGCCGATACTTCTTGAAGAAGGATGTCGATTGAATGTTCAGAAAGTGGTAAATTCCACCCTATTTCGTGAATAATTTATCACTGTCCGGCCGGCCGCCAGGTCGACACGTCCCGTTGTCGTTCTGCACCCTGAGCCGCGGCGTCACCGACATCAAAACCTTGTTGCCTGTCTGCTCTTAGTACGCCATCTGACGACGGAACCGCTAGGAGTTCCGTAGAGCAATGCATTTGTTCAGAAAGGACGTATTCATTCATTCTACGTCCAGATAACGTGTATCACGATGAAGCTCATATAATGATCATGCTGTGACCATGTGCTATAGAGGGCCAGATAAAAATCTAAAAAAGGGCCGGATAAAGAGTCAAATAAAAATGGCAATGTTCAAAATCGGTGTCATGCACATGCAGATGCCACAATCAATGCAGTTTCAAATTTATCTTGAAATAGGTATTCATAGTTGACTTTTCTGATGTTGTGATGTCAGGCAAATGACAGGGCATAGTGTATAACGACGCATAGCGTATATGACGAGTAGATGTACGGTCCTCTGATAGCATGATTGAAGCATGTCATGGCTTTAAAGTGATCAAGACATATAGAGAAACATAGATGGGTGTGGGTCACAGTTCTCAACGCCAGTACAGTTCTTGGCTCACAGTAGTTCAGTCGGTAGTTAGTTCCACCCACACTAAGATCTTCTTTATAGTCAGATATCTCCAACGGTGAGAATTGATAATCCAAGCCCTTGCCCTTTGCACTTTTTTGCTATCATTAAAAACATCCATGTTAAATTAACCTTGTCGGTGCCAATTCGGAAGCGTGAATGTCCAGACCACCGACCACACTAACCACTCTGATTACCCCACAGTGTAGATGGGGGCTGCATGACCGATGTAGTCGATGCGCCCCTGAACTCCAATAACCAACCAACAGTGCCGTGGCAGTGCGGCAGTGCGTCACTCGTGACAACTGACCAGTGTTGTGTGCGGCACACGTGACAACTGACCTATGTTGTGTGCGTCACACGTGACAACTGACCAGTGTTGTGTGCGGCACACGTGACAACTGACCCGTGCTGTGTGTGGCACACGTGACAACTGACCTCTTTTGTGTGCGTCACACGTGACAACTGACCCGTGCTGTGTGCGCCACATGTGACAAATGACCTATGATGTGTGCGTCACACGTAGCAACTGACCCGCGCCTGTGTGCCGCAGGCGCTGCGCCGACCTGAGTCGTGGCTGCGCTGACGGCACCCGCCACGCTGGACGCCGAGCCGGCGCTGGGCTGGAAGGGGCCCGACTCGGTGGGCGGCGGCTACGGACCGCCGCCGGCGGTCGCCGGCGGCCCTGCCACGCCGCACTCGCAGACCAGCTTCACGCCGCCGGCCGTGCCGCCGCACTTCGGCGGCGCGCCGCTGTCGGCCGGCGCCGGCGCGCCGTTCGCGGGCTCGCCGGCGCCGGCGGCCGGGCCGTCGCCGTACCCGACGCCGCCGGCCAGCGGTCCGCCCGCCTTCCCGGCGGTCAGCACGCCCGGGCCGCAGCCGGCGCACCTGGCGGCCACCGGCGTGCCGCCGGCCATGGTGATGGCCGGTCCGCTGTCGGCGCCGCCCGGCTTCCCCGGCCCGTTCCCGCCGCACGGCGGGCCGCCGTTCGGGCCGCCGCACATGGTCGGCCACATGCACGTGCCCGGCCACATGGGCCCGGCGCACATGGGGCCCGGCGGACCCATGCCGCACGACCGGATGGATCATGCGTGAGTGCGCGCGGTCCGCTGCGGCCGCAGGGATCACCCGACAGATGACGGGGAGACCCACAGATGAGGGTCAGGTGCTCACTTTTGTTCAGTGTCCATAGGCCTAACGAGCGGCCGCCCAATGCACTACTACTGTCTGACATATCAACAGTGGTATGATTCAGGTCGTATGCAGGGCCGTGTGTGATTTCCACTTAGCCGCCTGACCTCCGGAGTGGTTCTTAGGTGGCAGGATTATGTCGCTGTCCATTAGTCTGGAGGCGGGTAAATGTTTATTGCAAAACTTTATTGCTCTTTCTGGCACCACATTGATGACCTACTCCGAACTGCGGTCAGCCTGAGCTGCTGTTTCTGGAGTCTCTTTGCAAAAGCGGTGCAAAGACACCGGATATGCTCTGGTATGGTGTGATCCTGGCCGGGATCATCGACCGTCGATTTGGCTATCCTAGAACAAGACGCTTCGTAGGGAGAAGGGGATGAAGCCTCCATTGTGTCCTTGATTAAGATAAAGTAAGGAAAGCGATCTGGTTCTTCGGTGTGTGGGCTATGTAACGACACTGAATGTTTGATGACTTCAGCTCATTTGGTGACCTTCCAGGCCACGTCAGAGGGGAATGGTCTAACGAAGTCGACCACTGTGGTCAATGGTTTGCATAAATCGAGTTTTGCGGCAAAAGTTCTAGACAGAGAGCGCCAGAATGGGCATCGACTTGTAGCTGAGGGCCGTATCAGCCTACCGATTCCGCGTATGGCTGACTCCGGTGGATACGTCACCTTCCACGCCACGTCACATATGACCAATATGAGTTTTAGTGTTACTCCCAAAGTGGACACAAATGGAGTGTTTTGAGCTGCTAAGGTAAAATGGATGCTGAATTGGAATGCAGTATGCAGAGCACCAACCCTCGGACGTTTCGAAACATGGAGAAAAAAAAGCATGTGAAAAACGTAAATTCAGTAGATTTTCCCTAAGCATGCCGCTGGTTATCATGTCATAGTTTGAGAACCTGGGTGACCGAAGGTTAACACTTGGCCACTGGACATAAATTAAGATCCACCACCAGATGTTCCAAATATCACGTGCATGCATCAAGCTGTTCTGGAACTATGGCCTGGGCAGCATCCCCTCCTCCTCTAGGTACGAGCGAGAGTTAAGGTGCTGTTTCTGGGATGTATTTGGTGGAATTGCGCCATTGCATTGCTGTACCAGCTATTTAATCGGTATCGAATTGTCGGAAAGAATGGCCAGATGGAGTGTCTAGATGGAACAAGCGTAGTATAAGTTGAGCGTGGTGCACTCAGCATTGTAATAACCCAAACCTCTGTGGCAAGTCTAAGAAATACTCTAAGAAATATATACTAAGAAATACTGCAAAGCTGATGTTTTGATCTGCATGATATTTGCAATACTTTCAGTAAGGACAGATTACTAAAACACAAAGGAGAGATATGCATTATTGGATATTTTGGTATGTCCATGCTTGTTGAAAAGGAAGCAAGTGGGTTGTATGTCTTCGCGAAGGTAAAATCTCGAATCGATTCGCGTCTGGACAATATTGGAGGCAGAAACGCTGCTATAAAGCTTGTCATATCGTACTCACATTTTAGTAGGTAAGTACCACCTGCGATCGGGAATGATCAGTTAGGTTCAGGTGATGAGATCATTGGAATTGGTGCTCGAAATAGCTTAAAAACGTTATAACTTCCATTTATATGGTGCATGCAGCTACCATACATTGGAATCAAGACTTTACCACCACGCAATGAGTATGTGCTCTTGGAAAACAATTATTGTGAATCGCATGGAGTGATTCCTCTTCAGGTACATTGTTCGCAAGGTGCAGTGATACAGGGTGTCCACTGACTGAAGGTTGTGTGATGTCTGGAGAAGGTGCTGGATCGTGGCGGCCGGCGTGAGTGTGGTGTCCGCTCGTGTTGCAGGAGGCACACGCCGTACTTCAACCAGCCAGACTACCGGATCCACGAGCTGAACAAGCGCCTGCAACAGAAGTCGGAGGTACGCCAGTCGGAGTAGCCGGCTGTGCCGCTGCGGCCGACGGACCGTTCCGGGGCTTTCCGTACTGCATAGCCGTTGTTTCCTATAGCCTCGGCAGCGTCAGATGACTGTGGTGGCGCGTGGATCAGTGTGGGTCGGACGTTAACTACACAGGACAGGAACTGTGGGGCCAGCCCCCGTGTTCTCTTCAGCCTCAGTAGCATTCGGCAACTGCGGTGGCGCGTGGATCAGTGTGGGTCGGAAGTTAGGCGTTTACTTTTTAATTAATGTTCCACAAATGCCTCCCTTGCCGAATGTAGCTTTGCTAAGTCATACTGGGGTCGTAGCCGGTTTCCTACCCTTTATTCACAAGTTTTATCTTCAGCAATGCTATATTATGATTAATTTTTGATTATGGCCATGATTAAGACGAACTGTGGCTCCCGGTTGCTCAGCCAGGCTGCCCAGCCCGCCTGGTGCCACCGGAACGACAGATCAGTGTTAAAGTAACGGCCCCTCATTAGGTGTGAGATGTCGAAGCGAATACAGTAAGATGTCGAACTTCGCCGTGAAAGTCATGTTATTTAGCTACTTTGTATGCAGAGTGCTTCAAGCTCAATGTTGAGGGAATATCACACCTCTTTGTAATTTTTTTTTCATGCTTCGCTACACCATTTTGTTTGTTTTGAGAGATACATAATATTTGGGTGCATGCATTTGCGACACTATGCAAATACCTATGCCATAAACTAGTATTGTACAACAGCTGTATGACCAACGCAGTCAATGCGTCGCTAAGACAAAATAACAAGTATTGTACAACAGACCAGGTCATAGGTAATCCTTTTATCTGGAATTACGCCGTAAGATGTCTGTATCACGATCTGTTATGGTGAGCGTAAGCATGATATAAACGAGATACTGTTAGAAACGGGGCGTGGAGACTTCATAACACAAGAACCACTATGCCCACGCTACTTTAGAAAAGATGTAAATTCAGTGTTCAGAAAGTGGTGTATTCCACCATATTTCACCAATAATGTATTACTAAGACAGATGCCTGCCGTTTGTGCTGGCACCTGCCTTTGGTGCTGGCGCCTGTCGTTGGTGCCGGCGCCGCTGCAGTGTAAAATAATTGACAATGTAGCCTGGAAATTCACAGTTTATGGAATTGTACTATTTCATCCTTGTCTTAGGTTTTTACCATTTTGCCACATGATGTGTGGGCAGTCATTATACACATGACAGCTAAATAACGTAAAATACATGTGACTGAAGTGAAATATGTGTATTACAACAGCATTCTGTTTTTTTTTTAAATCCTTAACTGGCCATCCTGTATTTTCTTCCAATCTTCCACTATTCCCAAGCAACTTCTTTCTTCATCCACACAGTTAATGGCGAAGTAATTTTAGGACACTGCGCCGCTGTCGGGCCGACCGTGGTGTGACGTGTTTTTGTCTGCGTTTTTGTGACAACTGTGCAGTGCCCGTGACAGCGACCGCCGTTACAGGACAGCGACAGCCTCTGGTGGGACGCGTTCGCCACCGAGTTCTTCGAGGACGACGCCACCCTGACGCTGTCGTTCTGTCTGGAGGACGGTCCCAAGCGATACAGTACGTGATGGCTGCCTGCAGCGGCGCATGCGGCTGACTTCGGTCGCAGCCGCGGCCAGGGTTCGATTGGTGTTTTGTAGTCCTGGGTGGGGACGTTTTGTGGGAACAAATACGGAGAACGCAGTTTTCTTCAAGCCTGCGAAGTTGGAATATCAACTTGCACTTTCCATTAAATCTTAAGCACTTTATCACAGAGCAGCTCATTTTGAAGCAGTGCCATTCAACCTGCAAAATGCGAAAAACGATAGCGTAATTTTCTGGAAAGGATATTGTTCTGTATGCCAGATGAAGTAAATCCAGGGCTAACATATTTTTCCAAGCCAGACTTCGGCTCATTCCGGCACTGCCTTATGGAGCAGTGTACTTAATACCCCTGTTAAGTGCCCCTAAACATCCATCCATGTATAAGCGCCATTATATTGAAATAACTAACTAATCCACCCATGTATAAGCGCCCTTAAGCTCAAGTAACTAATCCGTTATTTAACGTAGAATGTATTGCAGCTGCCCTTTTTGTCATCACATTGTCAAGATCCAGCCGTGATTCGCCAGTGCTTCACGATGTGGACATTTCCATGAGCTGTTGACCTCGGCCGCCAGCCAAGGGCCGGCCTCGGGGGACGAGTAGTCTAGGGGTAAGTTGCTCGTCTCACAGTCGAAAGGTTGTGGGTTCGAGTCTCACCTGTCGCTACTCTTCGCCCGCGACCAATCGGCGTGAGAGATTGGCGACGCTACATGACTTAACGGTCGCTGTGTCGTAAAACCAATAACCGACCAACCAGCCAGCGGCCGGCCTCGTGTCACGACCGTACGCCGTTCCAGCGATCGGCCGCACTCTCATCCCGCGCTACTTCCGGAGCATCTTCGAAGGCGGCGTCACAGAACTGTACTTCAGCCTTCGCCACCCGAAGGAGTCGTTCCACACGACCAGCATCACTCTCGACTGCGACCTGGCGACCATGGTGACGCACCACGGCAAGCCGCTGCTCGCCAAGGTAGGTCTGCGCTGAGCCGCCATCACAGCGGCATGGCCTGGTTATCATGGTGACGCATCACGGCAAGCCGCTGCTCGCCAAGGTAGGTCTGCACTGAGCCGCCATCACAGCGGCATGGCCTGGTTATCATGGTGACGCACCACGGCAAGCCGCTGCTCGCCAAGGTAGGTCTGCACTGAGCCGCCATCACAGCGGCATGGCCTGGTTGTCATGGTGACGCATCACGGCAAGCCGCTGCTCGCCAAGGTAGGTCTGCACTGAGCCGCCATCACAGCGGCATGGCCTGGTTGTCATGGTGACGCGCACGGCAGACCAAGGATAGGACAGGATTCTCATTGAATGGTACATTCGACTGCACATGAGCAGGGTAGAGGCCTGACAGCGCAGGTCCATTACTGGATGGTACGCCTCAACTGAACAACAGTGTGGCAGAGGTCTGACATGGCAGACACTGTCCGGTATATTTTTGTAGCCTTTATAACTTCGTTGCCGAATTTTAAGTCCTATTATCTCATTCATAACTAGCCTTCCTCTCGTGTTTTTTTTTAACCTTTCCTATCATTATTCCCCCAGAGTATCCTTTATCCACGTGTAAGGAAAGGATTTGTGCCAGTATTGGCGTCCGGGGCGGCGCGCCATCTGTGTATCTGATGCGGCATTTGTTTCGGCGATCTACCACCAGTGGACAGCTGCGGTCGGTCCACCACCTTCACCATCTTCTGCCTCCTCTGCTCTCAGCCCAACTATGTGGGTGCAGCACGAAAACTAGTACCTGAGCGGGGCGATCTCCAGGAAACAATGTTAAAGAAGGGGTGATGTTCTGGTGCTGTTCGATGCGCGAGTCAGAGTGGTGGGCGCGAATGGTCAACCCTGGTCGATGCGCCCTAAAGCCCAAAGAACTAACTAAGTCAGAGTGGATTAGCGTCATGGGGGGGGGGTGCCACATATGCATCCTTACATGGCTGCATTGCGGGAGCCCCATGACCAGCTTTTGTGCTCGTTGGTCCGGTGTTCCCAGTGGTGGCTGATGCTGGTAATACTCAATGCTGTCTACGGTGGAGAGAATGTGCTAGATTAGTCATACACCATGCGGTCTAAAAGCGAACTTGAATATCATCTGAGCATTGACATGTGCATCTGCTCACCTGCTTGTGCAGGTCTGCACGGAGGGCCGCTTCATCGTTGAGTTCACCTTCGACGACTTGATGCGCATCAAGTCGTGGCACTTCGCCACGCGCTGCGTCAAGGAGCTGATCCCGCGCTCGGTGCTGGCGCTGCACGCGCAGCAGGACCCGACGGTGGCCGAGCAGCTGGGCAAGAACATCACCCGCCAGGGACTCACCAACGTCACACTCAACTATCTCAGGGTTAGTGCACGGCCTCGCCCGGGTCAGTGCACGGCGCGTCCGGTCTCCCAGAGGTCAGTACACGGTTCACTCCGCCTTCCCGAGGTCAATACACGGTCCACTCGGCCTCCCGGAGGTCAGTACACGGTCCACTCAGACTCTCGGAGGTCAGTACACGGTACACTCCGCCTCCCGGAGGTCAGTATACACCTGGTTGATGGTCAGTGGACGGCGCGTCCGGCCTGACAGGTCAGTACACGACTGGCCGAGGGTCAGCACACATTTATCTGACTCCGCATTACCTCGGATATTCGATGTGGTATGCCTGGCCGATGTATGTACCTCTCAGTAGTGTCGTGGGGTTTGCTGCTTACGTATCGCCTCGCGCTCCTACTCCCAGTGGTGGCGTTAGTTGTATTGACTGCACATCTATATCGAGGAAAATGTTCTCATCAGCAACGCAATCTCATCTCCCCGCACGTCTGCCCTCAGCTGTGTGTCATCCTAGAGCCAATGCAAGACCTGATGACCCGACACAAGGCGTACTCCCTCAACCCACGCGACTGCCTCAAGACGACGCTCTTCCAGAAGTGGCAGCGCATGGTGGCGCCACCAGGTCAGTGGCGGTCCGGGCGGCAGGGCCACCGCTCCCCCTCCCCCTCCCGCGAGGTGTTCCGTCACTGGTGGGAGCAGACCTGCCCTGATGGTGATCTGGTGATGAAGCTCACCACCCAACACCTCGAGAATGTTTCGAGATGGCTGGTGAAATGGCTCTATTATCATTTGAACGTTCGTAATGACCTAGACGTCCCATGTCCCACCTATGGGGGGACATGGGGCTTCTAGGTCCCATGCACCGCCCAGTACCCCACCCCACCCCACTCCTGACACATGGGCACCGTTACCCAGTCCCACTTGTGGAAGGAGTGCCTCCTGTGACAAGAGTGCCACTCCGACCCCCACCGATACTGTGATGCTGTTGTATGCCGGTTGGGATGGGCGCGTTAATGCTTCGCTTGCTGGACTAACGAGCTGTACAGAGGTGGGGCCGAGCGCCGCTTGTGGCCTGCCGATCCACCTCGGCTGAGAAGCCAGCGCTCGTTCTACAATTTACTGCTCTAAAGCGTGACTCGATGGTTAGTAGCACGCTTTTTTGTTTTTGTTTTTTTTTGTTTTGTTTTTCTTGGTCTTTTTTGTTGCACCCTTCTGAGCACAAATAAGTTTTGTGTGAACGTCATGCAGCCCATCTCCTATGTGGAGATGGGATGGTGTCGGTGGGTCGTACTCGACCTCGCTGCCACAGGTAACGTACAGTCGCAAGGGTCCCACGTACAGTGGCGTGGGACTGGCATCGTGTGATGCCAGTTCTGGTCGGACCGGTAGTGGTCGGTAGCATCTAGCTGATGGTGTTGATGCCGTGGTTTTGGTTGCCGTTTCGTTTCGCTTTATTGATTTGCTGTTTTTGTGTTTCGCCGCATAGGTGGGCCAAATCACCCCAATAGCAAACCAGAAGGTATGTCAAGCGACAGACTGCTTTTACCTTCGCTTCCGGCGCGCCCACTAATCGCATGCTTTGGGGAGTTTCGTCTGAGCTCTCCGATTGCGCGCGCTCTTCAGCGGCTACTCACCGTTATCATTTTGTCTGGCCCGCCACTCACGCTAACCGGCCTCGATCGTTTCCTTGTTCACCTGATTTGCGCACACCTGTGCCCTGTTGTCGCCATGTTTTGCCAGATTCACCATCAACGTGTGCGTTGCATGAAGGTGTCGTATGATACGTCGCTCTGGCAGGTATTGCTACGTGGGATAATCTGCAGTAGCTTGAGCAGTAATTATCCGTGATTCTAGTGTGTGGGTGGATAGGGTGTTTGTTAACTGCGACGTTTGATAAGGTAGTGCCTTGCAGATGTCCTGCTCTTGATGCTGATGTGCGTAAACTTGAGGATGTAATATCCTCGTTGGTGTTGCCCCTCTGAGACCCCTGATAGTGTTGCGAAGGTTACGGTCTCCGGCCGTTTTTCCCCTACAGTTGTCGCATTGGCTGCGTACTACACGATTTGAATACAATCCTGCCTCTCGCCACAACCTCAACCTTACCTCTCCTCAGTTAAGCTCGTGTCACATTTCTGCAGTCAATTCTGTAACTTCTTTTGGACCATCGCAGTGCGGGAAATTGTTCTAGTCACAATGCGTGAGGGAGGGGGATTTTACCACCCGCTGAATTATCTTTTGAGCAAGATAGAAACATTCCGTAAAAGGAGTGGTGTACCTACATCTATGACATTTTGCAATTACTTTGAACATTTTTTATGTTGGTCTTCTAAGCCTCTGAGCCAGGTCCAGGAAGTCAATGTCGAGATGCTGTCAGTTGCCGTCTTCGCCATAGTTTTCGAACCTTTCGACACCTTTTTGACCATACAAATTTGGTCATGAATAAATGCGATTGTATGCTTTAACATTGAGGATATGCAAGCAATGCCTAGTTTCATACAGATGGCACGTGTAATGGTCAAGGTCACTGATCCTGTCTAGGAAGAATAGCTGGAGATATATGATGAACTGTTGAAGATGCTGAAGCAATTTTCCAAACAAATGGCACTCCGGACAAATTGAGGAGTGCTACGAAAGCAAGGTCAAGTGTTTCCAACTCTGATAATTTTGCCAAAAATTATATATAAAAATGTGAACTGTGACCGTACCCCTTTCTCATGACTGATATCGTTTCCATTCCTCACAACTGCGGTCATGCCCCTTCCTCTGAACTGTGGCCGTGCCCCTTATTCACAACTGTGACTGCGCCCCTTCCTCTGAGCTGTGACTGTGATAATTCTTCTAAACCACAACCGTGCCCTTTCCTCTGAACTACGGCCCTGACCCTTCCTCTGGAATGTGACCGTGTTCCTTCCCCTAAGCTATGACCAATCCTGACCCTTCCTCGGAACCATGCCACTGACGCTTCCTTTGAAGCATGGCCTTGCCTGCCCCCACACACTTCACCGGTGATTGGCTCCTCTACAGAGAACGCACGACCGCCCAGCAAGCGGCGGAAACGGAAGGGCGCGGCCGGAACTGGCGGCACGACAGCCACCACCAAGAAGGGTCGCCCTCCGTTCAGTCTAGCCGGCCAAGTCAGTGTAAGGCCTCCCACCTTGGCTCGGCCCTTGTGTGATGGAGACTTTCTATTTTGTTCGAGGTTCGGTTCCGTTTTTTTTTTGTCTCGTAAGTGTTGTAATGTTGTCCGGATCATGATTTGGCCTTGGCAGTGTTGCGTTTTAGACCATATTTGGTCTTGTAAGTGTCGTAGCGCTACTATTTTTGGGGCTTTGCGGTGTTTTATGTTGTTCCCTGCCTAAATTTGGCGTGTTGCAAAGCAGATCTAAGCTACGCTTTTATTACAGTTGCGCTTCATGCCCTCGTGTTTTGTGGGGTAGAAGAGAGCGGCGACGTATGGCGGCGTATTTAGGCTTCATTGTGTAGCATCAGCGGGCTCACTTTGGTCCGTAGCCTCATCCCGTTAGCACCACACCGGAAAATAATTAGACCACGACAGCGAGTGTCAAGTATTGTTGCTGGAGATTGTGCACAATAAACAAGTAGTTTGATTGGACGGACCCAGCTAATGCAAGTGGGTCGCCTTCGCTGTTGTACGGTTTGATAACCCGGCTGACTTCCAAAATAACACTTAGGCTTGTCCGTGCTCGGTGGTGGGACGAGACTGCACTGGGAATCGATCTGCGTATTTGTTCAATTCCGATGGCAATAATAGTGATCCGAAGCTCATTGCAAATATGCATATTTCCGCGGACATTCTAGGCAGGGCATCGTCCAACATGTTAGCGGTAGTACTTGCAGTGGCCTCCTCGTTCCTTTTGATTGTGCTGAAATTTATACACTGGCGATCAGTTTTGTTTCAAATAGCTGACTTGCAGTGGAATAATTCCGTTAGTTCGCACATCTGACCTCCCCCTTCCCCAATGAAAGATGCTTGACGGGATTGCCGGTTCTAAGAGCTGTGCGTTGTCGGGGCGGCGGTGTGCTCCCGGCCAGACCGTGACAGATGGTGTGACGTGACGTGACGTGACGTGACGAGTCGACTCGGCCGGCAGGACGTGATGGTGGTGGGCGAGCCGTCCCTGATGGGCGGCGAGTTCGGCGACGAGGACGAGCGGCTCATCACCCGACTGGAGAACAGCTCGTCCGAGCCGACCACCAACACCGGCGGCGGCGGCGGCGCCGGCAGCGGCGCAGGCGGAGGCGCCGCGCCCGGCTCGGCGCCCAGCACCGCCGGCGCGGCGGCCGCCGACGACAACAACTACACCTCGTCGCCGATGACGTCGGCGGGCAGCTGGACGAGCGGCGAGCGGCCGCCGCCGCCGCCCACGCCCAACTCGCAGGACGCCGACAAAAAGTCGCCCGCCGTCGGGCCGTGAGCCGGCCCGCCGCCCAACCACCTACCTGCAGACAGTCGGCGTGCGTGTGGTGTGCTCGCGGCGGGCGCGTGCGGCGGCGTCCGAGCCGCGTGTGCGCACGCGCCCGCGCGGCAGTGTCTTAGGGCGTGCTGCTGGCGCCGCGGCCGGACCGCCGTAATCTCAGGCTACCGGAAGTGACCGCCGCGTGCGCGGCCGCCCGTCGTGCGGTGCATGCCCTGTGTGGATGTGCTGTGTGGATGTGTGCGGCGTCGCCGAGCGGCACGTTCGCGGCGGACTCGACACGGCCCGACCCTGGTGGGTGTGGCCCTGCGCGGTGGGCGTGTCTCTGCGCGGCGCGCGCTGCACGGCCGCCCGTCTCCCCTCCGCCGGCGGCCGGATCTCGCCTGGCCCCGCCGCCGGTGCTCTCATTTCGGCCGCACTTTTGCGCGGCCGCGTCCGACTTACGTGTTTGTGTTGCATTGGTTGTGTGCAGTCATCGGCAGCTATGTTATGTCGTGGAGTCTCTCGTCTTTTGCTGTCCTCTGTTGAGCGCGGACATTGGCTAGTGGAGGAGTCTGTATGTACAAACGGTAATACAGTACCTATTGGCGCAGACGGAGCTCGATTGTCGGCGCGGGTGGCGACTTCGGAACGTTTCGGAACGCGCGACCGCGTCTGGGCATTGTCGGGCGATTCACGACGTACTCTATGCACGTTCACGGCTAATGGTTGTCTGGGGCAGCGTTCTGACTGGCCTTATCAAGATGGTACTCCTGACTGACCTCTTGAGGGTGGTACTCTGAACACACGTAACACAAGTTTTTATCAACTAACTGGAGCCTGCTGGTCTTCCCACGGACCACCCGGCTGCGTTGGCTGCATAGGACTGCATTATATACATGTCACGCGCAGGGCTGTCACGTCTCATGGGACTGTGTATGGTGTGTTTGGTGTGGTGTGTGGTGTGTGTGTGTGTGTGTGTGTGTGTGTGTGTGTGTGTGTGTGTGTGTGTGTGTGTGTGTGTGTGTGTGTGTGTGCGTGTGTTTGTGTTTGTGTGTGTGTGTGTTTGTGTGTGTGTGTATGTGTGTCTGTGTCTGTGTGTGTGGGGGTGTGGGGGTGTGGGTGTGATGTGGTCCAGTCATGGAAGTGTTGCTGCACTCGCCTGAGTAGGAGCACCTCCCGATACGCCCCAGCACACTCAAGCATAGCATGCTAAACGTTGGACTTAGATGGTGGATCACAAGTTGCGGGCAGCCGGACACGGATGCATCTTTATTCGATTCAGATCGACGTCAGAAAAACTTCTCACTGCTTCGATACGTGTCAACGGATGCTGCAGCGGGACAACTAGCGCCGTCTGCGGCAGTTTTTGTAACCACTGTTACGAGGGCTCTTGCGACGGGGCCGTAAGTTCGTCGGGAACGATGTCGGGAACGACACTCGAATAACACTTCGGCCAGTCAGCAGGCCGACACATCGGTGGCGAGGTCTCCGTGGCTACCAGCTTCCGTGCGTGTGTGCAGGAGTGTTATGAGATGGCTTGCAGATGGTTGGATTGCACTAAATGTACCTTCCACTAAATGTAAATGTAACGAATGTAAGTATGCCAGTTCGGAAAGTTACAAATGGGCCATATTACATACATGTGTTTACATTTCTCTATTTACAGGTACAGCTTAACTTGGTCACTGCGGGTGAAGGAGATATTCTGACTCGGGATAAAAAACACAATGATAGCCTTGCATGATGTTGGTCGAGTAGTACTGCGCCTACTTGGAGGAGCGCCATCTTCCACGGAGTGTTCCTGCCCCAAATTCTTCCCCCCGTGTCCGCCCCTGTCTGTCATGATTTAATCGCAGCAGAGACGCCGAGTCTGTCGGTGTTGTTGAGGCCGATCACTGCAATGACCAGCCGCCGGTAAAAAAAAAATGTTAGCCGCCCACGATGGGGCCGGGTCAACTTCACTCAACAAGTATTGTGTAGCTGGCATGAGGACGGTCCTGGCTCCTTCGCCACGTGCTTGCTATGATTGGATGACGAATCAAGTCTACACAAGTGTTGCTAGCAATGTGAATGGAAGTGAGCATGAGGACGTTTTTCAAGAAGCATCGGTGATCTACGAACTTAAAAAGGTATGTTGCACGCTATAGCGCCCCGGATGTACCCTGTTCGGACCATGGGAAGTCAAACTTTCATCTACGAACGTGGTTTATTAGCTTAGACAGATTTCGACATGTTACAATGCGACCAAAAAGTCTCCATTCCACATACTACTGATTTGATACAAAAATTGCCTCTTCCAGGTCGTCGCGCGGAGACGAAAACATGTCTGTTTACCCGATACACCACCGGAGGCGGCCGGTTCCGCCGGAGTTGGGGAGGGGCGGTCGGGAGCGGCGAGGGCAGGAAGTGAGCGTGGACGCCGAGCACCAGCCGTCGACAGCTGGGCGTCTCTCAGGGGTATCTCGCCAGCCGGCGGCAGAGGTCACCCCGCGGCCGCTGCGCCGACTCCAGTGCGACGCCCGCGGCGCTCGAGTGAACCGACAGGCTGCCGCACAGGTCACTGTCGCTCGCCCGCGGCGCTCGAGTGAACCGACAGGCTGCCGCACAGGTCACCGTCGCTCGCCCGCGGCGCTCGAGTGAACCGACAGGCTGCCGCACAGGCCACCGTCGCTCGCCTGTGTCGGCGTGGCAGTGCCACTTCGTCCTGACGTGCTCCTGTCGACCGCACCTTGACACCGCTGACCTGACACCACTGACCTGACACCGCTGCCCTAACACCACTGACCTGGCTCACCGCCCTGACACCGCTGACGTGACAACACTGCCCTAGCAGCACTGCCCTGACACCACTGCCTTGACGCCACACCCCTGACGCACTGCGACACCTATCGTAGCGTGCGGCACTACTTCGAGTCTCCTGTAGCATCATGCGGCTGCTGGTGCGGCTGCTAGTGCGGCTGCTGGCGGCCGCCGCCGTCGCCGCCGCCGCCCTCGAGTGTCCGCTGCCCGGCGGTCCCGACTCCGCCGACCAGCCGACCTGCGAGCAGTTCTCCGCCTGCCTGTGGGCGGACGGCCGGTGCGTGCTGAGCGACGACACCGGCTACCTGGTGCAGGAGGTGCACGTCATCCACACCGGCTACGAGGCGCTGCTGCAGCGCAAGAGCGGCGTCACCATGTTCGGCGACGACGTGCAGACGCTGCGAGCGACGGCCATCGAGTACGACGACTTCAGGCTGGGGCTGGCGGTGAGTGCGGGCTGCGGAAGGAGGAAGGGACGATGTGTAGACGCTGCGTCTGATGCCCGTCGAGTACGATTTCAGACTGGGGCTGGCCGTGGGAGGGGGAGGAGTGGCGATGTGTATATGCTATGTCTGACGGTCATCGAGTACGACATAAAACTGGGGCTGGCGGTGAGTGCAGGCTGCAGGAGGGAGAGGGGAGTGGACGATGTGCAGACGCTACGGCTGGCGGCTGTACAAGATGGGCGATGCACGCCTTTTCCGTCCGTGGCGCCGCGACTCTCGCCAGCGGCTGATGTGTGGACTGTAGAGAATAGAGGTGAGGGGGCGGGGCAATGGGCATCCTTGGACGCTCTTTCTACCTCTGGTATTGCGACACTCGTCAGGGACGTGTTACCAGTAATTTCACAGGGAAACAGGGTGCGCAGTGGTGGATTTGTGATGGGCAAAGCCGCGTTGGCTGCCGGCTCGACTCCTGTTACCTTTACCGATGCCCTGGGTTGAAGACTGCACAGACACATGTGTATACCGGGCTGACATTGGGCGCTGGCTCGAACCTCGCTGACCAAACCGCTGTCCATGGCAGATACGAGACAACGACGCCGAGCGATACGAAGTACCTGTCGAACTGGACCTGCCATCCCTGCCTACCGAGCCGCCCACACAATCGGAGTACACCATCGAGCTGTCCGCACCGGGCGACAGCTTCACCGTCAACATCTCGCACGGCGGCCGCCCGGTGATGACGTCACTTCCCCAGCTCGTCTACAGCGACCAGTTCATCGAGGTCACCTTCCTGCTGGGCGCCGCCGACGTGTACGGCTTCGGCGAGAACAACCACGACCAGCTGCGCCACGACCTGGCCGCCGGGCGGACGTGGCCGCTGTTCGCGCACGACCACGGGCCCGGCTTCGACACGGAGAACCTGTACGGCGTGCACCCGTTCTTCCTGGGCATCGATGACGACGCGGGCGCCAGCTTCGGCGTGCTGCTGCTCAACAGCAACGCCATGGAGTACAAGCTGTTCCTGCTGGACGGCCGGCCGGCGCTGACGTACCGCACCACCGGCGGCATCCTCGACCTGTACCTCTTCTTCGGCGGCTCGCCGCTGGCCGTGCTGCAGCAGTACCACCGGACCATCGGGCCGGCGGGCATGCCCGCCTACTGGGCGCTCGGATTCCAGCTGTGCCGCTACGGCTACAGCGACGTGCAGGATATCCGCGACACGCGCGCGCGCATGAAGGCGGCCGCCATCCCGCAGGACGTGCAGTACGCCGACATCGACTACATGGACGGCCGGCGCGACTTCACGTGGGACGGCGACAAGTTCGCCGACCTGCCCGCCTTCATCCAGCAGCAGCGCGACGAGGACGGCGTGCGCTTCGTGCTCATCTACGATCCGACGGTGGCGACCGACTTCGGCGCGTACCCGCCGGTGGACCGCGGCGTGGCCGCCGACGCGTTCGTGCGCTGGTGGAACGCGTCGCTGGTGCCGGCCGACCAGTGCGCCGGCTGCGGCGAGTACGTGGCGGCGCACGTCTGGCCGCAGAGCCTCACGCTCTTCCCCAACTTCCTGGCCAACCGCACCGTCCGCTGGTGGGGCGACGAGATCGAGCGCTTCCGCGCCGCCGTCGGCCGGCCGGACGGCTTCTGGATCGACATGAACGAGCCGTCGGCGTTCGACACCAACACGGGCCGAGCGCGCCACAACCGGGTCAGCGGCGGCCTGCAGTGCCCGCAGACGCGGCTCGACTTCCCGCCCTACCCGACCAGCTTCACGCGCGCCGCCTTCAACCCGAGCGGCACGCTGGCCGACCACACCATCTGCATGTCGAGCGCGCAGGACTCGGAGGTGGCCGGCCACTCGGTCGTCTACCGCCACTACGACGTGCACAGCCTGTACGGCTGGGCGGAGGCGCGCGCCACGCGCTCCGCCATCGCCGCCACCATGGGCGGCCGGCGCAGCCTGCTGTTGAGCCGCAGCACGTTCGTCGGGTCGGGCCGCTGGGCCGCCCACTGGACGGGCGACAACACGGCGCGCTGGTCCGACATGAAGCGCTCCGTCGTCGGCGTGCTCGAGTTCAGCATGTTCGGCATCCCGCACGTGGGCGCCGACATCTGCGGCTTCAACGGCGCCACCACCGAGCAGCTCTGCCTGCGCTGGACGCAGCTGGGCGCCTTCTACCCGTTCAGCCGCAACCACAACTCGATCGACAACCCGCCGCAGGACCCGGCCATGTGGCCGTCGGTGGCGGCCGCCGCCCGCCAGGCGCTCGGCCTGCGCTACCGCCTGCTGCCCTACCTCTACACGCTGTTCTGGCGCGCCGCCGAGATGGCCGAGCTGGTGGCGCGACCGCTGCCGTTCCAGTTCGCCGACGACCCGGCGCTGCGCGGCGTCGACACGCAGTTCCTGTGGGGCGACGCGGTCATGGTGGCGCCCGTCCTGGACGAGCAGGCCATGACCAGCGTGGACGTGACGTTCCCGGCCGGCGAGTGGTACGACCTGCGCGACGGCAGTCTGGCCTACAGCGCGGACCAGTCGGGCAGCCGGCCGTACACGGTGCCGATGGACGCCATGGTGCCGGTGTTCGCGCGCGGCGGCGCCGTCCTGCCGCTGCAGACCAACGACACGACGACGGCCGCCAGCCGGCGCCACCCGTTCCAGCTGGCCGTGTTCGGCGCCTCCGCCACCGGCGCGCTCTTCTGGGACGACGGCGAGACGACCGGCACGTATGCGGCCGGCCACTTCTACCACTGCGCGTTCCGCTTCGCCGACGGCGCGCTGGACATGCAGGTCACGGTCGGCGACACCCAGTGGATGCAGCAGCCGGTGGTGAGCGAGGTGACGTTCCACGGCGCGGCCGGAGAGCCGGCGGCGGTGCTGGTCGACGGCACCGCCCTCGACCCGGCCCTCGTCACCTACAGCTCCGACGTACAGGTGCTGACCGTACAGACGCAGCTCGACATGGCGCACAACCACCGCGTGCAGCTGAACTTCTGATCGCCAGCCGACCCGACCTGACCCTACTACCAGAAGACCTCACGACCCGACCAATGGATGACCTGGTGACCTGACCGCGTGGGAACCATACGGCGATCACAGGGGAAATGGTGGCCTGATCAGTCTGACAGCCAAGAGCCATTCAGCACAGCTTTCCGTATTGAAGGTAACTGAGTGGCCGTGTGAATTGGTCACTACATACTGAGTCTAGTCAGTGTCCTAAAATTACTTCACCATTAACTGTGTGGATGAAGAAAGAAGTTGCTTGGGAATAGTGAAAGATTGGAAGAAAATAAAGGATCGCCACTGAAGGATTAAAAAAGCAGAATGCCTTTCACTTCAGTCACATGCATTTTACATTTTTAGCAGTCGTGTGTATAATGACTGCCTACACATGTAGCAAAATGGTAAAAACCTAAGACAAGGATGAAATACACAATTCCATTAACTGTGAATTTTCAGGCCACATGGTCAATTATTTTACACTGAGTAGTTCATCGGAGATATATGCATAGGACCATAGGGCGTCATTACGGACTCTGGGTGAGAAAGGGCAAGATATCCGGCTCGAAAGCTGCAGGCACCGGGGGAGGAGGTCAAGGCGTTGCGGCGGAGAACTTCTCAGGCTTGTAGATGATCTCATTTCCCAACCCCACAGATGGAACGGATCGAACACCGGCGCGCAAAATAATACATTCCGGGAAGTGCACAACCGAGGACGCCAAGTCGACACATTGCACTCCTAGATATCAGATTTAAAATACGCAATATATTCGACTCTTTGAGTATGTACCTATAATCTTTGACGCGCATCGCATACATTGGGTGGGAATAGGTCTCACTGTTGGCGAAATTCGGAACAATTGCTGAACAATGTGCACAACCGGACACTGGAATGCACTGCGCAAAAGTTCGAATCGCACAAGCGGAACTGTGCGCCACGCCCCTTTTTGTCTCGCAGCTGTCCCGCTCAGATTGTGCTCCACAGGCAGCCGCCCGGGGGAAGAGGGGCGCCATTTTCTCCACCCACACAGAAAGGCTTTGTTTACTCGACTGTCGCGACGTCGCACGGGAGTTGGTGCAGCGCCGGCCCCGACTGACGCAATTCCCGCGAGAGACGCCCAGCTGCCGTCGGCTCGTGCTCGGCGTCCACGGTCACCTCCCGCCCCGCCACCTTCTCCCCAACTCTGGCGAGTCGACCAAGACCCTCCTCCCGCCGCCAATGGTGTGCCGGCTAAACCGACGTGTTTTTGTCATCGCGATGTCGACAACCTGGAAGAGACGCAGGCCTTGATATCTATACAATGGAAATATTTTTGCTTGCGTTGTACTATTTCCAAATCTGCCTCCTAGTCAGGCACGTTTGAAGTTGATGAATTGACATAGGTACTCCCAGAGATCAAGCAAGGCTTGCACATGACACTGCCGTGCAACATATGCTTTTGTTACTAGTATACGCATTGTAAGACATCTTTACACTCACTCCCACTGACCTTGCTGGTTACGTTTGTGTAGGCTTGATTCGCCCTTCAATTCCAGTACACACGTCGCGAGGCGACCATGCCCCCCATTGGTGACAGTGACACGATTCCATGCCTATATGCACATATCGGAGCGCATTAACCAATTGGGTGCATACATATGACGAACATGATGCATGAAAGGAATATGAAAAACTCCCTTGTCCTCATTAAAATAAGTCTGAAATTCAAATATATGATAACTATTTATCATCCTCATCCGGATGCATACGCTTGAGCGTACCTAAAACATATATCAACGTATATACTAGCAATGCAATACCCACCCTAGCGTTCTATGATCGGATCACATTAGAAGTTTTTTACCTGCAAACTAAGCTTACTTTGGAATGCCTAGTCTCATCGCATACCACATCTAGTCAGCAGACAGTTCTGCTTAAGCCCAGCAATGGAGCAAGATAGACCTTTCATTTTCCCCACCCATTGGGTAGTATGGGACAGAGGACGGGGCAACATGTGGTGACTAGCGCACGTGCCGTAGGAAACAACGCGAGACCATTCGTTAGCCGGGTATTGACAGCTTAGGTACGTAGATCAGTGTTCTGGAATCAATTTCTCGTAAAGTGGAAGGCTGCAGGCGAAGACAAAATCCGCCATGGCATCGAGGAAAGATAGCAATGATATAAATGTGTAGGCAAATGATGATATGAGTAATGAAACGGCTGCAACATTCGTTTGCTGGCGTGGCACGGGTTCCAGGAATCCAGTATGGTGAAACATAAGTTACTACAGTCGTGAGGTGTAAAGTACGAACTAAACGGGTCCTCTGTCTTGCCCCGTCCCACCCTAAGAAACGAATTGGTTAGGTGGGCCTGCAGCTATGCTTCAGCACAGCACCGTATGCAACATTCTGCGATATGGAAGATCGACCCAGACAATCCCCCGGTGTAAAATCAATGTGAAAGCAATAGGCGACGTCTAAGCCTAAGCCCCCCCCCCGACGACAGAAGGGAGAACCATTAGTTGACAAGAGTGCCACCACGCCTTAATTCGAATCGACCATTCGTTCCGAAATCCCATTCAGTCCAGCTACCCAGTCTTCCACCCATTTTCCCTGTCCTAAAGAAGCTCTAATACTGCGCAGTACTAACTGAGCATTGCTAAACTGAAAAGGTGTAGACAAATAACTGGTTGAGAGTTGAAAAGGTGTTGACAAATATGAAGTTGAGCAAAGCTTCACAAACTAGTCTGATGTATTTCGGGCTCGACACCTCTTCGGAGGCAGGACATACATCTCGAGACATCTCATGCACACCACTTACAGCACACGGTTAATACATCAGCCCGTCTTCGAGAGTTGGGGAGGGGCTTTAAAGTAAAACGTTGATGGCCACCCGCAGTCTTCAACCTACAGTAACCAGACTACACACAAACAACCCTATTTAAAAACAGACTTCACCAAAGGTATGCGAAACCTGTGCAAAGGATTAGACCCTGTTCCTGAGAACAGGCTAAGAATACCTGACGTCTGACTACCCAAACACACCTGTCTATACCACACACCTTTTCACAGCGCATTATCTCTTACCACCTCTCAATCGCGTGTGTAGGTGATGAGCTTGCAGTCCGCTCACCGCGCTGCCGACAGGGTAGTTACAACTTCACCATTCACTTTTGGTTGTTCGATTTCTTTTGCGACGTCAACGGCAGCCTCATAACATAGCATGGTGCACGTACTCCAAACACACTGCGCGCAATACACCTACCATAAACACGCTGTGCAATGATTGGACATTGTTGCATTTGATTCCCAAACACCCACACATACTGGAAAATTGGACTCAATAGGACAGGCTTTGTTTCTACAATTACAAGCGTACGAGTACGGTCAACACGGTTGAATTGTCCCATGCCTTTGAAATTTAAAATGTAGCCAGATGGAACTTCCCATGGCGGGTAGCCTAGCACACAATGCATGCATTGTCCCCACTGTAAGTTACACGACACCCATGTTGTAAGGTGTAAACTTCTACTTACTGTCACGATAGCGTAGTTACAGTCGGTCCACAAGCATGTTGTCGCAAGGGTATGTCCATGCAATTCCCCAGGCATCACCTTGATCCCACTCGCCCAGGGTCCGCTATGGCTCCTAATGCTGGTATTAATTGAGGGGACGTCAGTCACAATCAATATGTCATGTATTATTTCAGATGCACACTTTGAGCCAACTGATTACCGTTGTGCTCCACCCAACAAACTGACCGCAGCACTCTCGATCACGAGCCGTCAGCGGCGCCCAGCAATAGTTTCTGCCGCATGGCCAGTATCTTCTTCACCCACAGGTCGGTCTTCTCCTGCACGTTCTGCGACAGCTTCGGGTGGCATATGGTGTGCTGGTCGAGGTCCACCTTGACGGCGGAGTCGGCGGCCAGGTCGGCCAGCTGCTGCTGCTCGGCCGACGACAGGCCCAGCTCCGCCGAGCGCGCCTTGCCCGACAGGAACGAGTGCTGCACGAAGCCGTCGCGCTCGAGCGCGGCGATGGCCGAGGCGCGCGCCGCCGGGTCGTCCGCCTTCAGGGTGACGTCGACCGGCGCTGGCGGCGGCGGCGGTGGCGGCAGCGGCGAGCCGGCCTTGGACACGGGCCGAGACGTGGGCCGAGAGCGACGCGCCGAACTGCCCGATGACGAGGACGACGACGAGCGGCGCCGGCGGCGGCGGCTCGACGAGCGCGAGCGGCGCCGCCCCCTGCGCTCACGCCGCCGCTCGCGCGAGTAGGAGCGCCGGCGCCGGCGGCGCGAGTGCGGGTCGGTCCGCGAGCGGGAGGGGGAGCGCGAGCGCGAGCGGGAACGTCGCGAGCGCTTCTTGTGGCGCGAGCCGCGCCCGTGCCGGTCCGGCGAGCGGCGGTCTCGGCGGCGGCGCACGCGCTCGTCTTCGGAGCCGCTCGAGCTGCGCCCCATGGCTCTCGGCTGGCTGAAAAGGGCAGCCGTTCTCTGATGACAGCATAGGTGGCCGTCGGTACTGCTACGGGGCAGCACCGATGGCGGATTGGCATCACACACAGTAAACAGCAAACACCTCCGGTAATCTGATCCCTGGCGTATCTGTTCAGGGTACAGCTGCCTGTGGTGCTAGTCCACATGTTTAGATGTGGCCCTACCACAGGATAGCCAGCAAAGCTGCTAAGCAGGGCTCATTCCACCATGTGAGTGAAGGTGAAATAGATGCCTTCGAAAAACCTCCGGGAGAAGGTAGCACCACATCAACTCTCTATGATGGTTAATAATAGTCAAAGCATAAATAACCTCAGAAGTAGCTGAATTATTTAGCTCTATTTCATTATTCCATTATTTATTTTGTAGATCTCATACATCATGGAATATTTTGCATCAGCCAGGAATGACATTCAGTGATCAATGGCACTAATTGCAAGTGCTAAACAATGCTCAAAATATGAACAATGGTTGTTCATATAAACCTGTAAATACGTATTTTTAATAAAAGGAGTTTGGGTAATGAAGAAGCAGAGGACTTGGCACAAAACTACTTCCAGTGAACAAGAATTGTTAAACAATGGTATGTAATATGTACTAATATATTAGATGTCAGGAAATGTCAGAACTGTAGCCTTTCTTTCTGCTACTGTTGTCAGCCTGCTGCACACCCTACTGTTTGCTCAGGGACAGTGGAAATGATACAAGCCCTCAGCTTCCTTTTAAAATATGTGCAAATGCACTGGAGCTCATGGCTGATATGTTCATTGTAGTGTTTGGTGGCAAAAGGTCATGAAGGTATGCAATGATCCATAGTACCATACTTTATAGTTTGAAATAGTGGGGTTGGAAGTGCAGGATAATGTGAATGTTTTAATCATGTTATACATGCATTTTTGTATTGATTCAATGGGAAAGAGTTGCTTATGTGGAAAAGACCATACCTTGCCTTAAACCTCTCAATTTTTTGCCTGGTTCTTTTTGGTATTGCAATTTAAGGTATCTACAAGATAAGTTTTACAGACATTTTATGTCCATGATGCAAACAAGCGAGGAAACAATTTGAGAAAACTATTTAAAAAACAACTTGTCTCAGTTGATAGTTGTCAAATTTGCATCAACTGAAAAACCCTGCTGTGAAACTTATTCAGTGTGGTTCAAAATAGTGAGGTAAAATGTGTATGAGGTTGTTTGTACATGAATCACATTGTATGTGCATATTTAATGATCAAATGTGCAAAACATGTTTATGTAGGAAAGGCACTTTCCTAAAGCCTCTTGATTTTACTACCACATGTTTTTTTTTTGCAATTGGTGCAAGCATTCAAACTCCCTGGTGTGGACTTTGCCATCCTGTTGTGCTTCAGTGCAGATTTGTAAGCACGTTTTGACTTATTGAGCCAATTTCATTACTTTACTATCTGGGGTATTAAGTGTTGAGTTCCTACTGTGCTTACGAACGAAAAAGCATGCATTCGCCCCAAACTTGAATGGTCACATCATTTCAATCATGTTATATATCCACCAGCAGTTACCCACCTTAGGATCTCTTTCAAACAGCTAGGCGACAAAACTTCAATATCTCATCGTAATTACAGAATAATGCCTTCATTTGTACCTCATGCGCACTGCGCCTGACTACGAACACACAAGGCCGGCAAAAATGCGTTTGACCTGCAACAAAAATCACTAGAGACAACAGGTACTCCAAAGTCAGATATAGTATATTTGGATTAAACTAGAAAACACCTACGCCATGTGACGTCATATACCAGAAGTGCCGTTTTATGCTAGAATACTGCTGAATTATATTCCGGTTCTGGATTATCATGAGAAATCTACTGAATATGGTGCTTTTCATTTCCGCACTATTATCTTGCTTCTGCGATATATTTCACTGCCGGCTGAAAACATATCCACTGAATCTTCAAGGCTTTTATCGTTTTTGTTTGTCCCCGTGCCAGTGGCTTTGAAGCAAAAGGTATCGTTGAAGTGGCTTAGCAAATTATGACCGAGGTTGATATTGTTGGAGTCCATGAATCTAAAATAATTTATGCCATTTAAGGCCGTATGCAATCAGACTTGTGCTAGACTCAAGTTTTTTTTTGGTGGACTCGTGACTCAGATCTTGAGGGCTGATTTGACTCACGACTCAAACAGACTGACAGAACTTTGAATAGATTCAGATCTAACTCAGTGGCATCAGACCCATGAGCCATATGATTCAGTGTGCACTGCCCAAAAATTATCTTGAATGATTCTCATTTTTTTAATGATTCAACACGTTTTTTTTTCAGAAAGATGTGTTTCAATTCGCATTTCAATATATATTTCGGGGAAAGAAATTGAATCACCTTGCTACTCATCCAAAATGATTCATTCATGAGTTCATTCTTGATTCAACTTGAGTCAAGCACACATCTATATACAATATTAACTTTGTCATCATCCCATTGAAATCATTAATGTTGGCTTTCCATTCTGGCTCTAATCTTGTGATAAGCTTATCCACCACCACCAACCAATATACCAACTTATCTTGTGCATTAGTCTCCTATCAGCTATCATATTGTTCATGTTATGCTATGTGTAATCATGTACATGCATATTGTCACACTGTACACACCAACTTGTACACAATTTGGTAATTGCTTGCCTATTGCATCACAACTGGGTGATGGTTCATGGAGAAGCAAGGCTGGATGTTACTTCTAACCAGGGTCATCTTGGTCCTTTTCTAAAAGTGAAATTTGTGCTTTTTAGGTAATGCTTGCATTCTTGGAATTTCTTTTGAAATGCATTGTTGATGAGTGTGGTTGGCATGTGTTCACTCACAGGTTTCCTCCATGAGACATCATTTGGATTAGGCCATTTATGTTAGGCTATGTTTTTGCTAGATGATGTTTTTACAATTGTAATTGTGGAATAATATTTTTATCTTAGTTTGTATGGCAGTTCCAGAAAGAATTGAAAAAAATATTGTTGCTAAAGGTGTTGAAGATGATGTGATCATTAGTTTCTAGCACAAATGCATTATTTTCAATTGGTAAGCAAAGTAATGTCAACATTGTGTCTGGGTAGGGTAGAAAATAATGGAGAATAATGGTGAACATACAAACAGCAACAATAAAATCAAACCAAACCCAGCCTTTGAATATTTTTTATATAATGTATACAACAATGTTGTTCAAGTTAGCACTATCAACCCCCATCAAACCAAACCTAATCTAGCCTATTTTCAGGGGAAAAGAAGACATGGTGCGGTTTCTTTTTAGCATTCAAATAAAAAACCCAAGGTATTCATGCATAAGAAGCCCAAATGCAGACAATTTGGGAGACAAATATAGGAACTGAACTTGTTCAAACTTACCTAAAAACTTTTTCACAGAGTCATAAAAGTACTTTCCATTAACTATGTTAAGTGAATAACAAAGCTACTTGGGAATAGTGAGATGGGAAGAAGACAGAATATACAACCAGACATTAAAAGCCAAAGCCAGGTTTAGTAATAAAGCAAGACATATATTTATGCATGTATTCCTTTATTTAACCTCATCAGCTATGCAACTGTAGCAAAATGATGGGCATCACTTCCTACATGGTGTAATGATGAAAGTTTCACCCTAGGATGCAAAATATATATTTCCACTAACTGAAATTCCAGCTCAAATGGGGAATTATGGTAATATTGATAGTGCATGATTGGTACAACAGTACAATTAAAGTAGAATGCCTCCACCATTTCTTTGGGAAATCACAGTTAACATCAAGCATTCATATTCATAGGAATGCTTGATTTCATATGCACGTTAAAAAAGCATTCATAAAGTGTTGAGACTTTGTGACAGCCTCTATTAATGCCCATCCAGGCGAAGTCTGTAAATGGAAGTTAACATAAGCCTGGTAAAAAGACCTACCCCAACCAACACCACATAGTAAAGAAGCTATCCACCAACATCCCACACACCTATTCTCCATATCTACTGTAACTATCCAGCACTATTTCCTTGATCCCACTTAACACATGTAGATTGAATGCCCTACCAATAATTTTCCAACTGCATCCATGTCTGCTTAAATGGGTATGTGCCATGCACACTTAGTTGGCATAAATCTCACCCCATCCATCACTAATTAAAACACAAAGAAAATTTTTTTTCATGTCTAAACAATTGTCAACATCAGCAGGCAGCCTACTGCACTGATCAACGACCCTTTGACTGAAGACCTGTTGTCCAGCACTGTGTTTGGCAATTCAACACCAGTATGTCTACAGGACACAAGTGTGGTTGTGAACTGCACGGCGCGCCTTCTGTTCAGAGACCGCGCACGTGTTGTACAGCAGGATGGCCGAGCACCAGCACACGTGCTGCGCCGGCCGGCCGGCCGTGCCCTCGGTCAGCCAGACCATGGACGAGATGGAGTGGGAGCGCGGCGTCTGGCCCGCAGGTGAGGCCAGTGTGCTCCGGCCGACCCGGCTGGCTGCGACGGTGCCAAGCGTGGCTGGTTTTGGGCGGTTGTGGGCACAGACGGGGTTGAGTCTCCGGCCTCTGCAGGGGCACAATACTTCAATAATTACATTTTGAGATTTGCATTTAAGAATTATTGAACTACATATTGAGAATTAGGATTAAGATACATACTATTGAAATAGTTCAATAATAACGGATTTCAATGTGCGACGTTATGTGCCCCCTCCCACCCACCCCCGCACACACACTCCGCCCAGTATGTCGGCTTAGCATTGTTGGCTCCTGACAACTCATTCAAGGTGTCACCCCTGGCTGCAGCCGCACACGACACTAATTCTGCAACCTGGCCCTCATTAGCGTCGTGGTTTCCATTGCTGCAACTTTGCGTTGTAAGCTATTGCGGCTGTGCTCAGCCAGTTTAATTGGTGGGATATTTAGGATTTCCTCCGGTCTGCCGTGCTCAGGGGACTGTCGTTCGGCATCTGCATGGTTATGCGCTGGGGGACGTGTCACCACCACGACGCAGTGTCTGCACACTGCAGGAAAGTGGGAGGGGGGGTCACTGCCAACTTTCATGCACCGTGGGACCTGTATGACACCGTACAATTCACCACATCATGCACTCACGAGCGCAATTAGTCCGCCAGTGCGCCAAAGTGTGAATAATATGAACCATTTCGCCTCCTGTGAATAATATGAACCATTCATGTTGCTGTTTGTCAACTTCGAAATTTATCTTTGAAAACTCAACCGTTGGTGGGTAGCACTCATGGAGACATTTTCGTACAACTCAGTCCAGTCGGATTATTAACTTTGCAAAAGTGCAAATGTATTTTTTATACCTATCGTGGTCTGATGCAACGTCCCCGAGCGAAGCCATCTCGTACGAAGCCATTGCATGGAGCATGGACCGCTTATTGCAGTGCGCGCGTTTCTCGCTGAATCCATGCAAATTTGGCGCAGATTTCGTGACGAGTGAGCAAAAGGCAACACATGACGTCCGGGTCCGCAGAATCCGCGGACGGAATGCGACGAAGAACGCCCCATCCGTTGGTTGGTTATTGGTTTTACCACACTTCGACCGCTGAGTCATGTAGCGTCGCTAATCTCTCATGCCGATTGGTCGCGGGAGAAGTGTAGCGACAGGTGAGACTCGGACCCACAACCTTTCGATTGTGAGACGGGCAACTTACCCCCAGACTACTCATCTCCCAACGCCCCCTCCGCGTGTGTGCGTGTGTCACCATGTCAGCGACACTGTGCCACAGCGCTCGAGGGCGACACGGACCGGATCCACACGCTGCTGGGGCGCGGCCGCGCCGTCGACTCGGCCGACAGCGGCGGCTACACGCCGCTGCACTACGCGGCGCGCGCCGGCCGCCTCGCCGCCGTCGAGTGCCTGCTGTCGGCCGGCGCCGGCGTCGACGCGCGCACCGGCGGCGGCGCCACGGCGCTGCACCGCGCCGCCGGCGGCGGCCGGCTGGCCGTGGCGCGCCGGCTGCTGTCGGCCGGCGCCGAGCCGAGCGCACGCGACGAGCGCGGCCAGACGCCGCTGCACCGCGCCGCGGAGGCCGGCGCCGAGCCCGTCTGTCGCCTCCTGCTGGAGGCGGACGTGCGGCTGGCTGTGCTCCGTGACCGGCGCGGCCGACGGCCGGCCGAGCTGGCGCCGGCCGGCCCGCTGCGTGCGCTGCTCGGCGAGCTGGGCGGACCGCCGTCCGAGCTGGGCGAGCCGCCGCCTGAGTCGAATGGGCCTCCGTCCGAGCTGGGCGGGCCGCCGTCCGAGCTGGGCGGGCCGCCGTCCGAGCTGGGCGGGCCACCGTCCGAGCTGGGCGGGCCGCTGCCTGAGGTGGGCGGGTCGCCGTCCGAGCTGGGCGGGCCGCCACCTGAGGTGGGCGGGCCGCTGTCCGAGTTGGGCGAGCTGCTCGGATAGACAAAGAAGCGGCAGTCGACGGGTGATCTGTTATGTGACTTCGTGTAATGTGATACAACGTGTATGACATTGTGACATTGTGATGACATGACATGAAATGACATTGTGATACAACGTGACATTCGTACAAGGGGCGGGGATGGCCGAGTGGTTAAGGTGTCGAGGTATGGGTCCCAAAGGTCCCGGGTTCGACTCTGGCGCCACTCAGGACATTTCCCAATCCCGCGGCCCACCGGCGAAACAGTGTGGGCGGCGCCATTAGCCGTGAATGTGCATAAAGTGTGTCGTGAACCAACCAATAAACAGACATTCGTGCAACGCCCACCATGTCTCGGAAATACAATGGAAACTAGCAGAGCGCTCAGCTTACGACTGATCGCGGACCCTCAGCGTATCCTCGGGCCGAGCGGGCACCTTAGTCTACGTACAGACTGAGCGCGACACCTCACTATATGCTCAGTCGCCTAGTCTGCTCAGGCTATGCAAATACATGTGCACTCAATTGTCGTCTCCAAAAGATAGCCCGACAGTGAAATCAAGAAGCAAAATGAGAATGTCAACAGCAGTCCGGGGTGTTTTCTGATTTACCTCGTAGTTATTTACCGTCGGACTCTTATTACTCATGCACTATGCGTTATTACCAACCTCCAGATCACTTGTTTGGTGTTATTTCACTTCCCAACTGAAAAGCACGTATTTCCCGAGGAATTGAGTGGTCACATGTTTGGCCCCATTTACAAACATTGCGTTGGAAAAATAACTTCGAAAAATGTATATATTGCCTTAAAGTACAAAACTACCCTATCGAGAGATCCCCTCCGCTTCCCTGGGCTTACCGCAAAAGTGTCGGAAGGAGTATGCGTGGATGCAAGTAATTTTGAGTAGTTTTAAGTCTGTTTTGCATATCTAGTAAGAATGTCATGTCCAGGCCATCGAAGGCCATCGACGAAGACGGAAGGTGATATGCAAACTGTTGAAATTGCTGTCAAAGTAGCTACGACATATAAGCATCACATTTAAAGGATGCTGTCCTTTCATCAATGCCAACGAACTCCTATCTGGAAGTTATATTTGAGGTCGAGGTTACTGACGTGAGGTTAAGTGGGTTTCCGCACGTTTTTTTTAAAACTGTATTCAGTGGGGAAATTCAATTTGGGGTAGTTTATCGCGCTGAAGTTGATGACTGGATTGAAATAAGCATTCTAGGATAGGTCGTGTGTTAAAAGTTGTGTTAAATGTGCAGAAACGACTAGTAAATGTCACGCATGTATGTTCTACACCATGGCATCTTACACATAATTTTGCTGTTCTCGCCAAGTGATGCCTAAATTCAATTTAATTGCCGCCTAAGTCGTCCAAACATGACCTGGGATGACACACGAATGGCCTGGATGACCTGACCTCGTGCAGGCTGACCTTTTTGGACCTGATTTAACATTTGGAGTGATTTCCCAAACAGTGCGCACTTAGATGAGGGCTGAAGACATCGGCTTATCAATTTGTCCATTGTCCCGACGTGACCTGAAATCAGGTCATGAGATTAGAAGTTGGACAGTTTACAAAGAGTTTTCGGTATCATATCAGCTCTACTGGGAACACAATTGACTTGTTTGGTGATGCCCCAAGGTGATGTTCCGAACATACTCAAGCTTAAACTTACCTCACCTGACCATTAGGGCACAGCGTCCTTGAGAAATTTTGGATTCAAGATTCGGCCCTACGATTTTGAGATGTAATCGTGTGTGCTGATTTCAAATTCGAAAGCTGTTTTTGGATCAAAGCATTTTCTGGTCCGCAAATTTACACTTTTCTGCAGGCATGTTTCCTAACTTTATGCTAAATATGGGACTATGGACACAAAGACATGTCTGAAAGTTGTGTGACTGTTATATTCGTGATGTTCACACCAAAATACCTATGACTACCACTTTTCAGCGCGCTAAAGCGTATATTGGATATATTTCTGACGGTTTCTCTGGTCCGTCCGACACATCTCTCACTAACGCCATCTATAGGTGTTTTTTTTTCTTCATTATCTCGGAAAATTGACTCATTGAACTAGACATATATCAAAAGCCTGTCCAGTATACACCTAAAATTTACACTAACGAACTGAAAACTGATGCCTAAGTTCCCTCAGGGGCGGATCCAGGGGGAGGCAATAGTAGGTATGTTGAAAAAGGCAAAAGCTGGTTCGTATACAAAATACAAAAAGTGAACACGTTTCTTGAAAACTTCAAATAACATAAAACAAGCTTTGAAGTATCATAGTAATCGTTTGTAATGTAGGAAAACATTGCATAACACACAGGACTACCGTTTAGTGATCGGCTGAGGGAAATAATAGATATCTGAAGGACATAATGCATAAAGTACAGCTTTGTGTGGTATTTTTACTACTCCCCGTCATTGGCCTACTTCATAGCTTCCATTATATCCTTCTTAGAGAGGAACACTGGCAACTGTTTTCTGTGGTGGGCGCTGACACGGACAGAGCCATCTCAGGCCTCCTGACCTTTCCAGCGGCTGTCGTGACATGCTGGACCGCCCGCTCCGTCGACTGGGCATTCGCAGGGAACGGAGGGACATCCAGCGGCATGGATATGATCCTCCTGAGTTCTGTTGCGGCGATTCCACAGGTAAACACAGGTTCCGTCATCTCTGTGTCGTCCCAGTCGATCAGTTGTATAAGTGATGAGGTGGACATGTTGATCTTGGGGTTCTTTCTTCTTGTATCCTTAGCCCCCTGGTTGCGCTCCCACTTTGCACCCAACTGCAGTACGAACTGTCCACCTCTCGTCGCGGAGTGGTGCTGTGAGTTTATACTTGGCTATGGTGACGTCACGCGCAGAAAAGAAGGAAGCTCGTGGTAAATGGTACCTGACCATGCATCCTTGGCCTTGCGAGTTGTTATTGGTGTGTAGATACAAGTTTTTGTGTTTCAACTGTGAAAATGCCTGTTACTCTAGAAACGCACCTTCCTACGGATGAAGAATTGACAGTCCCTGAACTGAACATTGGATACCCGGCACTGAGGGCTGGTTCTTTCCATGTCGGGAAATATTGCGAGGCCCAGCGTAATGTAAGTACCTACATCTCCATATTTGTTGTTACGTAGTAGATAGGTGCCTATATATATGTACTTGGTATTTATATACATATAATAAGCCCCTGAGAACCAATGAGGAAAATATCCATGGACTAGATTTGTTGAAGCTTGCCCAGCAACTTATTTTCCTATAATTTATTTGTGAAATGACATCAAGTAAAATATTCACCATTTCAATTCATCCCGCCAATTTAGCATCCAAGCAGCAGATGATGACTGCTTTGTTGATGTACTAATTAATCTATGTTACACTGTTTGACTGATTGTGTCCGTTTTGACAATGTGTTGCATATTTTAACAAAATCATGAGATCTTGGATGCAACATTATCAGTAAGGTTAGTTATAAATTGAGGGCATTTCTGTAGTTTATTGGAATGCTTCACTTAGATGAGTAAGCATATCTTATTCTGCATATTATTCAGCACCACCAGGTCACTATTTCAATGTGCAATGTGCCATGCTCTGGGTGAAAAATAAGTTGGTGTTAATTTCCACTAGGATGCCACCAACATTTTATGTCTTTTATAATAACTGTGCTTCTGAAAATGGTAAGCTGTGATAAATGTGCCTGGTGACACATCAGTCACTCATTGTTTAAGAAGAGGTTTTAGGTTATGCAGAACCAGTATATTCTGCATGGTCCAACCATTACATTTTAGATGATTCAACATTCATAAGCCTTGGACTGTCCAATGTCTGTATGCCTTAGGCAGTCAACATTCATTGATTTTTGGAGTTCCAACATTGGTAGGTTCCAAAGTAATCTTCCAAAAGTTTATTTCAATGCTTCAATGTTCGGTGTTGCATGTAAGCAAAACAGGTTGTCAGAAGACTATATCTGATGTGATCATGATCCCTGGAAGAAGTGCAAATTTGTCCAATTTTTCAATTTCCATATTTGTCATGCACAACAATACATCTTGCTTTTATTCAAAACAAGGCTTTTATAAGAGATGGCTGCCCAATTTCTTCTGCCTCTGTCCATTTCAAATTGTCCTCATGTATCTTGCCCATTTCTTTTTCCTTGTCCACTGTCCCTTCTAACCTGGCCTAACCTAACCTGAAAAATGAAAAACAACTAAAGAAATATACTTTGCATCTCTTCCATAATCGTTCAAGGCGTCAGAGTTTAGTTTCGTAGCAACCTGTTTTGTTTATATGCAACAAGTGCGCCAGTTTCGGTAACATTTCACCTTGAAATAGCGGGGTACACTTCTCGATGATTACTGGTTTTAGGTGACCTGACATCAGGCTGGGTTGGTGGTAAATTTGCAATTTATGGTACTATTTTAATTCGTGGAATTAATTTTTCTGATACAATATTGATGAATGTGGTTAACGTGATGCAGCATTTCTCTTGCAAATGCATACCTTTCAGTTGGAATGGAAATATCACGCAATGAGTTGTTTCATGTCGGGTAATGTAGCACAGAAGGAAATACTTAAAATAAAGAAAAATGCTACATGACCCAACCTAGACTAACCTTCCATCCCAGAAAAAAGGAAATTTAATACGCGCCCTGGAGGGGGGGGGGGGAGCGTTGGCGAAACCCGCCCACACCTCCGGTTTCTCGTACATAATTCAAGATCTTACCGGCCGAAATAAGCCATTGTTTGCGTACCTGCTTAGCAATGACCGGCGCGTTGTTTAAAGTATGAAAAATGAAAATCGGCCAATTTTTTTTTCGAGTTAGGTGCCGTTAATTTTTTAAAAAAGCGCTAGACCACAAAAATCGGCGCTGAGGCGCTTCCGTACATTGGCAAAAGGGAAGTGTTCTTGGCGACACTAGCGACTTGTTTGATGTATCTTGTTATGCTATATAATTTCAGTCATGTTAGGTCACCGAGGTCATGTCAGGTCAAGTTCATGACAGGTCAATGGAACCAAACTTGGTCACCTGGAACGTTGTAATAAATGCAAATGACTGTCATGCGATTGATGTCACTTTGCATGTTGGCATTGTGTGTCTAAGCATTTCCATGGTTTATTCATGTACTTCACTCCTTTCTTTGCGAAGTCGATTGCGCCGAGCCGCCCAACGGAGCAGTCGGGCGGGCGGCCCGGTTCCGGTAACTGGGGCAGGTAATGACCTGATAAAGTGCTGTTATATAAGTGACGTGAGGTCCAATGCCTGGTATGGCGTCTATATTGCATCATTAGTAATGTCAAAAACATCATTGATGCCCATTTTTGAGCATTTAAACGCAATCACAGCGATCCATAACAATGGCAAGCCAAGCCACGCAAAACCATAACATTTCGACATTTTGACCTCATTTGACCTTGAAGATATTAATCTAAGATCATCAAATTTGCGCACAATAGAGTTTTCTACCGTACCCATCTACTCTGCGAATTTCGTTGCTCCAGCTTTAATAGGAGCCGAGATCTTAGGGGGGGGGATCTGCCCCCTCCAGTGCGCGTAATCTGTCCCCTCCAATGCGCGTAATTTTCAGAGGCCCTCCGGGGCGCGCGTTAAAAAATGGATACAATTTTCAAATTAAAAAAAAAACTAGCCAAACCTAACATAATATAATTTTAACGGCACCTTAACAAAACAAAGAAACACACAAATAAACACTATACCAACACAAATACCAACCTAACAAAAGCATAACCAAACATAACCCCTTTGTATTCTTTATGGAGGCAAAATATGTGCAAAACGTTTCGCATGGATGCCTTAAACTGCAACAATACCATGGTAGGGTTTTCTGTAATTTTACACTACCGTGATATGTTGCTACACCCAATATCCAATTTGTGCTTTAAAGCCTTTTATGAATTCTTGGAATTTATATTCGGAATGGAATCTTTATGAATGTGACTAAGGCGATGGAACCACCGATTTTTGGTGCAGCTGCTTACTTTTCATTTTGTGAGGAAAATAACACCAAATAAAGTGTGGTATCACGAGCATAGCCAACCCAGCGGCCGAGAAAGGAGCTCGGGCGTCTCACGACCAGCCTGCGAAGAGCTGACCCCGTCCGATCTCATCCGGCCGGCGGCCAGTGAGGTGACGGGAAGCGTAGAGGGCGGACTGGTGTCGTGGCGTCTGACTGTGCACTGCATATACTTCCAAGCCTGGAGACACCCGTTGCCTGTCCGCGTTTTTAGTGACCGAGCAGGGGAGGCAGGGACATACTGTTTTCCCCGGTGGCTCAGTTCCTTTGCCCCGGTAGGTCAGTTGGTTAGAGCGCTGGCCTGCACTTGTCTCCCCTGTCCTGGCAACACAGGGCTCGAGTCGCTTCCGCGCTCGCATTTAGCCCCGGCCGGGAGTGTCATTTGGCAGCTGGCCAGGTAAGGCCGGGGACGAGCTACCTGGTGGCCGTGTCTGTGCATTGACGGCACGTTAATATTTCGGTCTAAATTGTGCCGTTGAACTGGAATTCATGGACCGGGTGGTAGAACCCTGGTTCCTTAAGCCACCCCAGCAACAACTCTGATTAAATTTATTTGAGAAAAATATATAAAGTGCTTTGAGTTATGCAACATAACATAGTATATAAAAGTTATTAAAGTACGGAAACAGTATATAAAGGTAATGCCTTTGAAACAATATGTGAAAATATTTCTCACTATGGAGAAAACCTAACCTAATCTAACCCAACAAGAACAAACAAGATGCATCATAATGTACACATGAGCTGGTGTTTAGACCCGAGTACAAAGTAGTTTGCACATTCCAATTTGGAAATGATCTCCATAGTGAGAAGTAATGCAATAAGATTGAAAAAGATTGTTGGCTTTTAGAGAGAGTACAAAAGAGGGCTACAAAAATGGTTAATGGCATAAGCAACCTGGCATATGAGGAAAGATTGAAGAAATTGAATATGTTTTCACTTAGATATAGAAGGTTGAGAGGAGATCTCATCGAGGTCTTTAAATTTGTCCATGGTCTGGAGAGGGGATACCTTGGGGAATTGTTTGAATTGAACAGAAATGATGCAATTAGAGGTCATAAATTCAAAATTAACGTTAACCACAGCAGAACAAGGTTA
The DNA here is from genome assembly GCA_034440575.1 of Imbricaverruca yamaguchii. Lineage (NCBI taxonomy): Eukaryota > Metazoa > Arthropoda > Thecostraca > Neoverrucidae > Imbricaverruca > Imbricaverruca yamaguchii. Next base: position 3,023,842 of record JAOTOL010001659.1, read on the forward strand.
AGCCAAACTTTCTTCACCAACAGGGTAGTAGAACACTGGAACCAGCTACCAGAAAACATTGTCAGTAGCAGCACATTGAACATCTTTAAAAACAGCATAGACAATCATTATAAGAATAGAGGGCTTGCTTTTCAGTATTACAGGTAGGGCTGATTGACAGATTTGTTGGGCAACTGGTTCATTGTACAGAGTGCAAACAAGAAGGGCCCTTGTAGCTCATAGTTGCACTAATCTTTTATGTCTTTATGTCTTTATGTCTTTAATAACGTGCTCTATTTAATCTTTGAAAACCAACCTATTGGCCAAAAATAAAGCAATAATTGAGTAATCCAAGCTGGGGTAATTGTACATGAAACCTGCATTGGAAGCTAATGATCTGATATCATGGATTACTTTTGTTTTGAAGCCACAAATTCTCTGTTTGTATCTTTGCGGTCAATGTTTTCAGTTCAGCTGCTTGAAAACTCAGCCTTTGCTCTTCCAATGTACCTATGCTCCTGTTTAACCTAGAGACAAACATTTATACAGCAGCTGGCAACCCATGACGCAACTAAGATGGTCGTTGCAGCACTATCATGCATGAAGATAAAATCATATTTGCTATTCATTCGCTGTTTGCCATACACATTGCAATACAATATGCTCAATACAACACAATGCGCATAATGCATCGTGCAATATAATATACAATGGTGCTCAACCTTTTTAAATAGTCACACAGGCAGCGAACCCACTCGCCGAACGCACAGTTGGCTATGGTGACAATTACCGCGACGGAGACGCGCCCGACGGACCAATGGCTGAGCTAACGAGCGTGTCAGACACGTCAGACGTCGACAAAATTCAGATGCCTGGAAACTTCGTGAAGTGCCGTATTTTCCTGAATTTGACCAGTTTCACAAGTGTGGTCGAACCGAGACAAAACAGTATCAGGTGTGGTCTGGACCTCAGAGACTCCAGCGGTGGCGGTGCCCACGAGAATGAGAGCAGATCATGAATAGCGAACATGTATGCAGTAATTTTGAGCGCGGTACTGTTAGAAACGATGAGTGACTTTTGCCTAAGAGTACATTTAAGATTAGGATGACTGTGTGAGTGTTAAGTTTAAGCTTGTGTGAGGAAGGACATCGATTCAGTGTTTAATGGGTGGTATGTTCCACCAATTTTCATCATGGATGTATTACTGTTTCATCGTTCACCTGCTTCTAAGGATACATTATTGTACCGCCTTAGCTTGCTTATTCGTTCACTTTAGGATGGGTAATGTGCTCTTAGACCGATACACCCAGCGTGTGTCGTAAAACCAATAACCAACCGATGCATCCAGCGCAATGGGTTCCTCAAGATTGGATTTTAGACGTAGATTTGCCAGAAATTAATTATACGTGGCCAAGTTGTTGCTTTTCCATCCATGGTACCATCGAAACTGCTATCCCATGTCACCGTGAGAAAATGGTACTTTATTTCGGTTATTATTTCATTACCTTTATTGAGAAATTCCACTGATAGCCGCAGATTGAGGGCATCTTTACCTTTTTTTTCTTGTGGGCAGGGTGGAATTTACAGTTAGCTATTGTGAATTCTGAGAGGGAAGATTGGGTTATCCAATTCTGAGATAGTAATTGTGCTATTCTTTGTTATATCAGAAATTCCATTTTGTACCGTCCAGTAAATATTGTGCATTTTCAACAAGCAATAAACTTGCTGTTATTGCAGTGATGGATCATTCGTGAAATAGGGTGGAATATACCACTTTATGAACACTCAATCCTTGTCGAAGAAGTATCCGCATCCTAATCCTTGATGCGTGCTAATGAAGTCCTCGTGTTTCCTTTCTAAGAGTATGACGTTTATATATATCATATTCGTGCTCTCAATAAGAAGTGGTGATACACGAACACTTCGCAACGCAATTTCAGCTTAAAAGATTATCTATGATGTGGAATGGTGCATTGGCGGCACGTTAAACTTTCGATCAAAATTCTGCCGTTGAACTGGAATTCATGGAATTATGAATTCCAGAAATTCATGAACGCAACAAGCTCTGCTTACCAATATAACCCTGGCTCCTAAAGCCACCCCAGCAACAACTCGGACTAAATTTATTTATTTAAAATAGGCATACAGTACCAGTTTGTAGCATAGGTTCATTCTCCTGCTATATGACCTTCGCAGTCGGTGCGCCCCTAAGCTACAATAACAACAATAACAATCGGTACCATTGTCTCGATCCAGAATATAACTTCCTAAATTAGGAATCTGAAAACAAACCATAACGGTACAACCATAAATGCCTAAACCATTGGTTCAAATTTGAGTATGAAAGACATCAAAAACATTTTAAATGATACTAATTTCATGTCAAATTTCGACATCCTACTGTGCTCTTTTCAACATTTCACACCTAACGAAAAACTAAACTCTGATTCGTTGTCCAGCGAGACCATGCAACCTTCCAGCGTGAAGGAGAGAATAATCTTCGGGAGAAGGTAATATTCCGGATAACAAAATCCAAGAACGGCCAATTTTTATAACTCTGCTGATGGTTGTTTTAAATGTCGCATGCATAAATAAATGCCCCTCCAGTGGCAAGGATTCAATTCAGCATCACTGAGGTGTGGGGCGCAGTGGGGAATGTATGCGGCGATTCTGTTATCGCAGCCCACATGCTAGACGAAGCTACATTCCGTATCCGAACTAAAGCAGTGCTAAAGGTGTCCCTTGAGCTTTCTGCCAAGTTTCGGTATAGAAATGTACATTTTACGTATTTTTTTTTTACCGGTATGAACATTTTAGTTGTCTGTTGGGTGTGGCTTGTGAACTGGCTCCGTCACCCACATATCCTATGTGAGTGACGGAGTCTAGTCCTAGTCCTAGTCCACCGCTGCCTACGCATGTATTCGAACCTACGCAAAAATCCCACCGTTTATGTTGCACAACTCTGTGCAATGTGTTGCACTTCAGTTGAGAAATAGACGTGATGGATGTTGCGGGTAGTAAGAACTCCGTAGTTTCCGTGTGAAGCACAGGCATTGAAATCGATGACGTCATGGCTGGTATGGGATCATCACCGACCGATGAATTATGACTAATGCTTCCGTGACGACGCCCGTGCCCTTTCAAGGGCACATTCCTCGCGTGACATCGATGACGACACTGCTCTCCTCCCTGGCGTCATGAAGCATATACACTCATGCCCGGATGGCGTGGTATTGCACAAAGTTTCCGAAAACCCTAGCGATACTCTGATCACGTCGCGAAAACGAAGTGATTCGGGACAATTCTTTAAAATTGCCGTCCCAGTAGCTCAGTTGGTTAGAGCGCTGGCCTGCACTGTTCTCCCCCGTCCTGGCAACACAGGGTCTGAGTCGCTTCACGCGCTCGCATTTAGCCCAGGCTGGGAGGGTCAGTTGGCAGCTGGCCCGATAAGGCCGGGGACGAGCTACCGGGCAGCCGTGTGGGTGCATTGACAGCACGTTAAACTTTCGTTTAAAATTGTGCCCTTAAAATGGTATTCATTGATCGGGTGGTGGGGCCAGGGTTCATGCAAGAAGCTTTGCTTAGCAATAGAACCATGGCTTATAATACCACCCGAGCAATAACTCGGATTAAATATATTAAACAAAATGGGGAATATCATCCATCTTTTCTAGGCTTGGAGCAGGTAAGGTTGCGCAATTATTTGTTTTCATGGTGTCATCGATTCGAAACTGAAGTTCCCTCGACATTTCCCTTCTTTTGCGCATACTAATATTTGTTTTCAATGTGGTTGCGGACCTCTTGAAATTGGTTCGTTTCATTTCACATACTGCCGTACGACACCGAACAACATGTTTTGCTCTGTAGTTGTTTTATTCTTCGCGAAACGAGAACATCACCCAAACTTTCTATCTGGGAGGGTGGGGGGTGTTTGCCACCATCTGAGCCATTCCACGCGGGACTGGGATAGAGCCACCGAGACTAAAACCTGAACGTTGCGTGTCACACCATTCCAATGATACCCGATTCAAAGAAGAAAAACTCAGTTGTTGACGGCATGGAGCAGCAGATCGGTCAGCAGGACACGCTGTTAGGGGAGCAGTAGGACACGCTGCTGGCGAGACAGCAGGTCGGTCAGCAGGACACACTCCTGGCGAAGCAGCAGGTCGGCCAGCAGGCAGTACACCACGGCGCCGTACAAAGGCCTCTGCGGATTGCAGCCGCGCCATTGTGTTGTGTTCGGTCAGCGTCTTTGTTGCCGTTCTGTGTCGTCGGCCCTGACTCACACTTCCGGTTGTGGCGCGTGACTCATTGCGAGCCTAGACCGTGACTCGCCTGCGATTCGGTACCGATGAAGAAAGATCAACCGTACAATACCTGCTCGCAACAATCCACGGGAAGGGCTCTGCAGCGGCCTGGCGCATTCGCAAGGCAGGCGCAGTGGTTGTGCAACGCGGTGGCCTCGGAGTGTGGATGGTCGACAGTCGATGCGAATACTTCGGGACGATGGTAGAGGTGAACCATGGCGGTCGAGTTCGAGACGATCGGAGACGTGTAGTCCGGCTGTCGAGTTCGAGACGATCGGAGACGTCGAGTTCGAGACGATCGGAGACGTGTAGTCCGGCTGTCGAGTTCCAGACGATCGGAGACGTGTAGTCCGGCTGTCGAGTTCCAGACGATCGGAGACGTGTAGTCCGGCTGTCGAGTTCCAGACGATCGGAGACGTGTAGTCCGGCTGTCGAGTTCCAGGCGATCGGAGACGTGTAGTCCGGCTGTCGAGTTCCAGACGATCGGAGACGTGTAGCCCGGCTGTCGAGTTCCAGACGATCGGAGACGTGTAGTCCGGCTGTCGAGTTCCAGACGATCGGAGACGTGTAGCCCGGCCGTCTGGTTCCAGACGATCTTGAGACGTCGTGCTGTGCATTGTTGATGGGACATTTAGCACGCATTCTAGAATGCTGATTACTCCATCCCGTATCTAAGTTGTGCAGGTGTTCTTTAGGAAAATCTTACCACTAAAACCATAGAAAGAGTTTCAGGGAATTATGGGTCAAAAACGCGCCCTCCAATATTCAAGTACTGATCATTTTTAGCTCGGAAGATTTTCATTTCCGTTGGAATGTTACTTACCGCTGTTATCCCATACCCGAACTATTTTCGAAAGATTTCAACCATGGCGTGATGACAGATCAGTTGCCGAGATTTCCCATCGTAGCTGCAATCGTATCTGGGGGGTTAGGTTTCTTCTGAATTGGCCACGTCACACGGACCGCGTGTGTGTTCGTGTATCTGTGTGTACATGTGTGTACATGTGTGTATGTGTATGTGTGTGTGCATATGTATATATGTGTGTGAGCGTGTTGTCACATCTAGCTTCGCGAAACATGGAGCATCTTGTATGGAGTACACACGCCCGTGCCTTTTAACGTTTCTTGAGACCAGGAAGAGCAGTGAAAGGAGCTGAATACGTCAACTCTCAGTATATATGTATATATATATATATATATATATATATATATATATATATATATATATATATATATATATACATATGTGATATGTATGTATCTATACAGATTTGTGAGCACCTGAATTTTGATCACGCAGGTAGGCGCCTCACGAGTTTTGTCGGGAAGAGATGCCAGAAATAATCGGGCAGCTGAACTATTTCCATGGGACGATAGTTTCCGGATGTGCCTGAGACCATGGCATATTTGTGTTATCGGGAGACGATATAGGGCCGTTAAGTCGTTGCTTTTCCGGAGGGGTTGGTGGAATATGCGATTGCATCATCGTTCCGTATATGAAGTCCATGGCAGTCACAAAATACTAAAACATTTCTCGTTATTTGTATATATTTACACCTTATATCCAGACACATTCCTCACACCTCTGATCACCTCACTGCCTTCTTTCATACAATTGGTGAATGCATCTATCTCTACATCGCGTAGTTGAGTAACGCCGACACGTTGGCCACGGACACTCAACAAAATGTGAAAACAGTCGTAACTGACATCATGTCAACCGAAATATGCCATTCCGGTGGGGTGCGAGGTTGTGTTTGGATCATACACCAGCAATGTCATGTCATCATGGTCAGATCATACACCAGCAATGTCATCATGGTCAGATCAAACACCAGCCATGTCAGCGCTGGCTTCACAGCGCCACCTGTTGGCTCTTTGATAATGACGCTCATTGCACAGTAAGATATCTACAACGCTGCAGGCGCTCACAGAAGAAAAACGCACGCTACCTGCAGTCGAAACCCACACTCGAGTACACACTATCTATGGAATGATACCGACAAATATCACGTCTTCTTGGTGTCAGCGTGGATCCGATGGATCTGACTAGTGAGTGAGAAAATGTGGATGTGCTGGGTGTTGCGATAGAGGCCCGGGCGGCATCGATGGACACAGCCTGTCGTCTGGCCGGCCTGCGGACGGGCAGTGTCGGTGTGGTGACGGCCGCCGACGAGTCACCGTGACCGTGACGGTGGCCGCGGTCACCAGCAGGGTGAGCAGGCTGACAGTCAGCGGGTCGCCGTGACCGTGACTGTGACCGTGACGGCGGTCACCAGCAGGATGAGCAGGCCGTGACGGTGGCCGCGGTCACCAGCAGGGTGAGCAGGCCGACAGTCAGCGAGTCGCCGTGACCGTGATCGTGGTCACCAGCAGGGTGAGCAGGCCGACAGTCAGCAGGTCGCCGTGACCGTGACGGTGGCCGTGGTCACCAGCAGGGTGAGCTGGCTGACAATCAGCGGGCCGCCGTGACCGTGACGGTGGCCGCGGTCACCAGCAGGGTGAGCAGGCCGACAGTCGGCGAGTCGCCGGCGCTGATACCGCCCTTGTCGGCGGCCCGTTCGGGCAGACAGCTGTAGTCGTCGGCCAGGGCCGTCAGCCGGAACTGGTGCAGCGGCCGGCCGTCCTCGCACACGCTGGTGGCGTACAGCTCGCGCTCCACCTCGCGCGCGCTGACGACTGGGTCGTCGCCGGCGCCGGTGTCGTTGCCGGCCTCCGCCAGGAAGGCGCGCTCGCCGACGCGCACCAGCTCGGCCAGCGCCGGGCAGTTGCAGCCGAACCGATTGCCGTACACGTGGAAGAGCGCGTTGGCGGCGTCGTCGTCGTCGTCGGGCTGCAGGAACAGGCCGAACGTGCCGTTCTCAGCGGCGGCCAGCCGGTTGCCGGCGAAGGTGAACACGGCCGGCTCGAACCGGTCGGCGGCCGAGCCGTCGCCCAGCCGGATGTCGACGCCGGGCAGCTGGCGCAGCGCGGCGAACGCGGCGTCGCCCAGCACGGCGATGTCGTTGCCGAACACGTGCGCCTGCTTGAAGGAGACGCGCAGCGGCGCCGTCAGCCGGCCGATGGTGTTGTTGAGCAGCTGGAACGTGTCGACCGTCATCTGCAGCTGGTCGGCGTCGATGCTGGCGATGGTGTTGCCCGACAGCGTGACGCGGGGCGCGTCCTTGGAGTGCGCGCGCCGGTCGGCGTTGACGCGCAGCCGGTCGACGCGCTCGATGGTGTTAGCGTCGATGACGACGCTGCCGGCGCGGCCGACGTCGACGCTGAGCCGGCCGACGGTACAGCGGCGCACGGTGACGTTGTCGGCGCGCTTCAGGCGCAGGCCGTCCAGCTCCGACACGCGGCTGTCGACCAGGCTGAACGCCAGCAGGTCGGCGTCAGGCCCGAACATGTCGGCCGGCAGGCGCGCCGCGCGCACCGCCTCCAGCTCCAGCACGTCCATCTCGACCACCCGGTCGAAGGCGGCCGCGTCCACGGTCAGGTTGGCCACTTGGCGCAGGTGCACGCTGCGCTGGACGTCGCCGTCCGTGTACATGGAGAGCGGCTGCAGGCGCAGCCGGCTGATGTTGGTCAGCTGCAGCTGCTGCAGCGACACGGCCCGCGACAGCGCCTGGCTCACCACCGTCACGTGCTGGCAGTTGCGCACGTGCAACTGCCGGCTGCGGTCCGACACGAAGGCGGTGCTGTCGCCCAGCAGCAGCGGCTGGAACAGGTGCGGGCACGGTCAGGGGTGCGTCGCGGTGACGGTGTCCGTATCGATCACAGGACCTGTCGGCCACTTTCACTATGGGGTGTGTGGCAAGCGTATCGACAGACGGTGACGCATGCGTACTTCGTGACGATGGTGTAGACTGGCGGACGTTACCGGAACTGTGCAATGCTAATACGACAGCCGACATCACCACACGGTGGCAGGCTGACCAACACACAGACATATACACACGCATGCTAGTACAGAATGCCACATGATGCAACAGGATGCATGCTATATCCTACAGAGCTGCATAATGCCCAGGCTCAGTGAAAGTCGAGCCGGCCCATCGCGAAATCAACGGCCCATGTACTCGGCTGATGAAATCTGGCCGCTGTGCCTGCTGCTGTTAGCCGGGCTCAATGTCCCATTCGGCCATTCGGTGGTGCTGTCTGTACACACTGGCACCGAGAGCTCTCCTTTCGTGCGCTCGCGGATCGCTTTCACCAAGCCTGCCCGTGGCGCGGGCGTGGCTCTGGCTTTCGTGTGTTGGTGGCCGCGGTCGTGGCGCCGAGCCATGGACAGGCATCCCGCTGCAGACGGACTGGGCGGCCTTGATGTGGCGGCAGGCCACGGTCTACTGCGCAGTAGTCGGAACGGCCGGGCCGTCCGCCACGGCCCTGCGACGGCGTCCAGCCACGCCTGGTCGCTGCGCCCAGATGCATGGCACACGTCCACACAACCGACGCGTGCTAATGTTCAAATAGCCAGCTGAGGTCGCGACACGTAGCGGTGCAGTTGGGTACCCAGTGTTGAGCGCCGCAGCCCCGGTACAGCGTGGTGGCCGATCTTAACGGCGATGGACTGTAGGCCAGCGTTGGCAGCTGTGGACTGCGGTGCAGTGCCCAGTCGCCAGAGGCCCAGTGCCTAGAGTCACTGTGCCCAGTGACGAGGTGGTACTCACCTTCTGCTGCTCTACTCGGTTACAATCGCATTGGAGACGGTACCCGCCTTTGCTGCCCTGCTCGGTCGCAGTCGCACTTTGAACGGTGCTCACCTCCCGCCGCGCTGTTCGGCCACAGTCATGCTGGGGCGGCACTCACCTTCTCGGCTGCAGTCGCACTGGGGGCGGCACTCACCTCCTGCTGCTCCGCTCGGCTGCAGTCGCACTCGATCAGCTCCAGACCGTCCTGGTCGTCGCACTGGCACTCTGGCCGCTGGCAGAGCCACTGTGTGGAGGGCCGCGCGTCGCCGCCGCGCTGGGAGCGCTGCGGCTGGCCGGCAATGGCCGACACCAGCGCGCACAACACCGCCGCGCACACCACACGCTCGCTGATCATGATGCCGGACTGCTCGGTAGCCGCCGTACTCTGCCGCCGCTGCCGCTGCTGCCGCTCCGTCTGGCACGAACTGACTGGATGGCGGCGCTCGTGTCTATCTTTATGCGGGTTTCGACCGACCACTTCCGCGAACGCCAGCCGTTGTGTGACTCAGGCGCGCCTCGTCGCCCGGTTCCAGGCACTTTCACGTGACGTCACGCGCCCGTCGCGCCGGAGGCGGTGCACTGGATGCGGCGGCGCACTTTGGGCCAAAGCCCAACGAAAGCCGCCAATAAGCGGCTGCACGGGGTATTCGTACATCAGTTTAAAAAAAGGGGATTTGCTGTTTTAGCCCTTGTAGGTGCTCCAATCTTGCGCGAAAATTGTAGGGGTATGGTACATGGTGTCCCCTTGGCATCTCACAACCCAGCCGGCTAATTCCTCTCTGGAAACGGTCATCGAATATCTGTGATGTGATATACATTTGTATGGTAAACTTTTTGCAGAGGCTGACACTGAAACCGAAATCCGAGGAATTTCTGGGAATCTCGAGACCGGACTGCTGCTGCATTTCGTGATCGGTTTTGTCACGGTTACACGTCCAGTGAGAGCGCTATGCTGTTCAAGAACCACATGCAAGTCAATAGCATGCGAACTTTGAGAAACTATTTGGATATATTTTCTTCTCACATGATGCTTCCAAGCTGAAGAGAGATAATTATGTTCGCGTCATCACAGGCTATTGATTGATTGATTTTTTGAACTTACGGGCACCTTAACTGCTGCTGGTTATGTAGCGCCCATAACTGGTTTTTCGCGTTACACTAGGCAGAGTTAGTTTATTTTTGGAATGGATAGATTACGTCGAGCTGAACAGTCGAAAGATATTTATATATTTTACCTATCTGGATGTTCTCCGAATTGTCATCTAAAACATCGTAGTACGACAACTGGTGGACATTTGAACCGAAGTAACGTCTTCGTTCTACTATGAAGTCTGGGCATGCAAACATGTGTCAAACTGTCATCGGTGACTTACATCGGGAACAGCGTGGCTTCACCTCCCTTCTCAATAGTCAAGCATCTATCGCGCGACTGTCTCGAGTACAGGACGCACTTCAAGTGAAGCAGGCGTTAATCAGGCAATTAACGGCACATCAAGGACAATGACTTCGTCCCAACAGCGGCAACCGATAAGTCAAGCAGCACTGCAACGAGCAATCAACATGGTGACGGCGATCCTTTGAATGACATCACCATAGGATATTACGGACTTCAAGACCGCCCGGAGCTGCTCCCCGTGTGCCGCACCGACGGCTCTCTCAACCCGTAGCGCGGTTCACCCCCATGCCAGGGATGGGCTCTCCTCCCGTGCCACGGCAACCGTCGCGGCACGGGACTGAGTCACCCCCCCCCCTATGGCAACAGCCTTGGACTGGGTCGTCGCCCCCCGACTCTCCCACGGCACCGTCCGTCTCAATAGTGCGTTGCATTCGTTTGTCCTATTCGCAAGCGTGCCAGAATAACCTCTTCTCTCCTATGTTTTCTTAGCGATGATGTCCATGATGCCAGAACTGGACCAGTTTGTTTACAGAACTGGATGGACCAGTTTGCTTACAATTCGGGAGTTCCAGCTTTCTTGCCACTTTCCTTGAAGGAAGGCATCTAGAGTTGCGTCGTAATCTCCAGTTGGGAAGGCCAAAGCCCGAGTCTTACATGACTGCACGGCACGCTCGCCAGCAGCGTTTCACGTCACAGGTTATTCAGATGTGGTGAGTTGTCTCGTTTGTTGCGGCTTTACGACGCACTCAACAGCTGAGGCCGTATGGCGTTGCCTGCCTCTCATCCTGGCAGTAAGAATGGTGGGCACCGCGGGGAATCGAACCCGACGCCTCTGGCGTGCCAGACTCTCAGTTTAACCACTGAGGTAACGACACCCCGATTATTTAGATTTAGGAGATCATTGTCAATAATACATAACACATCAATAACAATAACAAAATAGCACACAAGGAACGGCAGAACCAACAAAGTGAAAAGGGGAAACAGTTCATTGAAGGTAATGGTTGCCAAATGCCCGCATCATCTCAAGTCAACGCCCGACTTGGAACATTTCGAGAGCGCCGTCTGCATTCGGGCCCGAGTGACGGCGAGCACAGGCCGGGCGAGGAGCTTCCAACTGGCCGTTAGCTGGCGTTCTGCCCGTTAGCGGTCTGAATGACCCAACCCGGTCGATGCGTCCTAAAACTCAAATAGCAAGCAAACACACACGAGAGCGGTCAGCTCGTGCCGGCCGTGTCCGGGACTGACCGGCGCGCAGCCGTCCATCGAGCTGGGCCGGTACCCGGGCTGGGCCGGTATCCGGGCCGGGCCGGTATCCGGGCCGGGCCGGTAGCCGGGCCGGGCCGGTAGCCGGGCCGGGCCGGTACCCGGGCCGGGCCGGTGCCCGAGCTGGGCCGGTACCCGGCGCCGGGCGCACCACCTGTCGGCCACGTGCCAGCGCCGTCTGCCGCCAGCTCGGCCTGCACGTGGTCCCGAGTTTTGTGTCACGAACTGTGAGCCATTGGTGCGGTTTGAATTCGGTTGTGATGCGTGGAATTCTTCAAAACAAGCTTTATCGTCACAATTTTATTCAGATACAGTGTCTGAGACATCAGGCGGGTTCACCTCACAACCCGATATAGACGACAAAACTAGTGTGTTCTAGAGATGGACACTTGAAGCAAAACTTCCCTCCTGGAAAAATCTACTGGTGCGGTCCTTGATATTGATGTACATCGGAAATTATGCCAGTATGCTGAAGCTTCCGTGGACATCTTATGAAAACATAAAAGTTGCATAGGGAAAGTGAGGTTAGTAGAGCCTCCAGTTAAGATGGGTCACTCCCAATATCTCAACTATGGTGCCACGAGATCTTACAAGCCACCTGCCAACACTTCGAAGGAAGTCTTGATTTTTTGTTGGACAGGGCCTGGGTGCGGTTGAAATCTGCTGAGCTTTGAACACAAATCTGTTTTAGGGTCCAATCCTTGCAATCGTTGCATTTATGCCCACATGAATCCAGAAAGATCACCGGTAATTGTCGATCCGAACTGAATGGTTCAGCCGCTGATGCCGGCGATGATACCCTTACCGCTCACCCGCTTTTTGTTTTTGACAAAAAAAAATCATCTCTATGCCGTCCAGTTTTGTGCCACTTGTTCTGTCTCATGAAGAATGTGGAGCAAGTGCCGAGCTTGCACTTGCTTTGCGTATCACAAGTGAGTTCGCGCCCTAAACGTTTAAAAAGTGGAATGATAGTTCGCCACTTCTGCTCTGTATGCGTCGTTAAGTGAGGTAAAAGAGCAGCTTCCCTCCCATCAGCTGTCTCTAACGATACAGCTGGACTTGCCACAAACGGATTTCAGTAAAACTGTTGAGAAGTCAGTACATATTAAAGCTTGCCTGACGTCTTTTTCCTCGTTCATCTTCCTGGCTACCGTCAATGGCCGTCACTCCCCCCCCCATGTGCTTCGTCCAACGCTTTCTCCTACGTCTCCGCGAGTTATCAGTGAGACCTGACATTGATACGGCCAGCGAGCGGTGCGCCACCGAGCGAGACGTGGCGACTCTCACGCCTGCGAACTGCGTTACCAACTGCCGGCACAGGACGCCATTAGGGACGCCGGATGGGCGCGGACAACGGTCGGGTCGCGGAGTTTCCCTGCTGCAGACACAGTGCGGACCGTCGTGTCATGACAGGGAACTTATGGACTCGCCGCAACTGCGCGCTCCTGGCGTCCCGAAAAGACACGTACGCGTTGCGTCAGCTTTTCGCGAATGTAGGGCTGTCAGAGATGATTTGTAGTTGCGTTTACTTTTTTAAGTGTGCCGGATAGTTAGTTAGTTATTAGGGCTTTAGGGCGCATCGACTGCACTGGTCATGTAGCGCCCATAAAAAAGTGTGCCGGATGAGCCCATTAATAGACGAACTCGTGAATAATCACATGACACACGGTTTTTAGCACACTTAATCATACGTATCAAAATTACTAGAGAGCAAGCACATGTTCATCACACATGCTTGGAGCGTACGTATCACTGAAAAAAAATTACCGCCCGGGCGTGTTCTACGATATGCGTTAACTCTTACATGCCTTTTCACAAATAGGCCATTTCTTACCGTGGAAATGCGTGCATGGGACACGTGGAAGGGGGGTAACTGCCGAAGAATTTGCACCGGTGTAGATAATAAAAATGAGGTTCACAAGAATGGCAAGACAATCGTATCATGGCGTACATTGCGTATTGACATGACATCATGTTGCACCTTGCTTACGTTCGACGTACTCATTCAAGCAGGTTGTGAAGGGGACACCAAGAATCTGTGCTGTTCTCTCTGAACTACCTAAGTGAACTTTGATCGCCCCTGCCCGCGTAACGCTACAGTCCTCTAACACTGGCAGGGCGTGAGTGTAGTAAGACATGATGCCTGCAAAGGCGACTGGTTAAAATGCAATCCAGTTTCAACTTTTTTTTAAAACAGAGACTTAATAGACCGAGTGCCCTGTTGGCTTGTCCATGATGTTGTCGATGTGACGCGGGAGGGTAATCTGGAATCTGAAATAACGCCCAACTCCCGAGTTGCGTTCACATCCTCGAGGGCATTGTTTTCAATGCCGATGACAATTTCAATATAGAAGTTTATTTAGGGCCATCCGAAGTTATTTACAATCGTTACAGTTAAAAGGTGCTTTCTATTTTGGAGCCATCTGCACAGCCGTTGGGAATCGTGTAGCAAAATTACCGTATCGGCTGCACAGGTCATTTTGCGCTAGGTTTTGACATCGGCGAACATCAGACAGGAGGAACCGATTTGGTCCAATAGACCACTCGCAAACATCACGAACAGTACAAGAGGTAACACCTGTCGTCCGGAGAACCAGAAGAAGCCGCCGTCCAATCTGAGCATTCCCGTCCACAATCACTGGCTGCTGGCTGTTTATATATAGGACGAGTACACTCCAGGGTCGACATGGCTAGGCAAAATTTAGTTTAAAACTGGTGTACTGAAACTTATGTTCACTGAAAAGCGATATGCTTCGACCGAAATTGGCTGCAATCATGCCGAAATCTGGCTCATTTTCCGACTTTGCTGTACCTATCCCACACGTAAATGCACTATGCTGAGTTGCCAGGCCAGCATGGCTGCCACGCGGTGTGGCGTCCCTTATTATCTGGCCTTCCCGCTCGGTCCGTGACATGTGTGCAGCCGTTCACAGCTCACTCTGCATCGGACTAGAACTGGCCACCCGACGTCGCGGCGCGCGAGGCTATTTTCATAAAGTCGGCCCTCCAGCCGCGGCGCATTAACCTTCAGTTGACCTTTAGTTCGTGCGGCTTAATGCTCATTGAACACGAGACGCCAGAGCTACGGACGTCATAGTCCACAAAAGCAGCACACGAACACAATGTACTCGTATACTGACGCTCGATGCTCTACTTTGTGTTGATATTTCGATAAATAGCAGCTGCGTACTTTCAATTTCAAATAAATGAAACCACCACCTTTTGTCGGTTGGGTTACCTTGCTCGTTCATTTTCACGCAAGGTTTGTACACGCCGCATATTTTCGGTCTGTAGGTCGTTCATCTCTTAATCGTACGATCGTGGGTTGGAATCCCGCGACCGACGAGATTACTGAGGCCACCCGCGACCAATCGGCGTGCCGCGTTGGCGACAGTATGTTACGGAGCTGCCGAATGCCTCGAAAAAGAACCCAGTGCTCATTTTTCCATCATTCCAGGAAATACCCGGAAACGAAAAATATGAATTTACGGAGCTCCCACACTGGGGACCGAATTCGCCACAAGCGGATTCAGCAAATGTGTCTCACGACCACTTCTGTTTAGTCCCAAGAAATTGGAACCGCAAGTACGATGAAATATATTTCCCTGGAGGGATATATAGGCTGGATTCCTTTCGCTGAAGACTGGTTTAAGACGAGCAAAGTACACTATCTTTGAGCTACTATTAGTGCTTGTATAGCTAGTGGAACGGTGTTTGTTGATGTTGTTCATTGTTCATATACGTTGTTTATTATGCTTACCGTAACACTACTATACAGTGACGTATTTAGGTTCAAACGATTTTCCTCTACAGGCTCCAATGTGTTGAACCGTCCATGGTAGTTCGCGGCTTCACCATTGGGCGGCATAACAATCTTTGGATCCCTGGAACGCGCAGGTCACGTGTTACGACGACATAGCACGCCACCGGTCATTGGCTGTCTCGCCCTGGGCCAGAGTCGGCTCGCCAAAGCCGGCTGGACCGGCCCAAACCGTCTCCTTGAATACAAATGCGCGAAGTTCGGGTGAAGTGCTGCGGTGAAAGATGCAAAAATGAAAAGGAGAAACCTGGACCTAATTTTGAGTGAATGAGTCGATGCTTGACATGGCATCACGAACAACAAATATTCCTCGTTTCAAAAGCGTGTCAGTCGGGCGAGGCCCCGCAGCACACGTTGCGTCACACAACTCGAATGTGAGCATCACGCCTGATCAGTGTAAAATAATTAACCATGTGGCCTGGAAATTCACAGTTAATGGAGTTGTGCTATTTCATCCTAGTCTTAGGTTTTTATCATTTTGCCACATGATGTATGGGCAGTCATCATGCACACGACTTCTAAATAATGTAAAATGCATGTGACTGAAGTGAAAGGCATTCCGCTTTTTAATCCTGAAGTGGCATTCTTATATTTTCCTCTAATATTTCACTATTCCCAAGCAACTTCTTCCTTCATCCACATAGTTAATGGTGAAGTAATTTTAGGACACTGCGCCTGGTCGCCTGGCCGGCCGACCTTGATGCCGGGCAGCGCCGTTCCACTCGCCTATGACGACAGCGGCGCCCGGCGCCCCTCCCGGAATCGTCTGACGTCATTCGGTGTGACGTCATGTGCCGTGTGGGCCGACGCGGATTGGCCCGCTCGTCTCGCCGTGGCCGCCGGCGGGCGCCGACCGCGGTAAGACACAGGCACGTCACAAACCGGCCTCGAAGCCGCTGGAAAACTCTGGACGCGGCTGCCGGTGAATGAGGCCGCAGCTAAACCTCTAGCGTTGCTCCCCAGAAACGTCCAAGCCGAAAACCACACGTGCATTGGCAAAAGGTGATATTTAGGCTGCCGGAGTCATAGGCGTCATGACTCACCAAAGTTATACTTTGCGCTGTACGAGGACGGTAAGGCTGGAACGCTGGTATGTTTGACACATGCATGTGGGGGGTGTATGCATGGTCCAAGAACAAGGTGAAGAAGGACCTCTGTTTTCACTATCAACGCAAGACCTTAGGAGAGTGGGTGGGGAAATAACATCCCGAGACGGGGGAAGCTAAGCGGTTGTCGACCAGTACACAGGGAGAAGCAAGGATAAATCAGTTACCCTGATTATATAACATTGCACGATTTGCGTGACGCATAGCGTGACGCATAGTGCGAATGACAACGTGACGCATAGCGTGACAGCGTGAGTCATAGCGTGATGCATATCGTGATACAGCATGAGGCACAGCGTGACGCATAGCGTAACACAGCGTGAGTCATAGCGTGACGCATAGTGCGAATGACAACGTAGCGCATAGTGCTAATGACAAAACGTCACGCATAGCGTAACACAGCGTGAGTCATTGTGTGGCGCATAGCGTAACGCAGCGTGAGTCATAGCGTAAGGCATAGCGCGAATGGCCTAACGTGACGCATAACATGACACAGAGTGTGGTATAGCGTGACACGCAGCGTGACGCATAGTGCGACGCATAACGTGACGGATGGCATAACGCATGGCGTAACGCATGACGTGACGGATGGCCTGACGCATGGCGTAACGGATGGCGTGACGAAGGGCCGCCCGCCGGAGAACAAAACAGAAGGGGGGGGGGGGGCCCGGCCGGGGGGAAAAAAGGAAGGGAGGGAGGGGCGCCCCCAGGGGCAAAGCAAGAGAGGAAGGGGGGGCCCAACCGCGGGAGAAAAGAAAAAAGGGAAGGAGGGCTGGCCGGAGGGAAAAAAGAACGGAGGGGGGGGAGGAAAAAAGAGGGAGGGCGGATGGCGTGACGGATGGCGTAGCGCATGACGTGACGGATGGCGTGACACAGCGTTGCGCGCAAGTCGACGAAGCTACTGTGGACCGAATTGATTTTGTTGGTTTTTCAATTGCACCTCGTTTCATTGCGATCTGCCCATCGGCTCCGGCTTTATGAGGGGAGATAAAAAGACCGCTCCCCCCCAGTTACTCCTGTATGGGGAAATACGTTAGTGACCGTCGGGCAAATATTCGTTTTGCAATAGCGCATGCACGAGAGGCATACTATTAGCCTTCCAAACCAGAATAAATGTGGGACACATGTTCGAAATTGCATGTTCAAAATACGACAAATGAAGATATTACACAAGAACTATAACTGCGCAAAACTTACCTTAACAGGATGTTGCCCAAAATTGTCAGCACGCTGGTACAAAGGCAAGCCCAAACAGCGGAGCCATGATCGGAACGGCGATACAAGACGCGACGCTATAGCGCTTCACAGACGTCGCTTTTCCTCGCGCACGCATCTGAGATAATACAAGATTAAGCTTCTATTACATGCTGGGAAGTGCTCGAGTATGACTATAGCTTTGAGAATAAGAAGGCATTTATATTTTATGCTGCTTTATCATTGCATTGCCAGTTTTTAGTAATTAGTGCTCCAATCCGCCACGAATGGCTCAGCATATTTAGTGTTATTTATAACAGCGGAGCTGTGATCGGAACGGCGATACAAGACACGACGCTATAGCGCTTCACAGACGTCGCTTTTCCTCGCGCACGCATCTGAGATAATGCTAGATTAAGCTTCTATTACATGCTGGGAAGTGCTCGAGTATGACTATAGCTTTGAGAATAAGAAGGCATTTCGATTTTATGCTGCTTTATCATTGCATTGCCAGTTTTTAGTAATTAGTGCTCCAATCCGCCACGAATGGCTCAACATATTTAGTGTTATTTAGTGCTATTTAGTGCCAATGGAAGCACTCAATTGAGGATGTATGTATGTTTAAGTCGTATACCTTAAAGTATGCGGAGATCAATATGATCCATCCATAATCGCGTTCAAGGTCATGCCTCATGTTAGATGAAGTATGTGCATTATTTTCACGCATCCGTGCTTTCGTCTCGTGTTTTGTAAGTGTATGGGTGCTCTTAACGATGACCAGGTACTCACCTTATATAAACATTTATTTCAGATACATTCAAGCTCTTACTTGCTCTGACCTGTGACGACATTGGTTACTTGGAGGCCATCAGGATTTAATTCAACGTCATGGCATTTGCTGGGCTGTGCATTGCACCCAGTTCATTTCGGATGCATTCATTGGCTCCTGAGTGACTCATGCGGACTGAAGAACCCCTACGAAGTGGCTGGTGTGTGGGAGGCTGACCTCGACCGCCAGGCTGCCAGGCTCGACTGCCAGACTGAGTCCGCAGCAGCAATGTCGCGTCCGAGTAATGCTAAGGGCGGTATCGTCTGTGATAGAATCGCCACCGGCAATCGCATGACGCCGCTGCACTGGTGCAGCAGCGTTTTTATCGCCAGCAGTTGTGTCAGTTTCGGACCGATGGCTGGTTAGAGCCCCAGTCGGCATCGGCCTCCCCCGTTGCCTGTCTCGGCTGGAGTCTCCGCACGCGCTCGCGTAGGCCGCCCCTCCCCACCGCCCACCTCCGGCCGGGAGAGTCGGCTGGCAACAGGCGCGATAAGGCCGGGCACGCGGAAACGGGCCGGCCGTGCCGCTGCACTGGCGGCGCGTCAGACTTCGGTGAACATTCCGCCGTCGAACGGACGTTCCAGGATGGACCTGCAACGCAGCCTCAGTCGGTTAGTAGGTCCAGATCGTGCACTACGGTTACGACGGAAGCGGTGCCGTGACTAAAAGGCCGGCTCTCATGTCATCGGCTCTGCACATGAAAATTATTGGTTGTTTGGAATGTGCGCTCCGACTGCGGCCGGTCATGCGCCGCCCATAGCGGACAGCCCATAGCGGACATTGCATGGGACGGGTCCAGGGCATGTCGTCGCATTGGGGAAATACCCCACCCTGGACTGTGAACAGATGCTTACGCTGCCGTTTTGGTGCTATGATCATCGCTACGAAGCATCGTCATTTCCTCACTTGTGTGTTGTAAGCCACATGCTGCAGGAAACGTGGTGGCTTATGGCGCTAGGAACTTCATCTAAACTCCAGCGTTGTGTATAGATGCATGCAGATGCGTGACGCACAATGCCCAGTATCAGCTTATCGCCGGCTCGCATACTCAGAATAGTCATCCACTGACGCACACCGGAAGCGCGGTCGGGACGCTGCGTATCCGGCGTGTACCCTGGCCGGCCGCGGGGTGGAGAGGACGCTTAGGTCAGCGCTTCCGTGGTGACTCGCCTGGCGACTGCCGGCCACAACACGGCACGGCACGGCACGGCACGGCACGGCACGGTACGATAACGTGAATACGTGCGGTGCGGCGCGTGATTCACTGAGGCTGCCAGTGCTGTTTTCGACCCGCCCACCGCTGACTGGGTCCCGATTCATCGTCTTCCGGTGTCTCATTGTCTGCCGATTCGTCGTCTTCTGGTGCAGGAGCGTTCTTATCGTCAGCGGCTGTCAGTTTCGCACCGATGGCTGGTTAGAGCCCCAGTCGGCATCGATCTCCCCGGTCGCCTGTCCTGGCTCTAGACGCCAGACGCCCTGGCGTTTTCCGCCCCTCCACGCCGCCCAACCCCGTCCCCTGTCTGCCAATTCCGTCGTCTTCCGGAGTCTACTTGTTTGCCGATTCCCTCGTCTTCCGGCGTCTCCTTGGCTGCCGATTCCTCCAACTCGTAGATGACGAATTTTCACCCAAAGCGTGCGACATATCTCGGAAAAGAAGCTTTGAAAAAGAACCAGTCCGAGTCAGTGCTCTGTGTTTGAAGTTCACCTGGAATGTATCCTCTGTCACGAATCCGGTAGTTGGTGTGGTTTCTTGGTGACCGACGTCGCTCTGGATTGTGTCTCTTAAACAAGTTGTTTGGAAGTGGAGAGACATGATGCAGGGCCTTATGTATGATTTCAGGCAGCGGTGTCAGGTTGTGACCCCCCCACCATTGGCTACATGACCACATGATGGCTACATGGCTACATGGCCAGCCCGAGTGCCCTGACCCGATGCATATTTCATACTGACGCACCTTGGCACCACGGCCGTCCCCAATTGTGTTATTCTGGCGCTCCCAATAGGCCGAGTTGCCACATACATGTTCTACTGGCGTCTCCTGACATCCCGGGCGCCTCCAAGTGTGTTCTGCTGGCGCCACTTACAACCCGGGCGCCCATAAATGTGTTCTACTGGTGGCCACGGACAGCCCGGCCACACCAATATGTGTCACCCACTGACAACCCGGGGACCACGTAAATGATGATGCCATACTTAGTCTCCAGGCGCCTCATACTCCATGCACGAGCTTGCATTGACCGATTGTGGTGACACCCACTGAAAAGGACCTCGTCCCACATTTTCCCCATATCTGCACTACAGATATCAGGAAAATTTCGCAAGCTGGTTACATAGGGCGTGATCGACAACACCGAAGTGGTCGACAACTTGCCACGTTGCATGGCGTCCTACACACCTTAGGAGATCCCAAGAGAGTAGGCATTTTGTAACTGTTCCGCTTCCCTCCTTTCGAGCACGCAACTGTGGCATGCCTTCTGCAGTTAAGGTGTGCGCTACTCCCGCTAGATGGCAGCATAGCCCCTCGTACACCGTACAGCATGATCAGTTCGCATTGCATTGTCATTGGATTACCATACATTACCATCGTCATGGCCATTCCAGTCACCAATCGACAGTTGTGTTCAAGCCAAGTCAATTTATTGCGACTGAGTCGCAATAAATTGACAGTTGACATTCGAGATGAGGAGCAGTTTCTCATCTCATGCAAGTGGTTGTCAATTACCATGTCCAATGACAAAGGCTCACATAGATGTAAATGTACCACAGACATTCAGATGCCATGGTGCACGCATGGGATGTTCAGCACTATTCACGCACGCACCGCACGCTGATGTGGAGCCCAGCCAGCTTCCTGTTGATTGGAAGTGTGGGTGCTCTTCTCAGGGCCACGAATCGCAGCGCCAGACCACTAAAATCGGCGCTGATGCGCTTCCCGAATATTGGCAGAAGCGAAGTGTTCTTGACAACACTAGCGACTTGTTTGATGCATATTGTTATGCTATGCAATTTAAAAGTCATGTTGGGTCGCCGAGGTCAAGTCAGGTCAAGTTCATGACAGGCTAATGGAACCAAACTTGGTCAACTGAAATGTTGTCATAAATGCAAATGACTGTCATGCAATTGATGTCACTTTGCATGTTACTCCTTACACATCCAGAAATCTACTGTTTGTCATTGTGTGGCTAAGCGTTTCAATACTTTATTCATGTATTTCACTCCTTTCTTTGCGAAGCCGATTGTGCCGAACCGCCCAACGGAGCAGTTGGGTGGGCAGCCTGGTTCTGGTAACTGGATCAGGTAATGACATGATAAAATGCTCCTAAATAGGTGACCTGGGGTCAAACGGCGGATCTGACATCTGTATTGCATCATTAGTGATGTCCAAAACATCATTAATGCGAATTTTAGAGCATTTAAACGCAATCACAGCGATCCATAAAAATGACAAACCTAGCCACGGAAAACCAGAAAATTTTGCTACTTTGACCTCATTTAACCTTGCAGATATTGACCTAAGGTCATGACATTTGCACACAATAGACTTAACTATCGTGCCCACCCACCCTGCAAATTTCGTTGCTTTAGCCTTAGTAGGAGCCGAGATCTTAAGGGGCGGCGGAATCCGCCCCTCCAGTGTCCCGTAATTTTCAGGGCGCGTGTTAAAGCGTGACGACTGGTATATTTTTGGGGGAGGTGACCTCACTTGACCTAAACTAACTCGTTGACCCAAGATGACCTGACCTCAAACGTGACATGCCAAATTGACGTTGGAAAAGGTACGCCAAATTTCGACGAGCTGCCGCGCGCCGTTCGTTCCCTGTCCGCGAAAAACCTGAGGGGGGCGGTTGAAGACCCCGCCCCGAGACGGCGCGGTTTAAGTGTCATCTTATGCCCTTAGACATAAAAGATTAGTGCAACTATGAGCCACAAGGGCCCTTCTTGGTTCCACTCTGTACACTGAACCAGTTGCCCACCAAATCTGTCAACCAGCCCTTCCTATAATACTGAAAAGCAAGCCCTCTATTCTTATAATGATTCTCTATGCTGTTTTTAAAGATGTTCAATGTGCTGCTACTGACGATGTTTTCTGGCAGCTGGTTCCAGTGTTCTACTACCCTGTTGGTGAACAAAGTTTGCCTTAACCTTGTTCTGCTGTGGTTAACTTTAATTTTGAATTTATGACCTCTAATTGCATCATTTCTGTTAAATTCAAACATTTCCCCAAGGTCCTTGATACAGGAGGGTGATACACGAACATTTCGCAACGCAATTTCATGTAGATGGATTGCCTACAATCTGATGTGGCGCGCAATACCAGTTTATATCATGAACATTTTTGTTCGCTCTCCCGAATAAGATAGCTCTTCCTAAATTATGAAACTCAAAGCAAAATATGCGACATAGAATATGCAGTCATAAGCACGCCATTGGTTTACATTTCACCTCATTGGCACCAAAGACATTTTAAATGACGCTAATTTCAGGCCAAATTTCCACATACTACTGTGCTTGTTTCGACATCCAACACAAAAAAAAACAATTGTTTTAGCACTGGTTTCCACTCCCCACGACAGGGAAGAGGCGGAAGGATGTCGACCTCAGCTAGCCCATGGACTCCGATACCGATGTTCCAATTTTGAAGAATCCTATCCATTCATTCATAAAGCGGCCATAGTCGCTATCCATTCATAAAGCGGCCTGCGCCTCTTTGCGAATCCTCCCCTGATGCTTTGTGATATGTCCGTAGCCCTGATGCTGACATACGCCCATTTTATTTTCTCTAACTGATGCCATTGGTGCCCTTTGTTCCCAACCGATCCGTATTGGTCCCAGGGTATTAATGCCGATTCTGCCCAGACCATCACTCTCCACGCTGCTGACGTATTTCCTAACTCGTCCACGACAAACAGTGATGCTCCTCAGCCAGGCCGCCATCGAATCGCCTCTTCTGACCCCCGCTCGCCCCTGGACATGACCTGGCAGTCTCCTGCCACGTCTCACGTCGCAGACCCTCGCATGTCATCGCTCACGGACGAACCCTTTCTCGACAGCCTTGGCTCCTACGTTGTGGTGAAACCAGTCGAGGAAGGGGCTCCTTTCCGCCGTGCCGATGCTTTTTGGTCAACCAAACAGCTTATGGGCGCCGAATGACCTCGTAGTCGGCGCGCTCTTAAGCCTAGATAATCAATCAACAAAACGGCTTCTTGACAAATCCCGAAATTGAGGTCCTTGCCGACGGAACCTGCGTCATCAAAAGCCAGTCCGGAGCTCAGTCTGAAGCCCGCCTACGCACCATCACATTATATGGAAAATCCGTCAATCTCCTTCCAGCACAACCGCAACAGCACCAGGGTTGCGGTTTCACAGAGCACCTAAGCGCCGCTCCACGTCAGAAGCGGCGACTACGAGATCATTTAGCGCCCAAGACATCCAAGAAGAGCTCGAGCCCGGAGGGGCGACCCACGTCCGCCGCATCACCTCTCCTTCCAAGATTGCCATGAACGTAACACAGGTATCGCCTCTTATCGTTCAATTCCACTATTCCTTCTAAAAACCCTCCTCGTCGGCTATCTCCGATACCAAGTAAGAGTCTTTTCCCAATCCTCTCCGCTGTTGGAACTATCAGCAGTTTGGACACGGCATTCGGACTTTCCTCCAGCCAGCCTCCGCTGTGGGAACTGCGAGCGTATTGCACCTGGTAATAAGACTTGCCGCCAGATAGTCCCCGCTGTCAGAACTATCAGCATGTTCGATACGGCAGTAAGACGTGCCGCCAGCCAGCTGGCTCTGCTGGCTGTGCTGGCTATCTGTGCGGTGAACCTTCCCATCCCGACCCCAGTGACGCCCGGCCACCGAAGTTCCATTGTTGCGACTCTTTTAACCCATATTGCTGGGGACGAGTATTCTAGGGGTAAGTTGCTCGGCTCACAGTAAAAAGGTTGTGGGTTCGAGTCTCACCTGTCGCTTCTCTTCACCCGCGACCAACCGGCGTGAGAGATTGGTGACGCTACATGACTGAGCTGTCGCTGTGTCGCAAAGCCAATAACCAACCGACCATACTGCTAGTTCCAATCTGTCCCATCTGGAGAAGAGAAAAACGAGTATGCGCCATTAAGGGAACCACTGGTATTTAATATACGTAGGTGCTCAGAACCGCGGCAACCACCTCACCCACGAACAAGACATACGTTGAAATTTCCTCGTCTCGCGACTTCCTGCTAAAGGCGTTCCTTAGCGTTTTGGCTCCGATTCGTTTTGCTGTCCGAGAGATGTGGTTTTTACACATCGATCCATACAATCTTAGCCCCACAAATGTTCTCACCGTATCGCTATGACGAGACTGGGTGTCCGGATAAAAGTGGTGGCACGGCGTTTTACACATGTAGCGATTTTACCCACATCCCTATCCTATTGAATGCTCCCTCACATGCAGTTGGCGTCTGGCACGCCAGAGATACGGGGTTCGATTCCCCGCGATGCTCGCCCTTCCTGCCAGGGTGAGAGGCAGGCGACGCCATATGGCCTCTGCTGCTGAGTGCACTGTGAAGCCACAATCCAATCCAATCAAATCACATGCAGTTGCGGTGCACAATTTATCTGCATTGACGGAGCATTGACGTCTTTTCCATATACATTCAACCGCAAACAGACAACACGGAACTTTTACCACATCTTCATCGCCTTATAGCCTGTTCATTTTTTAAAAGGAATTTAGTCCGAATCCATGCTGGGATGGCTTTATGGACCAGGGCTTGCCATTGCTAACCAGAACTTGTCACGTGAACCCTGATCCCCCATCCAATCTGTGAATTGCGGTTCAACAACAGAACTTCAACCGAAAGCTTAACATGTCGCCAATGCACCGGCACGTCCTCGTCTTCGACCTTGTCGGGCCAGTTCCCAACTGACCCTCCCAACCGGGGGCTAAATGCGAGCGCGCGCGGCGACTCGAACCCTGTCTTGCTGAAATAGTGCAGACCAATGCAGGTCAGCCCTCTGACCAATTGAGCTGCCGGGGCGGATTTCAGAGGCATTTTATCTTTCCGGGATTGTAATGCCCAACGTTCCGCTTTGGAATACAAGTACACGGCTTACGGACCCACGTGGCCGTATTATTGAAGACTTGTTAGACGCGCTTAATCTAATCCTCAGCACAGGCGAATTTACATGTTAACACATTGGGCATAATGTGTACTGCTATAGACCTTCCGACATACTCCGCAGCATCAGCGGATGAGTTCGATCTGACTGGTGATCCTGATATCTATGGCAGTGGCTACTATCCAATACAATTGATTACCACTTTTTCTACTGCTCCCGACGCCACACCAAATGTTCCTCGCTGAAATATTTCCAGGACAAATTGTACTGAATTTGAGGATCCCTGCGCACATTCCACATAATCTGGTTGATGCGCCATAAAATGCAGATAACAAACCACACTGTCCACATACCCAACTTTGTGCTCATAAATAGGATATTGATTTTATTACCACCATGACTGGATATCCCGAGTGGGCCGAGGGTCTTGATTTCCTAGTTTGGTACCCTGCGAAAGTTACTTTGTCATTTTCTCTAATCAATCTGGAAATATGTCTTTACAATGTGGACTTGGACCCAGGTGGGCTTCGTGAGAGATTTCCAACCCTGATTATCACCACGCTTTTGCGAGCAGCATCTGCGACAATTCCACTCAGAAGGCTATGCAAAAAAAACATCCCAGTGACAGTGCCTGGAGGTAGCACGAACAGTAGCTGTTAGGAAATACGTGGAAACCCTAAGCCACGAAATGTATAAGTTCGCAATCAAGAGCGTGCGCAATGACGTCGTATGGAATGCGATGCCAAACAGCTAATGAAAAATAAAACATTTCAGCAAACTTCAGTTGCATCCAAGTTTGACCATGTGTACACCCCTCATATGCAGTGTGAACAAAACCTAGGTCGCGAGCAGATCTAACTTGATCTGGGGCATGCTCTTAGTTCAGTGGTGCATTGCATCTTAGCTAAATGAACCCCACAGGTGCATATCACGAGCAGGATATCGAGGTAGCTCAGTCCGGAGGATTATCGAGTCCATCCGCGACCAGCCGGCGCGAGAAGTTGCCGGCGCTCTACCACTCAGCAGCTGAATACGTCTTAAGAGAACCCATGCCTTGCATCTCGGAAGCATAATTGAATTCCGTGATCATCCCTGGATCTTATGCTGATATAATGCTGCAGTAGCCCTCTCAGCCGAAGATAAATAAGTGCATTGACTAAGGTGATTAGCGAGGCTTTACAGCACAACGGCTGCAGCTATGAGGGATGAAAACATGGAAAAATAGTCATGACATCGCATGTCGTATGACTATCTTGATGCATTGCTGTGTCAGAATACACCGGCTAGGAAACCTTCAGCTGGTAGCTGACAACCAGATCGTGATCAGATCTGCAGTAAAAAAAAACCCCGCAGAACTCTGGCACGTCACCGCCAGAAGTATGGCCTCGTCATAGTTTCGACACGTCCTTCCTCGCCTGTCCTCACTATAGGTTCGTGGCCTTCCTCAACTCCACTATAGGCTCATGCCCTGTAATGTTCACGCCATTCCTCACATGTCCTGAGATAGAGATGTAGTCCAAAACATCGGAGCATGGTGTACACCATAAACACAACCTGGACAGCACATCAGCTGAAGTTCTCTCGGTTCCGTTCGGCTGGTTCCCTCTTTACCGCCTAGCTGTTCGATAACCGAGTTATTTTCGTATGACAATACTTTTGGTACCTTTTAATAGTACACCTTCACGAGAACGGCTGGCGACAATTGTGTGAGTGCTTTGCTCTTGTCGACCAGATTGTTCTGTTTATGTCGGCGAAGAGTTAACCGCCGGAAAGTCTCGGCTCCAGCACATTTTTCATCCCTAATTGTTTGTTTATTGGTTGGTTACGACACACTTTATGCACGTTCACGGCTAATGGCGCCGCCCACACTGTTTCGCCGGTGGGCCGCGGGATTTGGAAATGTCCTGAGTGGCGCTGTAGTCGAACCCGGGACCTTTGGTACCCATAGCCCGACACCTTAACCACTCGGCCATCCCCGCCCCTTTTTCATCCCTAAAAAGATGGATGAGAAGAGCGGAAGACCATGACAGTTGGCAGCATTAACCCTCACACAGCATGGAGGTCATTATAGCGCCATGATGCGTTTCCAGGAAACCTCTGAAGCGCTCACAAGCTCGCTGTAAAATTTGCTTCACCTTACTGCAATTGAGGAGCGCACGTTATGTCAATAATTGAGTTATAGGCTGTTGCAAGTAGGGCGGGTTGAAGTCAGGCCACTACCTCGTCTCAATATTGCACATTGCAATATATTTCCATTGGCAGGGCTCGATTTTTTGTGGGGCCTGAACGTCCGGTGTCGGATGTTTATCTCGAGTAGGTTCCGGATGATTAGCATAGGATTCGCTATCAATACATAAATAAGAAAGTGAAAACGGTACGACGCTTTGTGCCCATACTAAGCTGTTTATTAACATATAGGCTTTGTTTCCTTTTTCAGAATTTTGCAATGAACTTTCAAGTGTTTTCGTTTTTTGAGTTTTTGAGTGCGCCCGACACCAGTATAGGACCCCATTGAGGACGATAGAGGAGAGATGAAAATAACAAGCGCAGTGTAGTGAAAGGTGGATCCGATCATCGCAGTCATTAAATGTCTCGTTTCTCTTGCCACCTGCCTCGAAACAAACACACGGAGCTAAATCTGCCTCAGATGTTAAATAGCGACGAAAAGAATCAGAGCAGCGACGATAGAGCACGTGCGCCGTCCCTGGATCTCGAAGCAAGCACAAGGAGCTAAATCAGCCTCAGCTATTGCATAGCAACGAAATGATCGAATACGCGACGATAGAGTACGTGCGCCGTCCTTGGGATTCGGAGACAAAGACCCCGAATCACAATGACGACTCGCCGCCAACCGCGCTGACCGAGCTGGCCAGCGAGCGGCTGCGGTACGAAATCCACGGTAAGCTGCACATGCGCGTGACAGGTCGCCACAAAACCTCTTCTTTGAACACGGATTGTGAGCACTTCGGAGGAAATATGGTGGAGGCTGGGACAGATGAGGCTGGAGAGAACGGTTCTCGTTTTGAGCTAGGAAAGCAGCGCGCGAAGCGCTGTCAAACACAAACTCACACGGCAAAGCTGCTCCGGTGTGAGAATGTTGACAGCGTGGCCGGATTGATTGTTGTTCTTTTCAATCTCATTCACACGTATGTGGACTCTCTCATTCTTATCAAGTGATGTGGGAGGTATTCGAAGATGGCAGAGTGGTGTACACCTTTGGCTGGTCATATGTCACAGCAGACGGGAGTCGCGTCGACGCTAACCCGGCGCATTGCACCAAATTCGTACCAGCTTGCACCAATCAGTTCTGGAAAGCACATGCGCATAACCTCCACTCCAAGATGTTCTTGGTTCGGTGTCGTTTGTGGAGCTCCATTTTAGGTTGAGTAGCAAGGTGTCAGGCTCCACTTCTGTACGGCGATGCAGCCTGCACGAGGGACAACGGGGAATTACTGTACTTACCCATCCGGCTTTGATTCAGCTCCTGGTGCATGCGAATGCCAGGAGTAAATATCGCGAACGAGTTCTGTGGCATCTGCCCTTGCATGCAGACTCAGGTTTGTCAGAGCTCCGTGGTTCGTCTGAGGTGCGGGCAGACCGTCGGCGGTCCGTTGTGCCAGCTGGCGATTTCCGAAGCGCAGCACTCGCAACCGCGGCGGAAGCGGACCGATTGAAGCGCCGATTGCGATCGCGAGTGGCTCCGTGTGTGTGTGTCGGTCGTGGAAACGGAATTACGGACGCGAAGCAGGCCAGCGCAATTAGCGATCGGACGGCGGATGCCGTTGCGGTGAGTGCGGTCGGCTGCACACGGCGGCCGGCACGGTAGCCGGCGCCGATCAATGGGCACGCCGTGTCTCGCGCTGCGTCCCGGTCAGCCCGCCGGCACTGTTCCGGTGGCCCGGCAATCCCGGTGAGCCCAACAGTCCGAGGAATCGACAATGCGCCGGGTCGGCAGCTGTCGGCAATGGTTGTGGTGGGTGGCGGTGCTTGGTAGCGGTGAGCAATGGGGGGCAGTAGTCGCCACCAGCGATGAGTGGTCTTCGGTGGTGATTGATCGGCAGAGGCGAGGAGAGGTTCGCCGACCAGCTTCCGGCTGGCGAGTGCTGTCGTTCGACTGAGCTGCGCCGTCTCGGCCGCGTCGCTTGTCCCGGGCCGCTTGGTGGGTATTCCGGTCCACACAGTCGCTGTACTGTCGGCGATGGCGCCGGACTCGTCTGGCTGTCGTCCCGCTGTCGGTGCTGCACCGTTGTGCCGGCGCCGTGTTGCCCCACGTTGCCCACCGGGGAAACACGAGGGCAGGTGTCGGCTGTCACGTTGCGCCGTGTTGCGCCGTGTTTCCCACCGGGGCAACACGAGGACAGGTGTCGGCTGCCACGTTGCGACGTGTTGCGCCGCGTTTCCCACCGGGGCAACACGAGGACAGGTGTCGGCTGCCACGTTGCGACGTGTTGCGCCGCGTTTCCCACCGGGGCAACACGAGGGCAGGTGTCGGCTGCCACATTGCGGCGCGTTGCCGTTGTGTTGCTGCCGTCCGAGCCTCCTCCGCACGGTATCAGGCGTCGGCCGCCGACCGGCGTGTCTCGCTCTGCACCGTCCAGCCGCCCGCCGTCGCCGCACCGTCGCCGGAGGTCCGCCGAGGCGCAGACAAAGCTGGCGTCGGTCGGCGGCGGCCCAGCGCCGGCCTTGGCTGCGGCGGCGGACGTCGCTCTGATGTCACGGCTCAAGTTCGTTCCGCGGTTTTCCGCCAAAAAGTAGCCGATCGACGAGCAAGAGTGCGGGCCGGCGCGGCCGCACGTCAGCCAATCTTGGGATTCCGTTTGGCGCCTTTCGCCGACTGCATGTTTTCTTTGTGGACATGCCGCTAATAAAACGGCCCGTGTGGAGTTGGCTAAAAAGTTGGCTTACAAGCAGGGGATAGCCCAGGAAGTCTGGGGAGGGGTGCACTCGCCCGTAAAGGCGCCATTTTTGTTGGATAGTTGCTATTCTGAGAGTACCTGGAATAGCGCCTTCCGCTGCAAATCTGTTGCGGGGTGGTGGATTCGACACATTGGAGGGGCGCCGTCTTCCACACGGAACACATGCCTCGCAGTGTCCCCTGTATCCGCCTCTGCTGTCAAACAAGTGACAAGTGACGGGCTAATTAATGGTTATCCCTTTGGCCGGTGCAGTTCGCTACAGAGACGCTGCGGCGAGGGCGTCCGGCGGAATCCGGCGAAACTGGCGGCCGCTGGTCCGAACGGAAGCTGCCGATGGGATTTCGCCGTGCACCGCGGCACGTTCCGCCCACGCCGCCGGCTCCGGCTGTAGCCGGGCACGGCGCCGTTGGCTGCTCCGCGACGCACTCCGGCCGGACCCCGACCACGTACAGAGGCCGCTGAGCGCCGTCGACAGATATCCCAGCCAGTTACTCGTCACACAACTACTTGTCTATTGCTTGTGCAAGATGAAAACCAGAGTTAATTGACGGGGAGAACATCTGCACGTGGAATGTAGTACCTTGCGCTAGTAATCTATTGGCTGATGTAGGGGAGGTTTCTGGAGGGTGAGGCTTCCTCTGAGCTTTAGCGAGGAGGTGGAGGTAGTGAGCGATGTTGATTTCTGTCCGCACTTGAGGAGGGGAGGGGTGGGCGCTAAATGACCATTTAATCGGCGCGTCATAAACCAAAATAATTAAATTAGAGGAGGGGAAGCTTTGACCGGGTATATTATACTCGAGGGTAGGGATTCGTCCGAGCTTTAGCGAGAAAGTGAGAGTAGTGAACTGTGTTGATTTATGACGAGACTTGAGTGACTACAGCAATCTGTCCTCCACCGTTTCGTGCCCTCATCCCCGTGCAGGCGGCAGCCAGTCTACTGCGGGTGCCTAGTAAGCCCAACTACACGATGTAATCACTGATCACAAGAGCTGAAGGCTGCTCGATTCGTAACTAAAGTGACACACTGCCGAAGCGGAACGCGTAAGAATTGGGACTTGAGCAGAAGCGGAGCCCGTAGTAACTGTGATGCTGGCCAAAGCGAAGCCCGTAATAACTGGCGTGGGCCAAGACGGAGCCCGTAGTAGCTGTGGTTGCGGGCCAAAGCGGAGCCCGTAGTAACTGTGGCGCGGGCCAAAGTGGAGCCCGTAATAACTGGCGTGGGCCAAGACGGAGCCCGTAGTAGCTGTGGTTGCGGGCCAAGCGAAGCCCGTAGTAACTGTGGCGCGGGGCAAGAATGTAGCGCGGGCAAACGGAGCGTAGTAACTGTGGTGCGGACCAAATGGAGCCCGTAGTAACTGTGGCGCGGGCCAAAGTGGAACCCTTAGTAACTGTAGCGCGGGCCAAGACGGAGCCCGTAGTAGCTGTGGTTGCGGGCCAAAGCGAAGCCCGTAGTAACTGTGGCGCGGGCCAAAGTGGAACCCTTAGTAACTGTAGCGCGGGCCAAAACGGAGCCCGTAGTAACTGTGGTGCGGACCAAATCGGAGCCCGAAGTAACTGTGGCGCGGGCCAAAGTGGAACCCGTAGTAACTGTAGCGCGGGCCAAAACGGAGCCCGTAGTAACTGTGGCGCGGACCAAAGCGGGGCCCGCAGTAACTATGGCGCGGGCCAAAGCGGACCCGTGGTAACTGTGGCGGGGGCCAATGACAGGCGGTGTACCCTGAGGCGACCGTCCTCAGGCGGTGTACCCTGAAGCGACCGTCCTCAGGCGGTGTACTCTGAAGCGACCGTCCTCAGGCGGTGTACTCTGAAGCGACCGTCCTCAGGCGGTGTACCCTGAAGCGACCGTCCTCAGGCGGTGTACTCTGAGGCGACCGTCCTCAGGCGGTGTACCCTGAAGCGACCGTCCTCAGGCGGTGTACCCTGAGGCGACCGTCCTCAGGCGGTGTACCCTGAGGCGACCGTCCTCAGGCGGTGTTGAAGTGACCGTCTAGGGGTGCCTGAAGCGACCGTCCTCAGGCGGTGTACTGTGAAGCGACCGTCCTCAGGCGGTGTACTCTGAAGCGACCGTCCTCAGGCGGTGTACCCTGAGGCGACCGTCCTCAGGCGGTGTACTGTGAAGCGACACGCGTCCGGCAGAGCCGCTCGTCCGCCCTTGAACTCATCCGTCAGTTAACAGCGGAGCCTCCACTCTTGGAGCGATTGGGGTCCGCACCTGCCCCGCAGTACATGCGTTGTATGTCGCCAAACATCTCATAGATTCGGCTCCGCGCAGAACGGGGAGGTGGGTTGTGCTCCTGGCATCCCGGCTGTGCTGTATGTGTCTCGACTCTGCTCTCAGCATCTCAGCTCAGTTGATGCGCCCTAAAACCAAAATAACTAATTAACAGCATCTCAGCTGTGCTGTCGGTGTCCCGACTGTGCTGTCAGTAACTCGGCTGTGCTCTCAGCATCCCGGCTGTGCTCTCAGAATTTCAGCTGTGCTGTATGTGTCCCAGCTGTGCTCTCAGCCTCTCAGTTGTGCTGTCTGTGTCCCGGCTGTGCTGTCAGCCTCCCAGCCGTGCTGTTGGTGTTCCGGCTGTTCTGCCAGCACCTTGGCTGTGCTCTCAGACTTTCAGCTGGGCTGTGCTGTCGGTCTCCCGGCCGTGCTGTCAATCTCCCGGCTGTGCTGTCGTCTCCCGGCTGTGCTGTCGTCTCCCGGCTGTGCTGTCAGTCTCCCGGCTGTGCTGTCAGTCTCCCGGCTGTGCTGTCAATCTCCCGGCTGTGCTGTCAGTCTCCCGGCTGTGCTGTCAGTCTCCCGGCTGTGCTGTCGGTCTCCCGGCTGTGCTGTCGGTCTCCCGGCTGTGCTGTCAGTCTCCCGGCTGTGCTGTCAGTCTCCCGGCTGTGCTGTCAGTCTCCCGGCTGTGCTGTCAGTCTCCCGGCTGTGCTGTCTGTGTCCCGGCTGTGCTGTCAGTCTCCCGGCCGTGCTGTCGTCTCCCGGCCGTGCTGTCGTCTCCCGGCCGTGCTGTCGTCTCCCGGCTGTGCTGTCGTCTCCCGGCTGTGCTGTCAGTCTCCCGGCTGTGCTGTCAGTCTCCCGGCTGTGCTGTCAGTCTCCCGGCTGTGCTGTCAGTCTCCCGGCTGTGCTGTCAGTCTCCCGGCTGTGCTGTCAGTCCCCAGGCTGTGCTGTCAGTCTCCCGGCTGTGCTGTCAGTCTCCCGGCTGTGCTGTCAGTCTCCCGGCTGTGCTGTCAGTCCCCAGGCTGTGTTGTCAATCTCCCGGCTGTGCTGTCAGTCTCCCGGCTGTGCTGTCAGTCCCCAGGCCGTGCTGTCGTCTCCCGGCTGTGCTGTCGGTCTCCAGGCTGTGTTGTCAGTCTCCCGGCTGTGCTGTCAATCTCCCGGCTGTGCTGTCAGTCCCCAGGCTGTGCTGTCAGTCCCCAGGCTGTGCTGTCAGTCTCCCGGCTGTGCTGTCAGTCTCCCGGCTGTGCTGTCAGTCTCCCGGCTGTGCTGTCAGTCCCCAGGCTGTGTTGTCGTCTCCCGGCTGTGCTGTCAGTCCCCCGGCTGTGCTGTCAGTCTCCCGGCTGTGCTGTCAGTCTCCCGGCTGTGCTGTCAGTCCCCAGGCTGTGCTGTCAGTCTCCCGGCTGTGCTGTCAGTCCCCAGGCTGTGCTGTCAGTCTCCCGGTTGTGCTGTCAGCGTCTCAGCTGTTGCTGGATGCTCGTGCCCAACGCCGGCCGACAAACGCTGGCCGACAAACGCTGCCGCCCACGTGATCATCGACGGACAATGATCCGTCCGAAGAGCTGGCAATCGGAAGTGGGTGGCAAGACGGTAGCGCCGCTGCCTTGCAGCCTGCATCTCCCCCGTCCCGCGACCAGCAGCACCGCTGCCTTGCAGCCTGCATCTCCACCGCCCCATAGTCAGCAGCGCCTCTGCCTTGCAGTCTGCATCTCCACTTTCCCGTGGTCAGCAGCGCCTTGCAGCCTGCATCTCCCCCGTCCCCGTTGTCAGCAGCGCCTCTCCCTTGCAGCCTGCATCTCCACCTTGCAGCCTGCATCCCCCCGTCCCTGTGGTCAGCAGCGTCGGCAGCGGGCGTCTGGTGAGCAGTGTCCGGCCGGCCGCCAGCCCGTGGTCGGCAGCCTGCAGCCGACAGCCCGTAGCGCGCAGGGTCCGGCGTGTCGGCCTTACGCCGCCCACAGGGTGTGGTCTGCGGCGCGGCTCGCCGTCGCCGGTACACCCATTGGTGGAGGCGCGCTCGCCGGTCGGCCCAGTTCGCGGCCGGCCGGCCGGCTGGGTGGGTCCGCCCGGCCGGCTGCCGGCTGCCGGCGCTGGCTGCGGCCGCCCGAGGCGTGGCCTCGCGCGCCGACAGCGCTGGTCGACGCCGGCGTCTGGCCGTGGGTGGTTGTGTTGGAACGGGGCTGCGTTCGGTACTGTCAGTACGGGCCGTCTGGTACTGTCAGTATGTCTGGTACCGTCAGTACGAGCCGTCTGGTACTGTCAGTACGGGCCGTCTGGTACTGTCAGTACGGGCCGTCTGGTACCGTCAGTACGGGCCGTCTGGTACCGTCAGTACGGGGCGTCTGGTACCGTCAGTACGGGCCGTCTGGTACCGTCAGTACGGGCCGTCTGGTACCGTCAGTACGGGGCGTCTGGTACCGTCAGTACGGGCCGTCTGGTACCGTCAGTACGGGGCGTCTGGTACCGTCAGTACGGGCCGTCTGGTACCGTCAGTACGGGCCGTCTGGCACCGTCAGTACGGGGCGTCTGGTACCGTCAGTACGGGCCGTCCAGTACTGTCAGTACAGGCAGTCTGGTACGTCAGTACGGGCCGTCTGGTACCGTAGTCGGGCGTTGGTACGTGGTGTGTATAGTAGGGCCGTCTGGTACGTCAGTACGGGCCGTCTGGTACCGTCAGTACGGGCCGTCTGGTACGTCAGTACGGGCCGTCTGGTACCGTCAGTTCGAGCCGTCTGGTACAGTTAATACAGGCCGTCTGGTACCATCAAGACTGGTCTGCTGACTGTTCACTGGCCGTCTGATGTGGTCAGGACGAGCCGCTTGGTACCGTCAATGGGGGTCGCCTGGTACAGTTATCACCAATGACCCCAGAAATAATGTCGCTGATACCTAACACATCATGTGGGTGCATGCGCAACAAGTAGATAAAATGTACGCCCCTCTTTGTGCCAAACTGTGTAGAGGGGGAAGGGGAGATTTCCACCACTCTTCTGCCGATTGTGATGAGCGTATCCGAAATGTCCGCTCTTCTGCCGACTATGATAAACTTATCTGAAGTTTCCGCTCTTGTGCGGAAAATGGTGAAAGTGTCTTAGATGCAGGTTGCCGAATTGTGGGAAAAAAATATTTCGCTTACTTCCGACTATTTTGGACTTGGACGAAATTATGACTCAGTAAGATCTCTGTCGCCCGCGATCTATCAAGGGGACTCAGTTTTATGTCGCCAACGAGCTACCAAGTGAGCTTAGCTGCGGTCGCGCACAAGTTCCCTGTGCGCATCGGTCAGAATCCCCGATCCTACAGTGCATCGTTGAAGTGCAGCCGATCTCCTGCGCCCACTCGTGCATCTGATGTAACGACGCCTTGCGCCGGTCACCAGTGTGAGCGCGGAATGAGTTTGTTCGCTTATACACACCCCAGAAGTTCAGATGAGCTTCCTCACGGGTCTCCTCCCGATCCGACCCAACCCGACTTTGAAACCCAGAAAAGTATTATCCTCGTGATACTGCGTTTAAAGCTCCAGTCTCGCCTTACAATTATACCGCTCTTTTTTCTTATATTTTAGCCAACTTAGACCCAAATATTAAAAGCTTCTAAGTACTCGCAAACTCTGTTCAAAGAAAGCGTCACTTGTCTGCCACTGAGCCACCGAACCCGGCGTTCTAGAGGAAGACTGCTCACCTGGTAGCGTAGGTCCAAAATGACCGAAACAGGCAGCCATCCCGTCGCACACGACCAGCTGTTTTTCGCCTGGCATACAGCTGTTAGCCAACTGGCCGGGCAGATGCGTGAATACCGTCGGGAATACCGTCGTGAATACCGTCGGGAATACCGGCAAATGCGGCCGCATGACGTCATCTGCGAGGAGCTCGGTATGGCGGTGGATGCGGCAGTCCAATCGACCGTCCGGGAGGGCGTGGAACCTTCGGCGGTGCAGGTGTGGGGAGAGCTCACGCAGATCACTGATTCACTGAAGGAATTTCTGATGTGACTGGGCGAGCGAGTCCGGGACCTCGAATCCCATGGGAACGGAACCATGAGCAAATTGATAATATTGAGAAAAACAAATGATACATTTGCATTTCAGGCCTGAAGAAGCACAGGAAAAAGCAACTAAAAGCTATGCTGCTGTAGAAACGGCTGAATGCGACTTGCGCCGTCCCTTGCTGATCTGCATCGGAAACCACGTCCCCGTCCCCGTCCTGCAGAAAGATCATCTCGCCGGACCGGGAAACCGGCCTTTCGGTCATTGATCAGTTGCCCGAAAGGCCATTTCTTGCCCAAGCATACACACCAAGGATCACTGTTCTGGAAGAAATAACAGGTTTAAAAAAAATTGAATACATGAAATCAATATCAGGGCAAGTAACAAAAGCAGGCATATCGGCTAAACCTCAGGATTTGAAGCCTCGGGACGCAACTGACTTACTGGAACTTATCTGGCTCGAAGCAACCAGAGCAGTCGACGGCGTGCAAAACTTCAGAAGCCTGATTTGTCTTTCTACGGGTTTCCACTTCCAACGAATCGTGGGAATACAACAGATTAGACACCAAGTAGACCAGCGTAACTTCTGCTCATCACGGACTATACACCATTATAGACCAAGATTTGGACACCGCCGCATTCAAATTTACGTCAGCAATACTTTGTGAAGCGAAGCTAGTAATCCCGACGAAAACGACCCGTGCAAGGCACCATGAAGTATGGGCAATGCGGATTCTACACCGAAATATGGCAGGCATAAATATACTTGTTAGAGCTCGCAAAAAGCGAAACTAGGATTACGATTGGCAAAATAACGGATGCTATCAAGCACAGTCGCACTCCAATGACGAACTTGATGGGCAATATCACAGCACGTCAACTTCAGGACCAGTTACCTCGAAATTTCAAAGTGCTGTGACAGCATTTGGTACAAAGGGTTCTTAACGAGACTGCGGACGGACTTCAGACTGACTGGAACACTTCACGCCCAGCTCAGTAGCAACCCACAGGGAGCGCGTGAAAATTGACGACGTCCCGTCTCATCTCACTCCCATAGGTGGTGTCCCTCGGTGTTGAGCGTTGAGCGTTGAGCTGAGCCGCCTGACATCGCCCGCCTCCCGCCTCAACGGAAATGACGGGCACCGCGGGGAAGCGATTCCCGTACCTTTGGTCTCGAACTCACAGCTTAGTTACTGAGCTGCCCACTACCCGACCGGTGTCCCGCATGGATCAGCACTTCCCCACCCTAGGCGTGATGATTTCTAAGCGAACTGGCAAGGGATAACAACCAACGACATCCTGTTCGCCGACGACGCCCCGTTCTACTCTAGCTACAACATAGACATTGGCCTCCAATCACAATAATCACTGCAACGCGATTTCAACAATATTTGCAGGCCTTGACGAAATAGAGCAATATCACGTTCAATGCAACCGAAGCAATACAGCACAATGTATACAGGGAGGAAGAACAGCGTAATATTCTGCACCGATCTGGCGTCACGTCTATCATTCGGCACGCAGGCAATTCCTATCATGCATGGCCACAAACTTTGCGGAATCATTTTATCGCGAGGATTTACACGTTGATTGAACCACCATTGACATGATACAATTTTCCTGAAAGTGGACAGTCCTCAGTCCGGGATTGGAGCATGTACCACGTGCCATTCTTGCCCGTATATGAAACGCACACCCAATCTTACTTCCACAATTGCGACAGAACTTACGACGGATGCTTGGCGATACCCGACCAACACAGACTGCAGACGTTACAGAGCAGTGTGTGTGTAGAACGGAGGCACCTATTCGTATTGGTCACATTTGCGTCGGCTGAGGTGCGCATGCGCGGGCAACCGGTGACGTCCCTGTGGGACATTTAGGCTCCACCCCACGTTTACCCAGACCGAAAGCCTTTGAGCTCTCAGATTCCAAGGAGGCAATAGTACGCTCAAACGGGATTCCTCCCATTCTCAACTTCAATTGACCTAGGCTCACCTAGGATGACCATAGGTGGCCTTTGAGCTTTAAAATTAAGTTCGGGGTAATTTGCAATACTGACTTCGTTATGTTGGTTGCCGAATGGTACCCATAGTAAGCCAGAGTTTAAGAAATGTCGCCGAAGGCTATCCGAGATCATTGACCTAGGCTGACCTTTCATGATAAAACAGAAAACTGGGGTGAATCTGTGATGAAAAGGTGAAACACAAACATAAGGCTCTGGATTCATATTCAATTCAAAATGAGTTCATATACCTTGCTGTAATGATAAGTAAAGGATGACCCTGCTCAATTTTGATATGGGTCCTACTGCAAAGTAAGCTTATCATCACAAATGATAATGATGTAATAATTAAGGTGCTGTCAATGCTGCCTGTCATACAAATAAACTGTTTCACGTCCAAAGTTCCAGAGGAAAACGTCAGCTGGTTGCGAATATTGGTATGCACAATATCACAGTTCCTGAGGATCGAACCCACGATCAGAAGGCGAAATTTTCTTTATTGGGCGCATTTATGCTTAAAACACCGCCTGAATTTAATCGACAATTCCGTGCAACATATTTAATTTTATAAGAGAAAGAATTGCGCACATTACAACATGCGATCTCGTGGAGTGATTACTATGATAATGTCAAGAGAACCAGGAAAATAATCAGATATCATGCAGTATGATAATTTCTTGTGCTGAGGACCAGTACAATATCGTTACTTGATTCAAAAGCACCGCATGAGTTTCAGACTTAGTGGTAAGAAATATTTTGTGCCGGCAAAATCGATAATCAATGCATATTGTACGATGTGATCTAGTGATATTCGTATTATGTTGCATACTGCAAATTCAGTTTTATGTCCCAATCAGTCTGTTCCTTTCTGGGAGCGCTGATCTCCACTGCCCGCAAAATGACTCATGCCGAAAAACTGGCCACTACGTACCGGGCTAAGCTTCAGGACACCGTCTCACGAATAAAACATGAACTATAATTGGACTCGCTGACAGTGAGGCGTAAAATTCGCCGACTTATCGCGGTACCACAAGCTTAACAGTGTGCATTCAGGCTTACCCGAATGCATCGGTCTGTTAACCCCCCCAAAAAAACACCGACACGACAGGAATAGAACATTATGTAACTTCACTACGCAATCACTACCACAAAGCAGAACATCTTCCCACCGTTCGTTTGTCACAGGCACCTTACAAGACTGGAATTTGCTTCTCTGTCCCATGAGAAGGTTGCTCCTCAAGCAGTTCAAGACAGGAGTTCGTAGCCACCTTTGAACATGTCTACCCGCTTACGTCGCATTAGGCAACAAAACAAAACGCGCTTTACTCCAGATTACGATCACGCAACTCCGATTTCACGCTCATCTTCGTAAGTCAGATACGACGACCTGCGCTCAGGGTATAGAACAGAAAGCACTGCTCACTATATTTTACACTGTGACTTGGATAGCACGTGACGCCAGAATGCAACTTTTCAGATAACATTAAACTACACTCAGAATAAATTTGTCATAAATATCACGTTCTCATCAATTGTCGGCTCTCCTGTTTGGTGAAGACGCTGGTTCTGCACGCAGCAGTTCACTGGCGGCAGCATTCCAAAAATGTATACGGTAAACAAGACGTCTCCTTTAAGTTTAGCATGCATCGCCGCGTGGATCTTTTTCACTGCACCGTTTTCAGCATTCCCGTTCTACGCTTTCAGGTTCTATTCAGCCAGGTTCCATTCGGGTTTCAGTGGGTCCAGCCCACTACGAAGTTACTCACCTGGGAGGACGACATGGGCGGGCGCGTGTCCGGCTCGACAGAGCCGCGACACTGGACATGGAAAGGCCCACTACTGAAGTTGCTCACTGGCGAGGGTGGCGTGGGTGGACGCGTGTCGGGCTCGGCTGGGCGAAGGCACGGGAAAGGCCCACTACCGAAGTTACTCACTTGCGAGGGTGGCATGAGTGGGTGCGTGCTCGGCTGACCGTGTCCAGGGTCGAGGCACTGGAAAGGCGCCTGGGATTAAAGCTTCGTTCTCCGCCAATCCAGTAGAATGCAGTGTTTCATTTGGCACTTGCGTTCCACAATAAATTGTTCTGCTTCTGATTTACGTTATGTGAAAGCATGCCTATTGTATTCCTCATTGCGAAAGACTTTCAAAAGATGAACACAAAGAAGAACGGAAGGATGTCCAACGGCGATCACAAGGCTAAATATTGAACTGCAAATTAACTTCTTTCTTTCCGAAGTTGGCGCAAGGGTGATGCAGAGGTGGATGGCCACTGCTATACTGTTATCATATCCCGATCCGAGGGTCCAGGCTGGGTTTGGGCCACCATCTCTTGTTGCAGATGTCCATGTGCCTGCGCGGAACCCAGCCAATGTCCATGTACCTGTGCTGAACCCGGGCCAAATTTACACTGGCCAGGACCCAATGTCCATGAGTCTCTGTTGGCCCCTGGACCAATGACCAGAGCGCAGTATCGACGGACCCGATGCGAGACTGACCCGGTGTCTGACGAAACGGCGGCGAACGCTGCCTGCTGGTTCTGATATCAGTCCAAGCGGGGGCGTGTATGCCAAACTGTGTGGTCTGCTCTTGTTGGCGCGGGTAGAAATGGGATTTTTTCACATCGGTTGTACATTTATGAGCGAGTTCCAAGAGTTATTTCTTGCATGTCATGATGATCCACCCGAAAAGTCACGTCAGTGAGGAATTGTCAAGTTTGGGTTTCTTGCGAATGCTCTCTGATGTGGTTTTGTCAGATTAGCGTGCACTCTAAGCGCAGCCTTTGCAGAGGTTTTGTTTGTCTCTTTATTAACACGCTCAACCGCTACCGTTATGCCTTACACCAAAGGTGCATTAGCAGCGGCCGATTCCCCGGATCATCTTTTGATCCGATCCCGGGGACGAAGTCGGGTCG
The DNA here is from genome assembly GCA_034440575.1 of Imbricaverruca yamaguchii. NCBI lineage: Eukaryota > Metazoa > Arthropoda > Thecostraca > Neoverrucidae > Imbricaverruca > Imbricaverruca yamaguchii. Next base: position 3,065,540 of record JAOTOL010001659.1, read on the forward strand.
GAGGCAATGTGCATCGGACACAGATGAGTGAAGCTTTGTCAGTGATGTGTCTTCATATCAGTCACAGTGTGCTCTCCAGAGGTGGCAAATGTAAGCACCGGAAGCTCGGTCAAAGAGCCGTGCCTGGACAGGCGGGCTTTTTGTCCAGTCTTTGGGGTGTATGGCGGGCTTTCAGCTGGCGTGTTAGTTCGGTGCGAATAACAAATAGGGGAAATGCAACATGAAGGTTAAAATAGTTCAGTGATGGAAATCATCATAGAACTTGTGAGGTTGATTTCAACATTCCATGTAGCAATTTTGTCATATGCATTGAACAGTGTGATGATCAACCCCCAAACATATCTGGCGTGCCAATCATTGAAAATAGCAGACCATCAACGATGTTGGTTAATAGTCCAATGTATACGCTATGTACAGTTTTCAGAGGCGAAGCTTGCCACTGCAGTAACCCCCTAAAAATCCAATTGATTTCACCAGCTGTAAAGTCATTAAGTCATTATCAACTCATCAACTGCTAATGCTTAGTAAGGGCTGCAGTGACCCATTTGAATAGAAAGAACCAAGAATAGAAAGGAAAGCTATCATTAGACGAGAAAATGTGCACTGTCACACCCGAATCGATGTCATATCCCCAGTTACAAAGGAAATATCTGCCCCAGCCTATCACCCCACACAATTCACTCGATATTGCATAACACACCCTTTAACATACCTGCCCTACCAACAACTTTTAAACCCATCCGCCCATCCCCTATTGCGTAACCACGACCAATATCATCAGTATTACCTGAATGTCGGTGCTAAGTCTAATATCGGTAACACCTGTTACTAGTGAGATGTCTAATTCATGAGCGTGATCTGAAACAAGGGTCCAAGGTCCAACAAGACCACAGGGTTCGCCTTAAAGTGGTCCACACAGTGTACATCTACCAGCATAAATCCCACGCAAACTGCCATAAATTATGCCGTTCTTGTTGCACAAATAAGAACTAAAAGCAAAGAAAAAGATTCTCCGACATGAAACTTCTCTTCCACGTTTTGAAATACGTTCAGCGAGGGACTTCACAGTACATCAGCAGACAACCTATTCTACTGATCAAGCACCCTTTGGCTGACAACTTGTTGGCGTTCAACTGTTCTACACCTTGACTTGTCCAACCTGAATTGATGACCCCCATTCGATTCCCTAAATGGAAGAGTATCATTCAGATTGGTATCGTCTAAACCTTTTACGAGTTTAAGCATTTCAATCATATCACCCATAATCCCCTATGATTCAGTGAGTACGTATCTAATGCCATAAGCCTCTCCAAACTCTAAGTCTCCGAGTCCACTGATAGGTCTAGTAGATTTGCGTTGTACTCTTTCTGGCATACCTATATCGCCTTCATTCTGAGTAAAAGCCACATGCCTGTACAATATCCCAAGTGGTGTCGCCCATCGGCTAAGTAATTTTTTCTTCTCATTTTCTTCTTTGCTCTGATATTTCACATTCTAGAACACATAGCTTTGTTCGAGAGATACGTCCCCATGTGTAGAGATGGGTCCAAGACTGATGCCGGCGTAGGCAGTGCATTTGTTACCGAGCACCCGGCAAGTTCTTTTCCCCTGCCACCACATGCAACTGCCTACACGTCGGAGCTGGTGACGATCACAAAGGTACTCGGTTTTATTGAAGTGTGGCGGGATGCCTCGCATGCCATTTTTACGGATTCCCTCAGCAGTCTTTTGGCGCTAAAACAATTTAACCCACCCGACACCATTGTACAGTATTTTTTAAAGGTTTCTCATCACTGGCTCGCGCTGGGAAGACTGGTGGATCCACGCTGAACACGCTGATTGTCCTCTGTTGGATCCAGAGCCATGTCGGCATCGTGGGGAACGAGGCAGCGGGATGCTGATGCAAAACGTGCAGCCAAAGCACCATACCTGCGATCTATGCCGCTCCCCGCGAGGGAAAAGGGAACGAACGATCGAACCACGCCTTAGAGAGTGACTCTCGTCCTACCGCAGGACGCGGCTGGACGAGGTCGTGCTCGGCCGCCTTCGGCTGGGGCACATCCATCCAATACACCACTATCTGCTATGTGGGGAGGACAGGTGAAACTGTTCTTGATGCCATGCACCACTGTCAGTAGCGTCACGTTATGATTTCCTGTCCCCCGCTCGTCGATGATAGAAGACGTATTTTTGGAGTCATGCAGTTGCTGTTCATCCGCGATCTCCTAGGTGATCATTCGCGCGTTGTAACTTCCGAACAACTTTTTCACCTTCTCTCGGATTCCGACTTCGGAGCGATTTACACACCTCACCGACAGGCAACACTAGAAGCTAGGAACGATCCGCCTTTATCGTGAAGGTTCGCGTATTAATGCTGGCACCAATCATCTTAAGCTGGCAATCTAGCATTGTTATGGGCGCTATATGACCAACGCAGTCGATGCGCCTCAAAACTCAATTAACCAACGAATATTTCACATTCAAATGCATGATACCTAGCATTCTGATTGCCCTGTTCCTACCTGACTTGTATTCTTTTTCTTTTATTAAAGTAACCTGAAACTATCACACCTACATCTTTGTTTGTTTATTGGGTGGTTCACGACGCACCTTATGCACAATCACGGCCAATGGCGCCGCCCGTGCTGTTTGCTTGCGTGAAAGGAAAATGTCCCGAGAGGTGCGAGTGTTGAACCCGTGACCTTGGTATCCAGACCTCAACACATTAACCACTCGGTCATCCCTGTCCCATACCTACCTCATTCTCCTCTTCAATGACATCCACTTCACTGCCGCCCATTGTATATCGAAATATTATTCCTGCATTCCACAGACGCATAACCTTAAGCTTATCATAGTTAAAAGATTTCGGCCACTTATCAGCCGAATTTGTAGGTCCTCCACATCTAGCTGAATATTGTTAGATTCTTCACTGTTGTTAGCCATTTCCACCAGCTTGATGTGATCAGTAAATTGAAACGCTCCATTCCTAAACCCTACCTCAATGTTTTTCACCAAGATGACAAAGAGGAGTGGAGCTAGAATGGTGTCCTGTGGTCCCCCACTCAGAATATCCTCCCATTCAGACCTGCATCCATATAATACTACGCTCTGCCTTGTATCGTCGGCAAGCTTACGTCGCATTTTGTTACCCTTAATAGTGATAGCACGTGTCTCCCGCTCTCAAATTAGCCCGATTTCGACAACAAAAACCAATTACCCCGAGCATGCAAGGTGCCCTTCGTGTAGTGAAATGGTCCCGCTTGGGGCCAGTGAGCACCGCATTATGTCATTTATGGCGCAGTAAACAGGCACCCAGGATGTTTCCTGACGCATTCCACATATGTCTTGGTTCCTTTTACGACGCTTTCGACTGCTAGTTCATACAGCGTCTCGAGCCTCTCGCGTCGATTGGTCGCCGGTCGAATGGGTAATTCTGCCGGTTGCGAGGTGCAAACCCGCGATCTGGCAACTGGGTGGAACGCTTCACCGACTGGGTTTCCGTCACCACTCATTGGACGTATGTCGTCAGCCTGTCATTGACCGCATTATGTCATTTATGGCGCAATAAACAGGCACCCAGGACTCTTCCCGACGCATTCCACGTGTCTTCGTTTCTTTTATGGCTCAGTTGGTTGGAGCACTAGGCTGCGTTGGTCTTCCATGCCATAGAATGACGGGGTTTGAGTCGCTTCACGTGCTCGCCTTTTCCCCCGACTAGGGGGGCCAGTTGGCAGCTGGCACGACAAGGCCAGTGACCAGCTACCGGGTCGGCCGTGTGGGTTCGTTGACGGCACGTTAAACTCTCGGTCAAACTCTGCCGTTGAGCTATTCACGGATTGGCTGGTGTGACCAGGTTTAACGCAACAAACTCTGCTTAGTAATTTGACCCCGGTCCACAAAACCACCCGAACAAAAATTCGTACAATGTTTGTCCTGCTAATTTGGAGTTGGGAGAATGAAACATATCGCGGCGGTGTGCTACGATATGGCCAACACCGGAACTCTGACACCATCTGCCACGTGTAAACGGGTGTTTAGTGTGGCTTGGTCCGACAGTCGCCGAGTCTCTGTATTACCAGCAAGGACAGTGTGTTACTGCACCAGCAAACTATGTAGTATCCACACCAATAAACTACATGATAGAACTAATTAACTATACGTTATCTTGCGGAGGAGTAGAGTAAACTATGAACGCTAGACATGCGGAAGACGTCCCCCGCTAAGCCCCCGTTTTAAACATCACTATAACGTAGACTCCTTGAACGTAAATGTAGCTTGCCTTAGACTTGCGTGTAAACAACTCGTCTTAAACATGCATTTCTCAGCTCACTCTGCTGTCCCTGCACGCTATTACAGGCGACCTTCTGGCGAATTTGGCGTGGCAATGTTGTTACGCAAGATGGAACTCAATTGTTCATTGTTGTGCGTTTGTTTGCAGCGACTGGGCCAGCAACTTAGTCGTTACAGAAGACCTTACAGACACCGTAATATTATTTTCCCTGATAGTGATACGATATGTTTGAAGCGAAGGGAATTTTCGGAGTGTTCCACATTTAAATAACGACTGATTTACGCTACCTGAAGTACGGTTCATGGTCTTAAATCGTGAAAGCTGTTGAATGTTCGATTGTCTCTGTTGCAGTATTACAGTAGTGCTTTCGACTCGTGCTGCACGTGACAGTAGAACGACGGAATCACATCTTGCGTAGTTTCACCTGCTGACGCCGCCATTAGTGCCTGACGCAGCTTCAGCTTCTGACCCACATTCAGCACTGGGGTTCCGGTTTCGGTATCTGGTGCGAGAGTATACAAGTTGGCAATGTCAGCATGTGTGGTGCCGTTCGGCCGGCTGCGTTAACCCGCGTTAACCTGTCTTTCCGGTCAAATCCTCATACCCCGTCTCGGGCGGGGGGGGGCGGTTGAAGACCCCCCTCTCTAAAATCCAAACTAAGCATCGTACGGAAACGAAAGAGGTGTTATCGGAAAGCGCTCGACGAGTAGGGTCCGGGTCCACCCCCCAAAAAAAATTCCGCAATCCGCAAAAAACCTGAGGGGGGCGGTTGAAGACCTCCCCGAGACGGGACGGGTTAATACGACGGTCTTCGGCCAGCCCGGTGGGCAGCATATCAGTCACAGCATGGGCTCCGTGCGGTGGCCAACAGCGATGCTTGCATCGGGTGGGATGCTGGCTTTCCTCAGAGCTCTCATCGGTGGCCGTGGGAAGTCGTTCAGAACCGGTCAGTTCGCTTCCGGCTCGTCGGACACCGGCCGACCAGGTCCTCGACCCGTATTCATATAAGATCACATGAAAATAATAGCTAGCGGTATATCCGTGATCTGGGGCCGGTTGTTAAACATTATGCAACAACAACACATACGCTTATGTGTATTCTAGTTCATGAACTGTTTGAAAACGTGAAGGTAATGTGGTTGAGGTGCATACGATGCTAATTTGGTTCAGCCTTTGTAAGACTAAAAATGATGAATGCAGATTAGCAATAGTTTTTTTTTGTTGGATATGAAAAGCAATGCCAATTACATTTTTAGGTCGGTACCTGCACCAGGAGTTATGTTCGGAAAATTACACACCGGCTTCCAGCCAATTATCGACTAACGAGGATGGCGATCACCCAGGCTGTGTGTGCCCGCTGCCGCCAGTAGGGCACTAAAACCGAGCAGAGCCGAGCCGGGTCAGCCAGGCTGACACGTGAGGCTGACATTACTGGGGCCGGGCCGCCACCACACGCTCACACAGTTGGAGGTCACCTCCAGCCAGGATGACACGTGAGGCTGACATTACTGGGGCCCGGCCGCCACCACACGCTCACACAGCTGGAGGTCACCTGCAGCCAGGCTGACACCCGGGGCTGACATTACTGGGGCCCGCCGCCACCACACGATCACACAGCTGGAGGTCATCTGCAGCCAGGCTGACACCTGGGGCTGACATTACTGGGGCCCGGCCGCCACCTCCCGGCCGCCACCACACGATCACACAGCTGGAGGTCATCCGCAGCCAGGCTGACGCGTGAGGCTGACATTACTGGGGCCCGGACGCCACCACACGCTCACACAGCTGGAGGTCACCTGCGGCCAGGCTGACACGCGAAGCTGACATTACTGGGGCCCCAACTAGTCCACACGATCACACAGCTGGAGATCATCCGCAGCCCAGCGGTGAGGCACCTGCAAACAGGATTTCCATGCTGCCAGCAAACGTGTCTTCTGCCAATAAACAGAGACATTGTTTTAATTGTTTGCTGTCCGCTGCACGCGGCCGCCACGCAATGCATTGCTGCACGTCAGGCCGGGAAAGGCGTTTGCTCTTGTCATTGTGTGACGCACATGTGTATTGCGTCTTACTCACACCGCGCGACGTCATTTCCGCCGCCTGGAACCGGGCCGCGCGTTCCAGAAATGTGTGACGTCACGGGCACGCGCTCGCCACGTACATTCAGTGGCGTCCGGCGCGCGCGCGGCCTACACTCGGGCGGCGGGCGAACTGGGCCGGCGTCGTCGTGCGTGTGGGGCTGTCCACTCCGGAGTGGCTGAGCCGGCGGCGGCATGCGTGTGGGGCTGTCCACTCCGGAGTGACTGAGCCGACGCCGCCGTACGAGCGGGGCTGTCCACGCCGCAAGGTCATAGCCGACGCCGCCGTACGGAAGTGCCCACGCCGGGGGCTCCCGCCAACAGCTTTCGTGGTAGCCGAGGACCGTACGATGTGCATGAATTGGACGGGAGGGGCCGACAGATGCTACAGCATATTGTCGAGGTGCTGGGAGACCCAGGCTTGCCGGACCGTACTGCGATGTCAAAGTTGGCTCTCCGAACACTCCAGAGCTTTCGTTTTGACTGGATAACTAGTCGTGCTCGAAAGCAGAAGCTTGCAGCGTATGCTGGCCTCAACTGTTGGCTTCGTATCCACAGACAGCAAACGGGACAACGTATACACGGCTTTGCGATGGAGGACCTGGAGTGTGCCCACCTCAACTGGTCTTCGTGGGAGGTGCCGAAGGTTTAGGGCGGGTTTGGGCCAATGTGGACTTCTGCACAACTGTGTTGTTTCCTTGGTAGATAGGTAGGTAGATTATTGGTAAGTAGGTGTGCTGTTGAATGGTCGTCAAGCGTAATTTGATTTCATACAAGTCAGGTGAACTGTGCCGGCGGTGTTGGTTCGGAGTTCCCGGGGTTTGTAATCCCACATGCAGGGCCGATATCTTCAGCAGCTGAAGGACTCACGTTACATGTTGCTGCTATAAGATGAACGGCGATCTCACAAACACTGAAGGTGCTTTCAGTGCTTCGGTCACAGGTGAAACTTCCCAGCCATGCCGAACCCGTCCCATCTCATTACCCGAATTTAGCCCACCTCTAATTTCCCGAACCTATTCGACGGCACCATTTGGAAGCTCAGACATCGCAATCTAGGGCAGCCTGTTGAAATCTGGGCATCTATTTTAGCATCAACCTAATACACTACAGTCGCTGTACGTGGCAGCACGGATTGATAAGTGATTCAGTAAGGTGTGAAGTGACTTCACTATCGACCTCCAAAATTGATTCCAATACAAATGTACGTAAGGACAAATGTTCGTATGGCAGATTTACGAAAGAAAATGTACATGAACAAATAGTACGTAAGCGCAGATGTAGGTATGAATGGCTAATGTACGTATGCGCAAAAGTACGCAAGCGCAAAAGCACGTAAGCCCAAATGCATGCATGCGCAAAGGTACGTAAGCGCAAATGTACGTAAGCGCACATGTACGTAAGCGCATAAGTGTACTTTCGCATGCGTACAGCACAAAAGTAAAAGTACACAAGTGTACTTTTACGTAAGCGCAGAAGTACATGCATACTTTTGCGCTTTCGTATATCTGAGCTTACGTACATCTGCCGTACGAACTTTTGCGCTTACGTCCATGCGTACATTTGTGCACTGAATTTGCATACTTTACTATGCATACTTACTTCCTTTGCATACTTTACTTTGCATACTTACTTCCTTTGCATTTTTACTTCCTTTGCATACTTACTTCCTTTGCATACTTAATTACTTTACTACGTACTTACTTACTACGTACTTACTTTACATACATTTGCGCTTACACACATTTGCAATTACGTACATTTGCGCTTACCCACTCTTGCGACTACGTAAATTTGCGCATACCTACATTTGTGCCTGCTTACATTTGCGCATCCGTGCATTTGCGCATACGTACATTTGCTCCTACGTACATTTGCGCATACGTGCATTTGCCAAGCGTACATCTGCGCTTACGAACAGTTGCCATACGTACATCTGCGCTTACGCACATTTGCTTTCGTACATTTGCGTATGTACATCTGCCATACGTACATTTCCTCTACGTACATTTGTCCGGTTACCCCAAAATTTGAACGGTAGTTGCGGGAAACGAAAAGCGGCGACCCCGTCCGCGCGACGTGCCACACACGCAGACAATATGACGTAGCTGACCGTCCAGTAGGCGCGCCGATGCGCGCCTCCGCCGACGGGGTCATTCGCAGACACTCGGGAGAAATTCGCTTGGTCCGAACCATCCTACCGCCGACCATGTCCACCCGACCGGTTACTTCGGAATGCCGGCAACACACAACGGTAGTCGTCGTCTGCGAACAACGGTAGAGTGTTGATTTTAGCATGCCGTTTTGGTCGGCTGAAAATGCAGCTACGCCGAGATGTTCCGAAATTGATAGCCTCCGGTATCGTCTTCGGGCCCAGTACCAAAATCTGGGTCAGACACCGAGTAGACGGAATGGAGCCGGCACGGCTTCGGGGATTTCGGGGGGGGGAAGACGTAAGCAGAAGTGTGGGACGGTAACGGTCATACCCGGCCGGGGGTGGGGTGGGGGAGAACCTCCGCCGACTGTTTGGCGTATCTTGCACTGTCAGTCCGCCGGACCCTGATACGTACCAGTACTTAGATTATCGTTGGTCTGATAGGCTGATAGTAGCGAAAGGCTCTAAACAATCGGAAGTCGAATCAAACCACAGGATTCCGTCTGGATCTCTACACAGGGATGATACTATAGAAAGAGAAAATGAGGCTGATACGTTCTAATCGATGTTATGTCCTGAGTTATGAAGAAGCCATCTAACCCATCACATTGACATGTCCATTCTTTTCAGCATCCTATGTCCGAAGGCTAGTTCTGAATCCACCCCCAGCTACAAACACCATTAACCATTTATAAGCATGCTCTATGCATCCGTTTGGGTCCATATCCGGTCAACACCCAAGTCCTATCCGTTTGCAAACATGACCGTAAAGCCAAGGGGCCAAGGCAGATCGACTAATTCCTTCGCCTGGAGAAGTGTTGCCCCGGCATAATGGACAACTGCTGGCACATGTCGCCTACGGGCATGAAGGCATCCGACCCCTCTAACTCGAACGTTAGAGACGATATTGAAACAAGTCAAGGCGTCAGAACGCTGGTTCAGTCTCCGATCAAACTTGGTATCCATTTATCCATTATGAGTGACATGAATCAAAAATGTGATCTGGAATATCATATCGAATTTGCACAGGTCAGCAAATTCAAACTTCATCGGGAAGTCTGTGCAGTGTGCTGTCAGATGTTGCATTCTCGTGGTCCAACGTTCACGTGCGGTTTTTATTTTATTTTAGTGACCTAGGATGGCAGGGACTGGGATGGCCGAGTGGTTAAAATGTTTGGCTCTGGGTACCAAAGGTCCCTGGTTCGACACTAACGTCGCTTTGGACATTTCCAAATTCCGCGGCCCACCGGCGAAACAGTGTGGGCGGCGCCGTTAGCCTTAAATGTGGGTAAACTGCGTTGTGAACCACCCAAAAAAACAGAGACCTAGGATGGCACATCATAAACTTTAATGACCTCAAATAATGCTCAAAGTGCTATGATTGTGCTCTGCGTAATGTGTGATATCGTTTTTAAAATAAAATATACATGAATCGAGACATGAATGTGTATCTTTACCGCGGAAGACGTATCAGGTACTGAGAACATACATAGTGTCGTGCCACCGCTACTTAGAAAGAGCTCAACACGTTCAGAACAAATCTTCTAACACGTGTTGAGGGGAATGTTCCCAGTATTGCACTTTGGGTTCCACTCAAAGGCGTCGCCGTGATGTACCTTCAGGTATGCAAACATTGGCGTCGCTAGTGCGAGCGGTTCAACAGTTTTTCTTTCGAAAAACGGAGAAGGTTGGCACTGTTCCTGAGTATATGTTCAGAATTGCCTGTAAAATTGGCGACAAATGTCTAATTCCATAAAACTTTGGAAGCACTTATCTCAGCCTCATTGCTTCATGTGTCAGCATAAGCAGCGCAGTGTCCTAAAATTGTTTCCCCTTTAAATTGGGGGAAAAAAAAAAAAATTTGTGGGGAAAAAAAAAAAAAAAGAAAAAAAAAAAAAACTCCCATAAAAAAAAAAAAAAAAAAAATATTATTTTAAAAAAAAAATTATATTAAAAAAAATAAATTTTTTTTTTTTTTATTTATTTATTTTAAAAAAAACCCCAAAAAAAAAAAAAAAAAAAAAAAAAAAAAAAAAAAAAAAAAAAAAAAAAAAAAAAAAAAATTAAAATTAATTTTAAAATATTTTTTTTTTTTTTTTTTTAAGCAGGGTGTGATTAATATGCTACCAAACTGGGCCGGAATAATGCAGAATTCGGTTGGTATTACAAAAGTGGGTCAGCATCATTTTCAACGTGGTCAAGATAAGCTCGCCTTCGCGTGAAGCACACGGCTGTTGCATGCGTGGAAGTCATGCTATGCCAACTGAGGATAAACTTATGACTTCGATGCAAACACTATGTAGGATATGCAAAGTGGTGAGTTCAAGGGAGTATTCGCTTGTCCCTGATTTGATTTAGTTGTGATCATGGTTTACAGCAGCTTGCCACCGGAAAATGAAGTACGAGTACTACTGAACTCAACCAAGCTCACACAATGTTAATGTGGTTGCTGCCTTTCAGTGATGATGTGGCCAACCGAGAAACCACATGTAGGGTGCCAAAGTGGCAACGTCAACTAATAAGTGCAACTGGGTGGTAGAGCGCGAGTGTTCATGTCCCAGCCGAGCCATGATGCTGGGACGTTAATCAAGCGTGCGCCAAATAATGATTCGAAAGCGGGGTGGGATGTGAATGGTGACACCATGGCTGCGTTCCCGTCCCAGATATTGAGGTTAAGCGCTGAGCAGCGTGCTACTGCACGTGAGTGTGTCGCCAGCCGTCTGGCGTTGTGTCGCCACGAGCGGAAATGGCGGCGCGTCCGACGTCGCGGGCCGCCAATTCGGCGAGCCGCGGCCCGTTTTCAACGACAGAAAATTGGCCGGGTCGCCGGACCGAATGGCTGCGAACGGGTCGTTCCCGGCTGCAGCGGCGCTGCGCGGACGCGCCGCGAGACGCGCCGGGGCCATGCGCCGGAAATTGGTCGGCTTCGGCGTCTCAGATGTCGACCTGGGTTGGCCGCAAACCTTGGCCCGCCGGCGGCGGCAGAACAAAGCCGGCGCCGCCCGATCTGCGCCGGAAGCCGCCCAGGTGCGCGCCGCCGCCCGCCGTGCGCCGGCCGCGCGGGTGGCCGCGGTCGTTCGGCGAACGTTTGCGCCGCCTCGTTAGTGGTGGCCGGCCGGCGCCGCCACCTCAGATCTGACCGCCAACGAGGTGTCGACGGCCGGCCGAGTCGCCGCCACGATGGACGGCGCCGCCGCACGCGCTGATCCGGTGACCCGCGCACTGGGGCAATTCCGGCGCACTCGTCATGGGGAACCACTGGCGCCGACTCACCCGCCGGCGCGCGCCGCTTTTCGGTTTCACGCGGTATCGTTCTGTCTCGCTCGTTGGATATTCCTAGGCGATTCACCATCAGGTGTAAGGTGTGCTTCGTTTGGCCTTTTATTTCCGCGAGCAGTGATTGGTTTTATTTATATATTTTAAATCGCCATCACCCGAGGAAAGGGTAGACATTTCCTCACAAATTATGCTCCCAAAATGGGCAGATGTCCCTCTTGCCATATTATATATCCTATAATCAAAGAAGTAAGCTGCCTTCCAGAAAACCTGTGTTTTCACATACGCTTTCTGCTTATCATCGACACACAGCTAATTGAATGGAAATCCACTTCGCTTGTCCCCATTGTTTTGCTAGTGCACAACATATCTTAATTTCCCTCAATGGAGCCGCCCTCTTTTCGTCGGCGATGGTGAACATTGGTGGATTGTGAACTTCGCGGTCGAAGTCATGAAGTGTTCATAGAGCGTTTAATCAGAACCACAGGCGTTCGTATGATGTAAACCTATAAGTGGAAGATGCCGAGTACGAGAAAAAGAGACTGAAGCACGCTAGTCAATGCTACGTCCTGAGTTATTAAGAGACTGTCTACCGCATTGTGTTCCCATGGCCAGCACATCGACACCGCTTACCTGAAGGAGGGTACTAAATCCACTGCCTTGCACATCTGTTACTGGCACAATTCCCATACCCACAGTACAGAACTAAGATACCCACAGTATCATACTCCATGTACCACAAGTCCCATGACCAATCCCCTGGTATTGTATCCTATCTAATGTTTCGACCCTATTTTTAAATACCTTCAATAATGTAGGCTCACCCAATATTAGATATTGCCTGAGACGAAAGGTACGACCCTCAATATACCAGGAGGTGCTGAGTTTACATCAAAAGTAACGTTAGGGATTATGCTATATTACTCAAACATGCAATGGGATTATGCAAAACGTTACTTTTATGGATTAGGGATTATGCAAAACGTTACTTTTGATGTAAACTCAGCACCTCCTGGTATACTAAGGGTCGTACATTTCGTCTCACGCAATGTCTAAAACCCAGGAGCACTTAAGAGCCATTCTTCGTTGTGCTAACCAATATTAGATATAGGGTTTCGAGATCTCAATACTAGCGCTCGATATCCCAGGAAACAAAGGAACACATCAACTTGCAAACGTACAGTTGCCACACATCGCAGAAATTCCATCGCATTCTGAAACGATCAAATCATGAATATGACAAAGCATTCGCCATTTTTTTAACCAACAATGGACTCAGACCACAAACCACACACAATTACGACTCATCAAACCTGTCATTGATCCGGAGATATGATCTTATCAAACCAGCCGACATGAGGGAAACGCCCCGTCGCGGCTCGTGTGGTACATACTTTGCTCCCACGTCGATGTATCTATACAACTTCACCTCGGTCTTCGTGCCCGTCATGCAGCATCCATCTTGCAGTCACACACACTCGTGCATTGTCAGCACTACCGCGACCCTCGAAAAACACTGATGAATTATTGCTATGCACACAAAGTTCCTTTCTCTCCGCACACACTGTTGATGGACGATCACCGTTTCTCATCAAATTACTTGTTATTTTTCTTCGCAACACATGCCTAGGTTTGCAACCTGAAGTATGAAACAAAGCATAATATTATCTTTTTCATTCACGGTGCGAAATGGCTCGAGAAGGCCGAAGTACCTGTTTGAACAAAACTCGAAAAAAACCATCGCATCACCAGGCAGCCTCGCCAATTCATGATCCACACCTTTGGCTGGACAATCGTTCGCGTTAACCGTCCAACACCTTGATTTTCTACCCTGAATTGATGACCCACTTTGTGATACCCTCAATAAACAGAATCATTTAAAATTACATCATCTGACCATGTATTATTTCAGGCATTTCAATCATGATCAACGAAGCGCCCTTAAACTCAAATAACTAACTAACTCAATCATGATCAGTCCCTTGATCTCCTATGCTCAAGTGGGTACTAATGACAGGAGCTTCTCCTCATATTCTAAGCTGTCCAGTCGACTGATAACCGTGGTCTGTTTGCTGCTGGGGTCGTCCACACGTCACCATGCACCACGCCGTGGTGACGGCGAGCGGCGCGAATCGTGCACTGGCCCACGCCCTCCAGGAAAGCACGAGTGGAGCTTGTTTATTTGTTGGTTCACGACACACTTTATGCACATTCACGGCTAATGGCGCCGCCCACACTGTTTCGCCGGTGGGCCGCGGCATTGGGAAATGTCCTGAGTGGCACTAGAGTCCAACCCGGGACCTTTGGTACCCGTAGCCCGACACCTCAACCACTCGGCCACCCCCGCCCCGCACGAGTGGAGCAGGTGGCGTCGGCACGGCTCCGAATTGGACACACGGTGCCACCTTTTCAGGAATGAAGCCAATCCAGCGTGCCGATGATACAATTATCCACCGACGGTGTGTTGTATTCTCACATGCTAGCTCTACGCACAGGAGAGAGCCCAGTGCCTTGGAACCAACAGTACATTCCTCGGTCTTTGAACGAATCTGACTGTTTAGGAAAGGTGTGTCGCTACTTCTGAAAATGGGATTGGCAATAATACACACAGGGCAGTAGAGGCAGGACCGCTGCGCGGGGTATGGACTGTGGGGCAGGACGTGTGTGGTGTGTGGACTGCGGGGCAGGACGTGTGCGGTGTGTGGACTGTGGGGCAGGACGTGTGTAGTGTGTGGACGTGTGGGGCAGGACGGCTGCGCGGGGTATGGACTGTGGGGCAGGACGTGTGAGGTGTGTGGACTGTGGGGCAGGATGTGTGTAGTGTGTGGACCGTGGGGCAGGACGTGTGAGGTGTGTGGACCGTGGGGCAGGACGGCTGCGCGGGGTGTGGACTGTGGGGCAGGACGTGTGTGGTGTGTGGACTGTGGGGCAGGACGTGTGTGGTGTGTGGACTGTGGGGCAGGACGTGTGAGGTGTGTGGACTGTGGGGCAGGACGGCTGCGCGGGGTGTTGACTGTGGGGCAGGACGTGTGAGGTGTGTGGACCGTGGGGCAGGACGTGTGAGGTGTGTGGACCGTGGGGCAGGACGGCTGCGCGGGGTGTGGACTGTGGGGCAGGACGTGTGTGGTGTGTGGACTGTGGGGCAGGACGGCTGCGCGGGGTGTGGACTGTGGGGCAGGACGTGTGTGGTGTGTGGACTGTGGGGCAGGAAGGCTGCGCGGGGTGTGGACTGTGGGGCAGGACGTGTGTGGTGTGTGGACTGTGGGGCAGGACGTGTGAGGTGTGTGGACTGTGGGGCAGGACGGCTGCGCGGGGTGTTGACTGTGGGGCAGGACGTGTGAGGTGTGTGGACCGTGGGACAGGACGTGTGAGGTGTGTGGACCGTGGGGCAGGACGTGTGTGGTGTGTGGACTGTGGGGCAGGACGTGTGAGGTGTGTGGACCGTGGGGCAGGACGGCTGCGCGGGGTGTGGACTGTGGGGCAGGACGTGTGTGGTGTGTGGACTGTGGGGCAGGACGGCTGCGCGGGGTGTGGACTGTGGGGCAGGACGTGTGTGGTGTGTGGACTGTGGGGCAGGAAGGCTGCGCGGGGTGTGGACTGTGGGGCAGGACGGCTGCGTGGGGTGTGGACCGTGGGGCAGGACGTGTGTAGTGTGTGGACCGTGGGGCAGGACGTGTGAGGTGTGTGGACCGTGGGGCAGGACGGCTGCGTGGGGTGTGGACTGTGGGGCAGGACGTGTGTGGTGTGTGGACTGTGGGGCAGGACGTGTGTAGTGTGTGGACCGTGGGGCAGGACGTGTGAGGTGTGTGGACTGTGGGGGCAGGACGGCTGGGGCAGGACGTGGGGTGTGTGGACTGTGGGGCGGAGGGGGGGTGTTGACTGTGGGGCAGGACGTGTGAGGTGTGTGGACCGTGGGGCAAGACGGCTGCGCGGGGTGTGGACTGTGGGGCAGGACGGCTGCGCGGGGTGTGGACTGTGGGGCAGGACGGCTGCGCGAGGTGTGGACAGTGGGGCAGGACGTGTGAGGTGTGTGGACCGTGGGGCAGGACGGCTGCGCGGGGTGTGGACCGTGGGGCAGGACGGCTGCGCGGGGTGTGGACCGTGGGGCAGGACGGCTGCGCGGGGTGTGGACCGTGGGGCAGGACGGCTGCGCGGGGTGTAGACCGTGGGGCAGGACGACTGTGCGGGGTGTGGGCCGTGGGGCAGGACGGCTGCGCGGGGTGTGGACCGTGGGGCAGGACAGCCGTCCTGCCCCACGGGACTGTGCGCGGGGTGTGGACTGTGGGGCAGGACGGCTGCGCGACGTGTCGCAGCATGTACGGGCTTCGGCCGGCCCGCAGGTCACAGTGGCGCGGCGGACTTTTGCCGGGTCATTGCTCAACTGTCGGTGTGGCCGCGTGACGCAACCGCGCGGAGCCGGAACCGGCCGGCACGGCTGCGGCCCCGGGTGTTTACCGGACGCGTCCCGGCCGGCCGGCCCGATCGTCGTCGGCGGCGACGACGGCGTCGACGTCGGCGTCGGCCGCGCCGTCGGCACGGTGCCCCGGGTCAGTGCGGTGCGCGGCCGGGTGAAAGCGGCGTGCGGCGGCGGCTGTCTCCGCCGGTCGGAAGTGGCCGCCGCCGGCGGACGTCAGCGCGCGCGGCCGCGGCCGGCTCGGTGACGTCACGGCCACCCACCGGCCGCTCACCTGATAAAAGCGGCGCGCGCCGCTGCGGCGGCCAGAAGCGACCGTGCGCCCGCCGACAGACTGACCGGCGCGCCACCCGTGTTGGACGCACGCCAGAAGATGACACAGCCAAGCGCTTCCGTGCAGCTCGCGGCCGAACACGGCGCGATGCGTGCCTCGGCCCGGACAGATCCCACCAGGACCAAGCGGTCGTTGGCGCACCTGGCCACGAGAGCAGACCCGACCAGGACGCGGCCGGGACTTCTCCTGCGAGCGGACCCCACCAGAACGCGGCCGGGACTTCTCTTGCGAGCTGACCCCACCAGAACGCGGCCGGGACTTCTACTGCGAGCTGACCCCACCAGAACGCGACCGGGACTTCTCTTGCGAGCCGACCCCACCAGAACGCGGCCGGGACTTCTCTTGCGAGCTGATCCCACCAGAACGCGGCCGGGACTTCTCTTGCGAGCTGACCCCACCAGAACGCGGCCGGGACTTCTCTTGCGAGCTGACCCCACCAGAACGCGCCCGGGGCTTGTCCTGCGAGCAGATCCCACCAGAACGCGGCCGGGACTTCTTCTGCGAGCCGACCCCACCAGGACGCGGCGGATGCTGCTGTAGACGACAGCCAGTGTGCGAGCTGGCCGTTCCCGGCCGACAAGTGCCCGGGAGCAGCGTGTACCAAAGACAGAGGCAGGCGGCCGGCCGGCACAGATCTCACTGTTGTTGGTGCTGGCGCCACCACCACGTCTGGCGTCGGCGGCCTCGCACGTCTGGCGCCTGACGCCTGGCGCTTGACGCCTGACGCCTGCCGCCTGACGCCTGACGCCTGACGCCTGGCGCCGGCGTTAACACGCAGCGCGGACGACGCGTGTCACCGTCGGCTGGACACTGCTTGGGCGCACGCCAGGACGCGTGTTAACGGGCGCACGCGTGCCGCCAGCCCGGGCGGACAGATCGGCGCGGCTCCGCCTGCGGACCTTCGGCCGCCGGGCCGACTGGCGTCACAGCAGCCTGTTACCATGGTGTTCAGTGCCGGCCCGACCCAGCCAGCTGTGTAGATGTACGGGTGTACAAATGGCGACGCAACCCAGACACGGTCAACGTTCCTGTTGTGGTAGCTAGAGGGTGTCGGGATGGTCCGATAGCTCGGCTGGCTAGAGCGCCGGCATGCGTTGCCTCCCTGCACTAGCAAGGCGGGCTGTAGTCGCTACGTGCGCCCATGTTTTGTGCCCGGCTGGGAGAGTATGCTGGCCGTGTCGGTAGAACATTGACGGCACGTTAAACCCCGGATTAAAAGTCAGCAACTGAGCTGGAGTTACCAGATCGGGTGGTAGGGTCATGGACCGCGCAGCGAGCTTTGCTTAGCATAAGATCTCGTGCTGTAGACACCTCAGCAAACATTCGGGCTATATGTCTTTTAAAAAGAAGAAAGCAAGAAAAAAATACTTCGGAACGCTCAAAGCGTTGGCGTGCTCAAGGGCTCCAGTTTTTGTTCCTTACCGATTGATGTTTTGTGTTTGATATTGTCATCTGCGTGTGTTTTATGCGGTGCTATTTATTCAGACAATACATTTTTATAGATAGACACGCTGTGACTGAGCCAGTTTGAGGTAAATCATGAACAACGCTACCAGTTGTATCTTGAATTGAACTATATTTAGTCACTGGGTGATGTCCTCAGACGCACAACACTGCAGTTTTTGCCATCCGGGGTGGGGTCGGAGGGCTTGCCACCTGTGGACAAGCCATGTCCATGTGCAGACTTACTTAACACGGCAGATGTAAAATGCATACACCTCTGAAATCCTGAGAAGATTGTGACCCAGACCTAGCCGGGTTTTTTCTGGTTTCCTCTACGATGTATGTGAATGTTAGGCCTCTGATAATTGTCAATTCCGTATGCTAATTGGTCATTACGAACTAAGAAATCCAATATTAGTTAGTAGTTAGTGGGCTTAAAGCTGCACATTTCGATACGAACACCAGGTTATTAGCATCTGTCTAACGTGACTAGTCGATCATGACAATTGTACTCTGTGTACGTAGGTGAAGATATTAACCCAATACTATGGGAAATAATACTGGAAAATAAAAGAACAAAGCAGAACCGACAGAAGAAAAAGAAAACCTGAGGAAATTACGCACAGACTGCACTATCCGTGATAATCCTGCAACTTACGGATGTGACGGATACATTTTTACGTTTCTTCGTCACGTTCTTCTTCCTTAATTTGACGTCAGAGATTTGATTGTAGTGGTGATTTATTGAAGGATTTGCGTCGTGTCCTGCTTGCTAGAGATCGATACCGAACAAATTCGGGTTTGAAACGATGTGCTCGAGTGACGAGGCCAGTGACGTGCGCGCGCCAGACGGGCTTCCGAAGCCGGGGCCGGGAAACGGAATGGACAAAGTCGGGCCACCGGGACGTCGGTAGCTCGGTGGTAAGCTGAGCGCCTGGCACGCCAGAGGTACGGGGTTCGATTCTCCGCGATGCCCGCCCTTCGTGCCAGGGTGAGAGGCGGGCGACGCCTATGGCCCCAGCTGTTGACTGCGTCGTAAAACCACAATTCATCATCATTGTGCCACCGATCTGATACGGTTTGTCGCCCTGTCCGAGCCCTGGCGTGGACAAGTGCGTGGTACAGACGAACTGACCATTTATGCGGTACATCGAGTATTATTATGCAGTGCGTCGACTGACACTCTTCTATGGTCGGGTTGCCCACCTTGCAGTGGCTTGCTTGCTTTTTTCATGTTCACAAGAGATAGTCGAGTTGTCGCCATTGCAGTCACTTGTTTGCCTGCCGTGCCTGATCTAATTGATTCATCGTTCTCTATTTATTATTTTCCCTCTACATGTTCATTTTAGCGTAGTTTTGCCTTACTTCCGGCAGATTTACTCATTGCTGGCAGCAAATGTTAATCAGCTGTCGGTGCAGGCAGCAGACAGGTGCAGTGTCGTGTCCGCGCACCGTCGTGGTGAAGACGTCGTCCTGTGCTTGATGGTACACCTCGCCCACGGTCATGCTAAAGACGTCGTCCTGTGCTTGATGGTACACCTCGCCCACGGTCATGCTAAAGACGTCGTCCTGTGCTTGATGGTACACCTCGCGCAAGGTCGTGCTAACGACGTCATCCTGTGCTTGATGATACACCTCGCGCACGGTCGTGCTAAAGACGTCATCCTGTGCTTGATGGTACACCTCGCGCACGGTCGTGCTAACGACGTTATCATGTGCTTGATGATACACCTCGCGCACGGTCGTGCTAAAGACGTTATCATGTGCTTGATGGTACACCTCGCGCACGGGCGTGCTAAAGACGTCATCCTGTGCTTGATGATACACCTCGCGCACGGTCGTGCTAAAGACGTCATCCTGTGTTTGCTGGTACACCTGGCGCAGTGCGGCTAATGTGCTCAACGGCTCTCTGGCGCCGGACGCGGATCTGAGCTGAGCAGCCCTTCTGAGCCCATTCGCCTTGGTCACGGCGTGGCGATGATCCCCCAGCTCGGGAGCTGACGGTGATGGCTTGCCACTGGCCTCCGCACGTGGCACCGCTGCAGGACTGTGAGACTGTTTGATCGAGTGCTGGACAGTCGAGCTTCGCGCACCACTGACGTCGAGACCGGGCATGGTGGCATGTGCCCCCTCTGCGTGGAAGTCGGACTCGTTGTGGTCCGAGCCACGCGGAGAAAAGGTGACGCCACCACCGCAGCAGAAACACTGTTGCGGTCCGGGTCCGAGTGCAGCCTCCGCCAAAGCGTTATGTCGGAGCAGTGCTACATTTTTTTCGCGGGGCGGGGATGGCCGAGTGGTTAAGGTGTCGGGCTATGGGTACGAAAGATCCCGGGTTCGACTCTGGCGCCACTCAGGAGATTTCCCAATCCCGCGGCCCACGGCGAAACACTGTGGGCGGCGCCATTATCCGTGAATGTGCATAAAGTGTGCCGTGAACCAACCAATAAAAAACAAAAACTACATTTTTTCGTGAACTGGGGTGGAATATACCACTTTCTGAACACTCGATCGACATCCTTATCCAAGAAGTATCGACATCCTGTTCCTTGATACATGCTTATGAAATCTTCATGTCTCCTTTCTAACAGCATGTCGTTTATAAGCATCATGTTCATGTTCTCGATAAGGAATGATGTTGCACAAACATTTCACAATGCAACACCAGGTAAAGAGATTACCTATAATGTGGTATGGCGTACAATACCAGTTTATAGCATGGGTATTATTTTCCCTATCCCGAATGTAGCTCATCGTAAATTATTAATTTTGAAACAAATGATAAAGTAACTACACCATTGATTCAAATTTGAGTTAGAAAGATGTCAAAAACATTTTGAATGGTACTAATTCCATGGGAAGTCACGACATCCTACTGTGCTTGTTTCGACATCTCACTCCTAACGAAAGACCATTATCTTAACCCTTCGTCGGAGATTCGGCGTGGACCGCTCGTGGTCTAGGCTGCATTTCATTCTGATGCGGCGATTCTGCAAGCAAAGGTCCATTTTTGGTAAACTCCAAATGACTTGCCACTGCTTTCGCTGCCGCCCGCTGCCAAGCGACATCCGGCGCCGGCAGCAAAGCCAGCAAGACCACTCGCACCAGCCTCGAACTCCTACCTTTTGGGGTCCAGAATGACACCAGAGCAAAAGCACAGCAAATATGTTTAGTTCGTCCATGCCTGGCAATTGCACTACTCATTTACCATCCATACTTAGTTACTTGCGTGTCAACAGGCCTAACGAATTTTCTTTTATCAGCTGCACATGCTCAAAGTGAGCAGCATTGTCGGATGTTTGCCAGCTGCAGAGTAATTTACAGACTAGCAACTGTGTAGTCAGCTAAGTAATTTGGCATGCACCGGCAGGTAGGCCTACCTATTGGTAGCCCTATTCGGATCAGCTGACTTGATCAGCTCTGATCCTACGATAAGTACAGTGTTTTGTCAGTTTTGTTGGAAGCGGCGCAATACTTCCGGTTCTGGCTGCTTTTCCATGCGCCGCACTCAGATAATGGTCCGACCTCAGCGTATTCGCTTTCATCTATTTCCAATGAGACGTGGAGCTGACGTATCCATCCCCTGTGTGAGGCTTGTACATTGACCTCTCTCGGGTACGTGTATTGAGTACTTGACATGCCAATAACCGAACGCCCATCGGTGTGTCTTAGAAGAGAAGGAACCTGGTGTTTGCCCATCTGTGTGGCCCAGAAAGGGAAGGTTCCTGACATGTATCCGCCGATGTGGCACAGGGAAGGGAAATATACTGATATTTGCTCATCGGTGTGGTACAAGAAGGGAACATTTACCCATCTATGCGACACAGGAAGGGAAGTGAACTGACATTATTCATCAATATCGCATAAAAGGGAACATTTACGCATTGATGTGGCAAAAAGGGAACATTTGCCCATCTATGTGGTTCAGGAAGGGAAGTGAACTGACATATGTCCATCGAAGAGGAAGAGTATGTTCGCAATGGTCGCACGAAAATTGTCAAGGAAGGTGCGATGAGGTGGACTCCAAATTCCGGATTCGCATGGTCTCGAGATCGATGAAGTTTCCTGGTACAATTGAAAGACATCTGATATGTAATCACCACAGATAACTTGGCGGGTCAGCGGCTCCTTGAGCAATGCTGCTCGTGAAAGCGAAAATTTCCGTCATTGATCATGCCGGTGATCAGAGCATTAAACGGATGATCTATGCGTTCTAAGTTAACATCCGTCTTTTCGCGGAATACGCCCGTTACGTTTCATTCAACAAACAAAAAACTATGTACCACATATGCTCAGCAGTAACTTTTTGGGAAAGGCATCGGCATTGCCATTTGATGACGCTTTCCTGATTGCAAACTGCTGGTGAAATCAGGAGAAAATGTGCAAGAAAGATGGAACTATCGTAAAACCTGGCTAAAGCGATTTATACCCTCTCGTGCAGTCATAATGTTTATCAGTAGTTCGGTAAAGATGATGATTTCCGTAAGCTACTTACATATTTTGCTGTTACCGCAAATCGTCACCCTATATGTTCCGCCACAAAATCATTGCAATTCCTGGTATGTTCACGACACACTTTTACCAGATGACGAAACAAAAATGAGACGCAGGATTGACAGCTGCCCTTTTGTTTTCATTTATCAGGGGCTGATTGATGGTAAAATTCCCTGAAAGCAACAGTTATGAATGATATTTGCTAAAAATGCAACTAACGGACCATAGTACTTCCGTAGTTCCAGCGAGTCATACCGTTAATGTTAATCCGTGAACAGGATTGCTTGTCAGATACTGTATTGGTACATTAAAACAGCCTCACATCCCATGCATACCACGGCTATCATCTGCAGCGCAATGTCACGGCATTACAACGGTAATTAGCGTTTACATCCGTAGAGATAATCAACAATGAAGAAGAATTCTCATTTCCATCGGATTAAAATATAGCTTATTCCGCTATGCAATCGACATGTCATTAGCGTGATCCGATAATGGAGCTCGGGCAGCAGCAACAGCAGCATCTTGGTTTGTATCGTGTTTCTGTAATAAGGACAATACAAATTCCAAATAATCTGGCACGCCTGCTAGCCCGTGCCTCCACTCTCGACTGCCAAATGTCCGGGATGCCTGCAAGACGGACCACTTTGTGTGCGCCATCATGGCGCCGGTGGCTCATGGACACACCGCCTGCTTTGGCAGGCTGTTTCAGAACCCCGTGGGTCCAGGCCGTGCTGCCTAGGCATCTTCACGCAGCAAGGAACGCCATGAATGTTGACTGTTGAATACCATATATATATATATATATATATATATATATATATATATATATATATATATATATATATATATATATATATATATATATATATATATATATATATATATATATATATATATACATATATATACATACATATGTATATATATATATATATATATATATATATATATATATATATATATACACACTGGTTTCGACCGCTTCTTTATTTCATTAAGTAGTGGCCACCTACCATACCCCACGTCCGACGTACAAAGTGCATCATCACGGTGAATGTGCTGGCGGGCTTACCACTCCACTGGAACGGACTTTCGGGACCGGTCGGCACAGCGAGCTAGCCGTCATCTGCACGCGCCCCGGTCCCGTGCCGAGATGGATGAGCGACGCGTCGCTTGCCGGGCGACAGTCCGGTGTGGCTCCTACCGGCCGAATTGCCCGGACTGTCGGTGCCGGCGTTCGGTCACCCCCCACCCCGAGGCGTCAACATTCAGGGGTGTCGCCCTCACCGTTATGCCGCACACTGACTTTTTGACCAGTTCGCGTCTGCATGAAAGCGTTGGCCACCTTGTAAATATGGTGTAGCTTCTCGATGTGAGGTGCTAACAGTCATTAGCACGTTCGTGGTCGCCTCGGCACAAGTCGGTTTGTCTTGCGCTGAGGCTGCCACGAATGTGCTAATGGCTGTTAGCTTGCCGAGAGGTTTGTCTGTTGGTCTGCAATATCAGCTTTTCTGGCCCTCATCCGTGCGGGCGGTTGGTGCAGCCCCCTCCCGTTTTTTTAAAAAATACGACTACGGGTAAACGTGTCGTGTAAATAGCATAGCTTATTCCGCGTCAGTACTCTCCCGCTTGGTGGAGCTGGTCGACTGCCTTCTTCCGACCTGATGAGGTGTAAACAATTTGAAAGTGTCGTCTCAGGCCACTAAACTATGATGCCATTAGAGCGAATATGGCAGGCCGTTTGTAGCCCATATTGCGAATTATCGGCAATTAATTCCACTTATTATCGCCGCATTGCCGATGTTTGGTGTTTAGTTAGGTTGGACAACTCAGCTAATCTGCTTGCATAGGTCATTAATGTGTCCAAGGTCCTTTGATGTTACTGAATTAACTGACTTTTTGGCCTATGTCCCTAGGAACGATAAAAGAGTGTTCTTGTGTGCTATTTGAGAAGTTTTCATATTGGGTCAATGCCCGAGCTTATCTGTCATTGGTCTATAGATCGAAATGTAACAAATCGTGCATTGATAATGTCATGACCTACCGAAGGATACCATGCTGAATATTCGAACCTCTCATTTGCTAATGTTTTTGCACAGACAAGGATTTTACGTGGAATTTCCTGATTTTTGCGGCAAACAAAGGAACAATCAGGCTTAATCAGGTATCGAAGGTCACCCGAGTACAATGCAAGCGGGTACAAACAGAGAGATACCATCACGTGCAATAGGCTGAGTTTGTTGCACATCGCTGGCACTATCCGTTTGGTAACGCAAGTGGCTGTAGCCCTTTCCCTCGCCCTCCCCTTCCCGGGCGTTGGCGAAGGTTGCAGAATGATGTGCAGGGGAGGGTTAAACGGACTTACCAGGTGAGCTGGTGGGGACGATACGGATATGCTGTCGTACAACTACCTGCATTAAAAACCTGGCGATCGATTCAAGTTGTTGCGCAGACTCAGTGTACTGGATCACTCGTATCAGACTGAACACTCGTAATGTTTGGCAAATTTTGAATTCGTGTTCACCGCAGTCATCCAAGTATATTCAGTGAATTAATTATGCAAAGTGAAACATACGAATCGCGCTACATTTTCGTCGAAAATTTCATGTTTGATGGGGACAATCAGTTAAAGAAGCGGTCCATGTTGGATACGTGTCTGTTGCAACAATACAGAGTGAGGAAGTAACACAAAATGTGACTAATCTCCAAGTCAGTTCTTTTCCCACGATCTTGTGTTATGTCCGTTGTAAGGCAATTATGCACCTATTGCATTGTGACAGTTATGTGGCTTTATTGTGTGACACGGATTCAGCACACAGTCCATTTGAGCGGCACGTTTGGCCTGCAGAGGGGGGGGCACTCCGGTGGTCTCCGCGGTGGGTGCTTTGTAGCGGACGTGCCTGCGCGATAGCGCCCTGTCAACTATTGAAGTCGCCGCCGACGCGTCGTCCAGCCTCCGGCAGCGGCCGTCCGGCCTCTGGCATCGACCTCCAGGTCCCTGGCGCCCGTCCACGCACCGCGGACCACCCGGCGCGTTGTCGCAGACCGCCGCGGTGGTCCGCGAACCGTTTCGGCGAAAATTGCCGGTGCGTGGCAACGGCAGCGGCATGGCCGGCGCTGCGGCGTGGCATGGCCGCAGTTCAAAGTGTCGGCCGCCTCGTTGCGACCGGCAACAATGGCGGCGGTAGCCTGCGACGGCGCGCTGAGGCGGGCCCCCCGGCGCTGCACGGCCGCGCGGCTCGCTAACCGCCCGCCCCGCCCACCGCCAATTGGCACCCGATGATTGGCGCCGGCGCGCCCCGCTCATTGTCTCTGCAGCCGCGGTGACCCGAAGCTGTCCGCGCCACTTTGCGCTCGCCGACACATGTAACTGTGTGCGGATGTTGATTAGCAGTTCGGCGGTCATTGCGTCCTAAAATCCTAATGAGCGCCGCCCAATCTGCCTTCGGGCGAAATGGTTAGTCTGGGCGTTGCAATACAAGCTCGGCTGAAGTTTCTAGCCTGTCTGTTTTCGTACTCTCACATGTACCACTGTTAAGGATGCGGACTTCGTGGTGTTCCTATTTGGTGCCGGCTTCATTTAAAAGCACGTGCGCATCATCTAATTGAATGTATGACTAGGATATTCAATCGTTTGCGGATAGGTATAAGGCAGTAACACGTCACTATTTTGGTGCATGTCTATGTAAGACTGATATTACTCGTGTTTGTTTCTCAGTTCCTTTTTCATATTGCTACAAGGTTATTTCAATGTGATATATTTACCAGTTTTTCTGGAAACTTATAACTATGCTTGATGTTTCACTGCATAACATTTTTTTTCATGAGTGCCTACTTATATGGAAGCGGAACTTTGCTTCATCGGGTCTCAGCATTGTTTGTAATTGCCAACTATTGCTGAATGGATACAGCAGTCATTGCATTTGCTCATAAACATGCTTGCGTCGTGGATGTCGTGTATCTTGACAATCTTCCGGCCGGATGTTTTGGATTTGGCCTATGCTCAGGTCCAATGCGGTGGATTTAGCCTATGCTCAGGTCGGATATGGTCGATTTGACATGCTCAAGCCGGACGCCGTGTATTTGACCTGTGGTCAGGTCGAATGAAGTGAATTTCCCCTATGCTCAGGTCGATTGTAGTATATTCGACCGACACTCGGGTCGGTTATCGTGGACTTGATCCGTGTTCAGGTTCAATGTGGTCAATTTTACATACACTCAGATCGTATGTCGTGGGAGACGAGTGGTCTAGTGTTAGGTTACCTGTCTCGCAATCGAACGATTGTGGGTTCGAATTTCACCTGTCGCTACTCTTCGCTCGCTACCAATCGCCGTGAGAGATTGGCGACGCTACATGGCTCAACGGTCGACGTGTCGTAAAACAAACAACCACCAGATGGTATGTCGTGGACTTGACCTATGATCAGGTTGAATGTGGTATATTTTACTTATACTCGGGTCGATTGCCGTGCGTTCGATCTATGTTCAGATTGGATAATTGACGATGCTGCCATTTGAAACGTGTGCACCATTATATTCAGGCAAGACGCAGCATATTCCGGCAAATCGTGGACACAAGACAAATAGTCCTCAAGTGAGTGCCTCTGTATATGCTCGTAACATGTATATGTATATTAAATTCAATTCATGTATATGTATATTCAAAATTAAAGTTAACCACAGCAGAACAAGGTTAAGGCAAACTTTCTTCACCAACATGGTAGTAGAACACTGGAACCAGCTGCCAGAAAACATTGTCAGTAGCAGCACATTGAACATCTTTAAAATCAGCATAGACAATCATTATAAGAATAGAGGGCTTGCTTTTCAGTATTGCAGGGAGGGCTGATTGACACATTTGGTGGGCAACTGGTTCAGTGTACAGAGTGCAACCAAGAAGGGCCCTTGTGGCTCATAGTTGCACTAATCTTTTATGTCTTTATGTCTTTGTGTCTCTGAATATGCTCCTTTAGCTTCGCTGTAGGCCTGTGAAGACGGCCAGTGGTCTGCGGTGAGGGGAGGTGGCGTTTAACGCCCTTCCCTCCCGTCATCTTGGCAGGCAACTCGGAAACCAAGCGGTGCAGTGCACCTCTGTTGCTCGCCAATGGCCTGCGATAAGCGGAAGATTGCGTTTTTGCAGTGTGTCAATGTTTTGCAGGACTACTTTATTAGGCCCTGTGTTTTGACTTGATTAATCCTTCCACGCGATTTTTCCCTTTTTTCATAATCAGGAACACTACTTGGTCCTAGGCGACCAGGATGACACTGAACGAAATTTATAAGAATCGAACTGATTTGACTTTCTGAATCTGATCTGATCGAACTGATCGACCTTATCTGACTTTCTAGATTTTCTGAATTGGCAACTGTGGTTGCAAAGCGGCGATAACGTTATCCTTAAGACCCAGCTGCATATATGGGCGTTGATTTCGAATAATTGTTGGGGAGGGGGGAAATATATGGCAATGTCTCTGGGGGTTGAAGTCGATTGGGGAGTCCATTCCATATGGTGCCATATTGAAAGGTGAAATTAGGAGGGGCTGAAGCAAGTCACCATTCGGGAGGGAACAAGGCCTGCTCAATATCAATAGATTGCAAATTGACACGCATGATGGCATATTTATTGTCGTGGAGGCAACTGATTGCTACATGACATTTGTAATCAAAACGCCCCAAAACCCCAGAGGAAGCTGACGAGCAAACCGCAGAAAACCGCACGTTCTTAACGAACATATGTTGTATTTATTGTAATTTGATCCACAGTGTGGTGCTACCTCCCTTGTTAGGTTCACAGCGCACGGCTTTTGTGGACTTCGGGGACGAGTACTCTTGTGGTAAGTTGCCCGTCTCACAACCGAAAGATGGTGAGTTCGAGTCTCACCTGTCGCTACTCTTCGCCCGAGGCCCATCGGTTTGAGAGATTGACGACGCTACATGACTGAACGGTCGATGTGTCGTAGAACCAATAACCAACCAATTGTTGTGGACTTCCCACCACAGTGCGGCTCTTTTGTCAGAATATAACTCTTGGTGTGCAGCAGCACCATACGTTACATTGAATTCACACAGGCTTGTGTGGAATGCACTGCTTGGTACTGTGAGTACTGCAGTGTGGTGCCACGGTCTCAACGATGCTGACCTTCACCGGTGGCTGGACGACCTTGGACCTGCGGTTGAGATAGCAGAAAATTAATCGCACTTCAAAGTACGGGTCAGACTGGTCTATGGTCTGGTTATCAGCCAGGTGAAGTGTGCGCATGTGGAGATCGAAGACCTTTCGGCGTATCGACTTGTTTGACAGCATGTTGAGAACGTCAGGATCATCGCGCTACCGCAGTCTCCCGCCTAGGAGCTTGTTATACCCTAATAGGAGCTGAGTCCCAAAGAGCACGACCAGTGGATCCAAATCATGCGTAGCCAGTGGTTCGCCAAATAGTCCCTCCAGAGCCGATGCTGCACGACGAGATCCAGGCATCCATTAGTGAGAAACAGTTAGGAAGTCATACGCCGTCCTAACCTGGCAGCTATCCACGCCCGTGGGACAGGACAGTAAGTCTCCTGGAATTCTGGAACGCTCTTTCCAGTCGCCCATGATGTTTGATCACCGTCTTAATATCAGCCTCCGTTTTCTTTTGTTTTTATGGGGCGTGTGGGTCAGCGGCAGATTGAGGCTCGGCACCCGCATGCTGCTCAACACCGGCAGGCTCTTCGGAGGGCTGATGTTCTGCACGCTGTTGGACACCCGCCTCCATTTCCGCAATTCCATCTTCGTCTGGCTGATGCCCACGCGCCCGTGATTCGGCGGCGAGGTCACGGCGTGGGAGGTGATTTATCGGCGCGCCTCTGATTCACCGCCATCGTCAGAATCGCAGTCGGAATGTGTACCTGGTCGCCGGTTAGGAGGCAGCAAGGTGACATCATCTCGGTCCAATTCGCAGTCCTCGAGAAGATCAAAGCTGCCGAGTGCCGAATGTTCGATGCATCAGGATGCTGACGCGCTACCAGACTGGTGATGACGTCAAGACTTGATCGCCCTTCTGAAGTATGAAAGCTACCCGAGTTCTGGTCACCTAATGAACGTTTTTCGACCTTTAAAATTTGTGTTCAGACATTTTGTCCGACTTTTTGCTAGCGTGTTTTTATTAGCCAGGATTATATTGCTAAACAGAGCTTGTTTCGTGAACTCCGGCCCCGCCACCCCATCCATGAAGTCCAGTTGATGGCAGAATTTTGACCGAAAGTTTAGCTTGCCGTCAATGCACCGACACGGCCACCTCGGTAGCTCATCCCCGGCCTCATCTGGCCAGTTGTCAACTGACCCTCCCAGCTGGTGAACCAAATGCGAGTGCGTGAAGCGACTCTAACCCTGCCTTGCTAGGGCAGGGGAGACGGGTAGGCAAGGTATGGGTACTTTTATGAGGTATATTACTTGCAATGTAGGATACATATACAGAATACACTGAGAAATTAGATGCAGATGAATTTGAACGAACAACCTCGAGTTGTCTGAACCAAGGCCGTGTATCAAAATTAAGCTCACCGTCATTGCATGTCCACAAATTACCGTCGCTGTGGCGGGAAAACTCGCAGTATGTTGGCTGTCCCCATGGGCCCAAAAGCCCCAGCCAAGTTGATTTTACGATGTTTGTGCTGAAAGCACAAGCTGTGATATCCCGATAAATACAAATCTGCGAGGACAGCTGGATAACTAGGGCGAGCAAATTGTGAGCGAAGTGGGCCAAGGTTGCAAAAAGTAAACATTCGGTCAGATATAATGATACTTCCCCACAAATCACCCGTGCCCGTTTGAAATTCAACCGTGCGAGACAGACACATCATTCGAGGCGCGTGTTTATAATGGTAGCCGCCGTGCCATGTCGTCATCACCAGCACGTCAAACATCACACACTCACATCACTCACGTCACATCACTATGGTGACAGCCGTCGTGTGATGTCGTCGCCACCAGCACGTCAAACATCATACGTCACTGACGTCACGCTTCACTGTTTGTGATGGCAGCCGCCGTGTCATGTCGTCACCACCAGCACGTCAAACATCACACATCACTCATATGTCACGCTCCACGTATTTATGATGGCAGCCGCCGTATCATGTCGTCGCCACCAGCACGTCAAACATCACACACTCACGTTACGCTTCGCGTGTGGGCCGGAACACTTTTTAGCCGTGCACCAAATAGCCAACGACATGGCGAATATGTAGGTAAAAATGCGAGCTTCGTTTTGCCATCTCTCAATGGGCTGTTCTTGTTAGTTGTCTTCGATTGGTAACGTGTTGAAGGTAGTGTTTTGGCGCCAGTTGTATCCATACCGTGATACCCCTTATCAGCCAATAGTGGTGGTTTTCTTGAGTGGTACGGTGCTGGCGCTGTCGCTGAACAGGTGGCACTGGTGCCGGCGTATGTGCACAGCTGTTGCGTACGGGCGCGCACGGTGTCGATAGCAGCGCGGCTTTGTGCGCTGGCGCGAGTTGCCGGCGTTCGGCCGATGCACGCGCATGGTGTGGCCGTCCCCGGCCAGCCGGCGGCGCCACGCGCGGCCGCCGCCGCCGCGTCAGCGGAGCCGTCTGGTCGCGCCGGCGGCCCGACACGCGCGGCGGTGGCGCCGGCGCGCCGCTGACTCACGCACAGCGCGCCGCTTCCGTCCGTCTGCGCCCGTCAGGGTGCCCCCTCGGTGACGTCACATCACCCCTCAGCAGGAGGGTTGTCGCGTCCCGCAGGCCTGGCGGGCAGCCGCTCCGAGTGAGGTCACCCGGTGCACTTGGCAAACGGTCGGCGGTCCCCGCCCAGGCGTCAACACAGTCGGCATACGGAGAACCGGAGAAGGGCACGGCTCTGTTCCCGTGGTCTGTTCCAACAAAAGAGTAAAGCGGATTGGAGCTGCTCGGTGCAAATCAACGCTGGAGCATGTTTTGACCACATTGGGCCTGCTACATGACCACTGCAGTCGATGCGCCCCTCCTCCAACCACAATGGACTAGAAATCAGCTGTTGATGCGTGGCTTGTGGTTAGCAGATGATGCGGGTGTTTCAAACTTACGTTGCATTATTATATGCTGACTAGTATGCAGAGCCAGTAATTGCAGGTGGACGCTGATGCTACAAGATTGTTTAACATAATGTGATCAACGTTTTGCAATCGACATGGAACGAAACTGGACATCGATTCCGTCGTTTGCTTTGCGGCTACCTTGTATGTAGGCATTTTCATGCTTGCAAAATATATAATATAGCCAGAATAAAAGAGGACATTCGTACAAGACACAACAGTTCATCCATCCACGAACAGAAATGCAATCCCTAAAATGTTATCAGATAATGATTAAAACACAACTTATCATGGCCCACTGACGGTTTACAGAGAAACCCTTCAAATACATTGTTATTATGATATTGCAACTTCGAGGTAGACACGCAGCCCTTCACAAATGTTATAATAAGCACCACATTTGGCTATTCCAAGCTCATACAAGTCATACAAGTCACCCTGGTCTCGGCCGAAGTAACTTGGAGCAGATTGGAGCTGCACCGATCTGCTCCGGAGACGCGCGGGAACACGGAGCAGCTTTACCATGTTTATCGGAGCAATTTGGAGCATGGTTGGGAACAGTCCCAATATTGCAGTTGTTTGCTATTTTATTTAATTTGCTATTTAATTTAATTATGCTTTACCAGGATAACAAATTAGAATCCAGGCACTTAGTTTTTTGGGTTTTAGGGCGCATCAACTGCAGTGGTTATACAGCGCCCAGAGAATCCAGGCACCAAGCGCAAAACAATGCAAACGGCGCACGCTGAGGGTCGTTCGAACACTATAGTCTTGGGGTTTGAATGTGAGTGAATTTATTAGCCCTCGTCAGGTCGGCCTGCAAGTGCACATTCGCCGAGCTGGCCTCAAGCAACTGTAAGGTTAATGCACTGCGGAAGAAAAATTGGAATTATCACGTACAATAGCAGACGAGTTGATATGTATGCGTCCTATATTGAACCTCGATTTGGCTGTTGTCTCGTACGCAGTGTTGGATTTTCACTTCTCAGTCTTGGATTTGGAGTGTATAATTTTTTGGCTTGCCAAAGTATGGAGTGTATAATCTTGAGAGGCACTATGTTATGGGGTGTATAATTTCCCAGTTTGCCAAATTATGGGGTGTATGTTGAAGCACCAAGTAACGGAGTATATACATTTTATATATAACGAAGTGTATACATTTTGAAAAATGCAGTGATGTCTCCTGGAATGAAGAACAAAACCCCAGGGGCCTCGGTAGCCTAGATGGTGGAGCGTGGGACTCGAATCTCACGGCCGGCGGCATTTGCAGTCCACCCACGACCAATCGGTGTGATATAGGGTGGCGGCGCTATGCGACCTTGCGGTTGAATGCGTCGTAAAATAACCCGATAATTCTTCTTCCTCAAGAATAAAACGTCTTTAAGTAATTTGTTAGGTTCTTATCCTAGTGTCTCACAGACAACCAGATGGGGTCCACTACACATCGTCGTCTGAAGTCATCCACGTTACGTGAATGACTTATAAGGCAACTTCCTGAGCAATGGTAGAGAAAATGAACACAAAAGTATACTTAATCGATGTCAACCAAGTTTATATATCATTACCTGCCACTCCTAGCATAGGTACCAACACCGCATAACTAATACAAATTCACAACATACCTCGAGAGCAGGACGTTCGTGCACCGCTGGGTCTAAAATGGGAGGGTCTAAAATGTTACTTCGGGATATGGGTTTCGGAATATATAATGGTTCAAGGAAAGTTATACTAAAACAATCCGTCTAAAATCTTTTATTCTCTCCACGATGAAATCTTCTTTTTTTCAAATGAGAAAGCTGAAAAAAAAATATTGAAGTCAATCCTTATTAATATTAAATGTATTTCAATGCACTTTTTAGTTCATGTCTGGAATGTTTAGTAGAAGCAAGGAATAATTTGGAAGGATGAAAAGCGACTAGACGGGCGGGCAAATTGCTGCTGTAAAACAGACTATCGTCACGGACGAGCGGAAATTAGCGTCTCATTTCGCGCCATGATTGCTATGAAATACCAAAAAATAAAAATAAGTTAAAGAAAATTGCCAAGAGAATTACAGGGAACTTTTTTCTCAATTAATAATAATCAGGACTGTGGGAAGAAATTAATCATTGGATCAGAATGAGGCTTATAAGAGTGTAGAGAATTAGGTCAACACACGTAAATCTGAATTTGTCCGGAGTGGGGAAACCTCGCGGTCGGAGTGGCATGAATGCAACTATTCCCGCTTGTTGATGAAATTCGGAAACAATATAAGTCATGAAATCGAAAGAAGGTGAAATTTCTGGTTCTATGGGTCTTCATTTTGGAGCAAAGTGTTAGCAGGTTTTAGGAACGTTTTGGTACCATTCAGGCAATTTTCATGTGGAAAATCCTTCCGATATCTTTTATGTACATCGCTCCTGACTGCTTAATAATATAAATATGAACAGTTTTATCCATCCCAATTGATGCAGAACATATCATTATCCAAGGAACCAAGAAGAAATGCATTATCCATGGCTTTTCGTGGCAATGGTTCAAATAGCTCCGGCCGGAGTGGGAGATGTAGAGCGGTGAACTCATTGAATCCAAGAACGCGGTCGGGCTGGTGAAGGTGAATTCCTATATTTGGTTAGCGGAGCGTAGTGGTTTTTTATTCAACGAAGGATTTTCTTTAAAGTTTTTCGCTGCCATATGGAAGGAATTGACTGCGTGTTTGGCTCGAGGTATGAGAGGTTGTATTATCTGACTATGTAGGCACCGGGTCCGTATCTAGGTACCTATCTAGGTACCTACCTACTTACCTATATCAAATATCTTCGCGGTAATTCGAGTTATTGATTTGGATAAACCAAAGCTGTAAGCTTGTGTTGTGTGACGGGAAATCTTCAGATAATACAAGGAGCAGGACATGATAATATTAATTGCTGCGATGTTTTGCCGACAAGCGTAGAAATGAACAAAACTGATTGCTTTGCTTTTGTCTGGAAAATTTTGTTTTCACTTCAAAATTTTGTTTTCACTTTCACTTCAATTTTGAAGCGTGAATGTTTTTCTTTCAAAATGGGGGCTGGGCCTCTTCAGTGCACATTGACTGCAGATATTATAGATATGCATGCATTCAAGCATTATTTGTGTTTTCATGAAATGTTCAGGAATTATTAGGTGCATCCTGTCCATATTCTCCATTGAATACCATTATACTCTTAACATTTCTGGTCTGACTTTCTGAAT
The DNA here is from genome assembly GCA_034440575.1 of Imbricaverruca yamaguchii. Classification (NCBI taxonomy): domain Eukaryota; kingdom Metazoa; phylum Arthropoda; class Thecostraca; family Neoverrucidae; genus Imbricaverruca; species Imbricaverruca yamaguchii. The sequence goes on from JAOTOL010001659.1 coordinate 3,100,312, forward strand.
GGACAAATTTGCAGTTTAAGGTGATTTGATTTCTTGAAATTTATTTTTCATGCAATGATTATGAATATGTTCATAATGTAGGTACTTACATGATGTGACTACACAGCTGCAGCCTAACTGGATGCAAGAAAATCTTTTTTTAATAAAATTTTTATAACCAATTAATTAAAAGTATTAAAATGAATTAAGAAATGAAAAGTAAATGGCCTATGCTAACTAAACAGCCTATGCTAGCCAGAGTGTTTTTTAAAATTCAAAAACTTTTTTTATATTCCTGAATGATTCCAAAAGGAATTTGATGAATGGATAACTTACAAAAAAATAATAATCTAGCATAACTTAGCCAAACCTAATACCTTTGTATGCTTCATGGTGGCAAAATGTGTGTAAAACATGTGTGGAAAAGTAATAGTGCCCATGACAATTCCTATGCTGTAGCAAAACATGGCTCATATCCACCAGTATTTTGGAGATTTGGGGGAAGTGCTACACTTTGTGACTTACCAGTTGTGTGGATGCCACTATAGCTCTTGGTGTTCATCCATACATTCTTCTGAGCACATCTGGACTCTGTTCTGAGGTTTGTCCACAAATGGAGAACATACACATGAATGCACTGGTGGCTGTTTATTAATTCACCTGCACCTCACCATGAATCGCACATGCACAAATGGAATGTTATGGAATGATATGGAAGATGGAATGTTGTGAAATATGGAATGTTCTGTGGCATTAAGATCATATTCAGACTGCAGTGATCCATATTTTGCCATCCATTGACATATGTTGTACTTGTGCATGCTAGCAAACTGATATTCTTCCAATCTGGCTGGCATCTCATTTTCGGCTTTACTCCTGCCTCCTCTTGGAATGTGCCTACAGATGACTCGAAATAACAAATGTGTATTATCCTCGATTATACTGGAAACTTCATATGGTAGGGGACCCAGTATGACTGAATTTTCCTCTCCACCCAAGTTATCACTATTGTATAATGACATCTAGCTGTCTTGCTAGTTAAGTATGTCTTCATCCAGCAATGCAAGGAGTGTATTTTTTCCGGAGTGTATAATTCTTTGGATTGCAAAAGTTCCAAAAAAGGGCCACTTTTCCAACGCTGCTCGTACGTTCCCATACGTATTTCATTGCTATATTGAATTCTGCAGCTGGAAAACTCCTGCCCTAAGCAGTAAACGTTTTAATAAACGTTGCGATATCCGCCGGTGGTAAGGATTGAAACACTCCATTTGTGCATCAACTCCTTGGCCTACAATTTCCGCCTTAACCTACAGTTTCGTCATGTCTTCAATGCAATGAATGACTGCATTATTAAGGAAGATACGTGTATTTCGCTGGCAAGATAACATTGCTCATTACTACTAAACTAAATGACACCGAATAATCATGATTCTCATTCTTTTAACCCCAATTGTTTACTATTTCAATTTTTTATCTAACAACGGTATCGCGGACTTGTGTTATCGGGTACAAATATGATAACGTAAGGGAAAGTCGATCAAAGGTGTGTACCACTGTGTCATGCAGTCGTAGCTTATCTGGTCATGTTGCACTTTGAGCCAGGGCCTCCTCAAACTGGCCGATAAATCAATGACACTGTAAGGCCGCGGGATTGTGTGCTGTATCAATGGAAAGAATGATGGAATGATAGATGGGGCATCAAATCAATCCCCAATGCTGTAGTGAAAATCTCACCAAGCGTTCGTGCAAGAGTCTGGTTTAGCCGTAAGCCACCTAATTGGTCGTTGTCAACGCTGAAGATGCACGATTTACCTAGCCAATGCATTTGCTGATACGAGCTCCTCCGGATTTACCACCCCATGCTTATGGCGAATGCAGCACGCAAAAAAGCTCACCGGATGTATTCAGTGACTTCAAAACGGTCTTATCAGAATGACTTGCGCTGAAGAAGTTGCAGAGTCTGGCGGAGTTGTAATGCTTATTATCTGGCCTAGGCGTAATGACCGATCCCGCTGAAAAGGTTGCAGAGCCTGGCGCAGTTATAGTGCTTATTATCTGGCACGGGCGTAATGACTGACGGCGATGGCGGCCACGCTATTACCGCCATCGTAACAGTCAGTTAGCACGTGACATTTGGCGCCTGTGCTAAGCGCGAGCGTGGTGACTATCGCGGAGTCGAAGCTGGTGTTGAACACATTCTGATGTTTCTCTTTTACGTGCACGCCATTGGGTTAATGTCAAGATACCCGATGTAGTTTTTGCCGCCCTAAGCCGTGACATAAAAGCTAGGGAGCCGAAATTAATGGTGGATCAAAGGTAGTACAGCGTCGCACCCGATGTTTAGAATTAAGCCTCTAGGTGTTGCATGACATTATCAAATTAATGATTTTTTTCGGCAGGTGTGAGATGTCGAGACGACTACAGGATTACTGAATTCACAACGGTTTCACTGTAAAATGTTGAAATCCAAGCTCAATTTTGCCTAATGCCTAACTCATATGTGAATGTTTTTGGTATATTTTGGTGATCACCTAATATATGGATGTCTATTCACGAAAACGGGAGCAATGCCATACTACGAACAAATAGCACGGAATAATTGGACCACGATAGTTGTGCTACAATATATTTGTATATCACAATGCACAATGGCGAGTATAAGCATGCTACGCTTGCATGCGATGCTGTTCAAAGCGAGCCATGAATACTTTACAAACACCCATCAAGAAGCACCGTGCCATTGCTACTTTGGGAACTATGGCTATTTGATGTTCAGAAAGCGATATATTTCCACCCTATTTCGCGAAAAAATGTATCACTTGTATCGAAAGAATCGACTTTAAAATAGCTCATCCCCCACCCACACACACACACCACTTCGAAGCTATTCCTGACACCGTGGCTTTGCGGCGCCATGGTAGCTTTGAGGCGTAGTGTCTTGTTTCCGTATGTGGTTCTCTAAGTAAGCACTTTTCAGTGAATGAATTGAACCGTGGAACTGCCTCCCAAAAAAGAGCGGCAGGTCCTTGATCTGGTCGGCTGGCCGGCGTCGTCGGGTTGCCCATGCCGTCCCACGTCGGCACCATCAATAAGTTGTAGCCCACTAAGCCACTTTTATTTTGACACAATGGATTCATCTCGATGTCGTCCAGCGTGTTGTCCTAAAAAGGCAGACTGCTGCTGGATCAGTGCATGACTGGAATAGTAGCTCCGATCTCTCAGCTTCTGGGAATTGACATAATCCGCCAGCGGCTGTTTTATTGACGCCTTCACTCTGCTTAATCGGCTCAACGGCAGCTCCCTGCTGATGTCGGCCCTGCTGATGTCGGCTCGCGTATGGCTGCACACCGACCTCACGAATTGCTGGCACGCCACCATCGAACACAAATAAGAAAAACTGCACCAACATCGGCATGGCGCTCTAAATATCTGTATGTTTCCATGCTCGGCTCCATGCTGTCGGCGGCCGGCTGGTCGCGTCGCCCGACACTTCGTCTCGCCGCGCGTTGCCAGCAGCCCCGACTACCAGCACTTCAGCAAGTGCACGGCTTGACAGGGGAAGGCCAGACGATCGCCGTAGCCGCAGTCTCTGAACCGCACTCGCTTCAAGTGCCGCCAGCTTGATGAAGTGTGTAATTACAGTTTAGAATCATTTGCTGGAAATGGAACTCAGCATGAGCGGCAATCCTGGACGCGGTTGAATCAGATGACTAACTGACTACACAAGCTGATTCAGCGGCAAAATCCCCGATACTCGGGCTTCACGCAAGCGCACAGAGGAACTGCGAGCGTGCAGACTGCGGTCACTGCCACGTAGCCGAGTCCATGTCATTTATGGCGATCATTTGTGCCTTTATATTCGTCCTAAAATCGGGCAAATGACTGTTAGTGCGTAGTAAGTCCGTTTGTGGCCGTGGTTGTCTCCGCATGGGCTAGATTCCCGTCAGGTACCGGCCAGGTGACGCCACTAAGGCGTGTACGGAGGCTCAGATAGTTCGTTGGTTCGCCAGCCGACATTCTCCAGTTCCGGTTTGCTCCAGCTGGGGCTGTCCCGTCAGCCGGCGCTGCTGACGTTGCCGCTCTCCGCTAATCTGCTGGCAATAGTGCTGGCTGGCAGCACCAGCTGAAGCAGTGAGTGAACTCCTCCAGCTGGAGCAGTCAGTCAGTGAACTACTGTACAGTACGTACAGTAGTTCACTGTACCGCGCAGTAGTTTTGTAGAAGCAACAAAGAACTAACCTGTCATTGGTTACACCTTGTGCCAATATTGTTTTTTGTTTGCCATGAGATGCGGTTAGGTCCGCTGTACTTATCTGCACTCAACGTCCTTAACCCACAAACTAGATCCGAATTGGCTCGGGTGGGGAGGGGGCGAATTGCTAGGTCCTGGCCCACATGTTATCTCGAAAACAAGTGGCGTACACGGTGTAACGGTGCAGTTGGATAGCCGTGGACGAGGGCGAGATGAAACATCAATTTACTGTTGCGTAGGGTCAGTGCTGGCGTAACCACAGCCAATCAGAAGTTGATACGTTCAATGCTTCGTGGCCGGAGTGTTTCGCCGCGGTGAAGACGACTCGTTGGAAGGGCTCGAAATGCTTTTAACAAGACTAGCCTCATACCTTTCGAAAGCTAAGCACGAACTGATTACCAATATGGAATTTGTATCAAATTCTGCCGATCGCTTAAAACGAATAGCGTAGTTGTTAGATTTTGCAATTGTTTATGTTGACATAGTCGGCGGATGATGATTGCGATTTTGAAGCTCTCTGATTCGTTGTGTTGGCAAAGGCATGCAGAGCATGATACCGACGACCGTGGGTGAGCGCCTCGAATTTGGTCTGTCCCATTGCTCGTTCTCTCTGCCCGGAGGTGGGAGAGACGCTGTTCTTCCCCCAGCCTCGCCCCCAGGTGAGCGAAGGCGCTGATTATCTCCAGTAGGCCGAAACTCGGTGGCTGTGTTTGTTTAGTCTGTGGCCAGAGGCGTAGAAATGTCTAAAAAAGTGCTTGTTTTGGGTGACTAATAGTATTGGGGGGGGGGGCAAAACACCTTTTGAAGTTGATTCCTACCATGCATCGTCATATCATTGATGTTACACTTTCATGAAAACTGTATGGCCCCTTGCACCCCCCTCTTTCTACACCTTTGTCTGTTGCAGCCATTCATACAGAGCGTATTTTCCTGTCTTATTTTTAATTGAAGAACACATATGCGCCATGGCAGATGACTCGCACGTGCTCACGTCGTTTGGGGACCGTATCAGGATGGATCATATCTGGTTTGTGGCGAAAACCCATCCATAATCTTGAGAAGCTAGGATAAATGCGGAGATAGCGCGGAAAGCCGGGGTGTCCTGGCAGTTCAGTTCCGCGTGCTTACTTGGTTTGTTGGGCCTCTCCGTACATTCTTCCTTTCGTTGCCTTTCTTATTACTGGTGTGGCGTTTGCTATTTTGCACCGGTTCGAACATTTGCCGTGCCTAAAGGAAAGGCAACACATTTTGTGCAGTGAAACGCATGATTGGTCAGCACATTCCCGGATAGTTCGGGCGCTCATATTATCTAGTCCGCATGTTCAGTACGGATCAAGTCCAATGGTAATCATGTGTATTTGTTCTAGTGAGAGCCGAAAGTCTGTTAGATTGGGCAATCCATAGTCCTGTAGTAGTGGGTACTGGGCTACATCCCATACCGTGAACTTAGCTTGAATAGCTCTGTTCAGCAGGTTGGCGCATCGAATCGTCCGTCATCGCTGACTTGCGTGTTTCCGTCGAGCAGAGGTGGAACGGGTCCCCTCCTCCCAAAACGTAAAAAAATGACCAATATCGCTTCGGGTTCGTATTAAGATCCTCCACTAGTCCCCTCAGTTAGCTGCAGTAACTGTATCCGGTCAGACGTTAGAAGAAGTCGCACCTGTCCGTAAATTCGCGACGAATAACACTCACTCTGATGCCTTTTCATCCGATGATGTGCACATTCTTTCGCGGCTCGTGCGCGTCTGGCATCCCCGTCGAACCAGTGCGGGAGCCGACTGTGAGGAGTCACGACCATGGTCACGTATAGCAGATTCGACTAACGAGTAAATCATCTCAACAGCGTTGTCAACATCTAAGCCATCCAGCACGTTCCACGGCAAAAAAAAATAATCAGACAGCGTCACAGTGAGTCAAAATCTGCTCTCTTGTAGTCATAGTCAGTCGATCTGGATACAGCTAGAGGTGATGCCCTCGGCAGATGGAGCTTAGCCTGGATCTCGTCGTGACCCGGATTTATGATACCCTCCGAACGAAGGCCTTCGCTACGATACCCATAGTGAGCGCCAAGTCTGAAGTGTTGTTGGCCCCTGTAGCTTGAGTGACGTATTGCGCAGGCCGTGGAAATCGCACGCTTCCAGGAAGCAGTTGGCCCTGGCTGTTGGTCTAAGCCGGACCGGGTTGGCCCAGTCGGACGCAGAAGGTGTCCAGTCAAGCTCAGGAATGTTGAAGTCGCCCAGGACTATCAGCCGGCGGCCTAGCGGGAGCTCGCCAAAATGCCGAAAGATTTGTGTAATGGCGTTGTCATCGTCTGGTGGTCTGTAGCACACAGCCACCGTCACTGCCGGCTTGCCGACTTTGATGTATTCCCACTACGCTAATTCGTATAAGAAATTGCTATTTTCGGCTGCAAATGTACATTAAATCACCGGTGGCGGCACACCGACTAATAATTCCTCGCTCGGAACCTATTCTACGGAGACGACATTTGATCAAATATGCGTTGCGCCATCAGAAATTGCATCGGGTATGTCAACCTAATCCATCATGAAGGCCTTCGGAGCGTCGGAGCCGTCTGATAATGTTGGAATGGGTGTATTTTAAGCTTTATTTATGTGCCAATGGCCGCCATGGCAGAACGTGCACACTCACCTAAGCTAATGATGTCCGCCGTCAGCCGCAAGCCCCTTCTCCGTGCGTTACTGGCGCGCCTCACTGGCTGGGGTAGCACCGATCACACACAACCTTGAAGGGGACGACAAGTCTAGGGGTAAGTTGCCCGTCTTACGATCGAAATATTGTGGGTTTGAGTTGTCAACTGTCGCTACTCCTTGCCCGCGACCAGTCTGCGTGAGAGATTGGCGACGCTGCATGACTCAGCGGTCGACGTGTCGTAAGAAAACAATATCCAACCAACACACAGCCTGTGTGTATCTGAGGGTCCTGGCAAAGGCCAGATGGCACAAAGTGGGTGCAAGTAGAGGGCATAACACACTGCAGCGCTTTCCGACGGCTCTGGCTTTCTGAGTACCGTCATGTGTGACTAGACTCGCATGCTTGAGGAAATTAAACTATTTGTATTTTGTCCTACTTCAGATATTTGGTGGAATTTCATCTTGTCTTATCTTGTCTTGACTTAGGTTGATTTAGGTTGACTTAGGTTATAACAGCCTGCCACCGATAGGTGATATCGGCTGTTTACGTCGTTGAAGTTCGGTTGAGGGTGGTAGTCCGGACGGTGCCGGGGAATAGTGTGTGTGTGTGGGGGGGGGTGAGGTTGATCGCCTTTCGCTTGAACATTTCAAGGAACATTATTTCATGTCATACACTGGCACGGGTTTTGTGAGTTCGTTTTTCTTTTTGTTTTCTTTTTCTTATTCTTATGTTATTTTGCTTGTTTGTATTTTTGGTGCATTTTTATTTCCTATTCTTTCTTCTATTTCTTTTCTTTTTCATTTCTTTTCACGTTTGTTTCAGGTTCTGGTGTCGTCCCTGCACCGGCCTGTTTGTTTTTTTATTGTTTGTTAAAAAAAATACTTTTCGCACGTTATGGGTAAATTTGGGTGAGAGTTGGTGGAGTTGTTCGGACGCTGTCTATTGTCGGGTGGTTTTGGTAGGGGTTTTTTTTTTTTTTTTGGTAGTTGGTTTGTTGGTAGATGTGGTGCTTGCTTTGTTGGTTGCTCGTGTTGTCGGTGCTTGGGTCGGTGCTTGGGTAGTCTGGGATGTCTGAGCTGATGTAGTCGTCTTCTGAATCTGTGATTGGTCCATAATTGTTGCGATGGTTTTTGCGTCGTGCGAGTGGTGCTTATGGTGATTGGGGTGGTTCTGGGGGGCGTGGTAGGGGTGATGGGTTGAATGCTTCACGGTTTGGTATGGTAGGTGGTACCTGTGCTTGTGCCGTGTTTCGTGTTGTGGGTTCTGGCCGTATGACTATTGTCGGGTCCGTCTGGGTTTCCTGAGGGGCGGCTGTATGCTGTGTGTGCGTCTATGTGGGTTGAGCGGGGAGCGACGGGTACTGCTCGGCGGCCCACTCCCTAGCCCGCGACGGGGCTATGCCCTCCATGTGGATAAGTCGGAGGATGTGCTACTCCTTCCTCTACCGAGGGCAAGCCCCGTCCCGGGAGCCGTGGTCTCCGTCGCATCCCACACATCGCCGCGTTCCACTATTGTAGGTGTTGTGGTGAGGGCCGAGGTTCCTTGATAAAAGGAACAGCGTCGACGGAGGGGTGCGCGTGGTGTTAGTTTGAATGTGATGTAACCAGCTCTAGCATGTGTGGATTGCTGTTTGGAGGTGAAAGTCAGGGTGAGAATGTGTGTGTTTGGTTTGTTTTTGGTGGCAGGGGGCCGGTACCGAGGAGATACCCTGGCTCGCAGATCTTTGAGCCAGTTTCTCCTCTGACATTCACTCCAGTTCCCATGCGTGTACGATGCTCTGAGAAGTGTTGCGGTGTGTGCCTAGTGTTATCGTGACCTGCTGGTTTGAGATTTATTTGATGTGTGCTAGAATGTTTGCGTCCTTGGTGTTACATGGCTGAATCAAGAGTTCCCCGATTGTAAGTGGCATGCATGCAGGGGAGCTTGTGTCCGACGGGTGATCTCAGCCTCCACCTTCCAAGGGTGGTCATGGGAAAACCATCGACCCGGCGGCAAAGGTAGAAGTCCCCATCGGCTCGTTTGTTGTGGTGTTGGTGGGTACGGTGAGTTGGTGTGGGTGTGCACGGTGAGTTGGTGTGTTCGGTGTGGGTATTGGGTTTGATGGTGGGGTAGGAGAAGGGAATGCACTTATTACAGTATCGGTGGTATATGGGGGTGGGGGAGTTGGGAGTGGCACAGTTGGAGATAGATGATGATGATGGTCCAGAAAACATGTGTTGCGCTGGTTGGCACTGAGACACTGCACTGGTGGTAGGCTGATGGCCTTCTCTTGGGTGTGGTTTTCAAGATGGCGTCGCAAAATTTCGTCGGAGAGGTGGTGACGTCCTTCGTGGTGGCCAGATGGGGCTGGCGTGGTTCTGGAGCACGCCGGTTAGTGGTGCTGCAGCTGGGTTTGTGCTGCCGTGGTGCTGCGGGGCAGCACTTTGGCAGGCTGGTCACGAGTCGCAGCTCCCGTTGCGTCGCTGCCTCTTCGTTGGTGCTGGAGGCTTCTCAAAGGTGGCGTTTGGGCGCTACATAACCAGTAGCAGTTGATGCGCCCTTAAGCCCAAATAATCAATCAATCAATCAAAGGTGGGGTTTCGTGTCCGAGCTGCAGTCGGTGCGGTGCTTGCGATGGTTGCGAGGTCGGTGCTTGGTTGCTTGGTTGTGTGAGGTCGACGTTGATGGAATCTTCTCTTCGTGAGCTACATTCCTGGCGGTGAACTCTGAGCCGGGGTGTCGCCATCAAAAATTTTATGCGCATCCGCGGCCGCAAGTAAAACAATGCATGATAACCGAACAAATGTACGCTTTAGAAAAGCGACCGATTTATTTTGGTGGTAAATTTTGTGTTCGTACTCAGCACGTGCTCAGCTTTCCAACGGTATATGTCTTGTCTTTGAGCATTTCGAGCCCTTCCAGCGAGCCGTGCAAATGGCAACGGTGCTGTATTTCTGTCAAGCGTCAATTTTAGTTTTCTCGAAGTATCCCAGTGGCAATTTCATTGTAACACTGACTAGGCCATTGTCGAATCGGCAAGATGAGCTCACTCACATGGTTATTTTTGGCTGTGACGTAATCGCAGGATTATATTGTATATCAAGTAAAATTGAGGAACCATATTTACGAATTAGCACTGTTAAAAGAGGCGTGATCGTGGCAGGTTTGTTAGCATGCATTATGGATGCATATATGGGTTTACCACACCGAATAGAATAGGCCGGACTCGCTTTGCCGTACTGGAGCTTGATTTGTTTTGATCCTACGGATACTTTGGTAAGGTACGGTGTTGATGTCATCGTGTGTCGTTCAATATATATCATATACAACAATACAAAGGAAACGACGAAAGCATTCTAAGGTTCGCCTGACGTCACGACAAAGACATTGACATTTCCAGGCATTACGGCACTATCACATAGAGTTGATTCTGCAAGTCTCAGAAAACCCATCAGAAGTCGAAGCTGATTACAGTCTTTTAGAGGTAGTTTTTAGAGGTGTGAACTTAGCTACTGGTTTCGCATGAGCTGGAGGAGAGGGGGAACGGCTAGGGGTCAGCATTGTTGTATAGGACGTCAAATTGGTGAGAAAAAAATGTACGCCAAGTTTTAGCGCGTTGTGCTCTTTCGTTCGCCCGTTATTCCCGAACTGGCCCAGGAGGGAGGCGGGCGTGGGCGTTGAGCTGATGCCCGCTACTGCACGGCTAAGCAGAGTAGCACGACTATTTCCACTAGCAGCTGGCAGTGGCCGGCCTGCCGGACTGCAGTTGACCCGTGCCGAGCATTCCAGCGTGTCGCCCGACACCGCAAAGACGCTGACTTGGGAGCATTTTTTGTCCGACTCGCAATGACCTCGATCGCATGCTGTTCAGCATGTAAATCCCGTGTCGGCAGCGTGCGCCCACGCCTGTTGCAGTCCGCGGCTCAGACGTCCGCACACAGAGTGAAAGGCGGATTGGCGTTCATTTTGGACGATCGACGGTAATACATCGGCTTTGTCTGGCTTGCGGCCGGCTCCAGGAAGACGCGGCGCTCTTCTGCAGCACCTGTACCACGTGGTGACACACGCGTCAGCGTGTCGCGCTTCTGTTGACGGAGTGCGCGGCTGGCCAGCAGTCGTGTTAACTGGGAAACGTGGTCCGTCAGCGGATCTTGATGTGCCGGAGACGCCTCCGGTTGGTGTATTTTTGTGTGATTGTGATTTCTCCGGTCGACGGGTTTTGATGTGATCTAGGTTCCTCTGGTCAAGCGGTTTCGATGTGATCTAGGTCCCTTCGGTCGACGAGTTTTGATGTGATCTAAATTCTTCCAGTTGGTAGATCTTTACGTGATTCATATTCCTGCTGTCAACGGGTATTTATCTCATCTAGATTCCTCCGGTCGTCAGATTTGTATGTGATCCAGACTTTTTCCGTCGACAAGTTTTGATGCAATCCAGATTTTTCCGGTCGACAAATTTCGATGTGATACAGATTTTCAGGTTGACAGGTTTTTATGTGATCTAAATTCCGCCGGTCGACATATTTTGATGTGATTCGGATAGTTCCGGTCGACAGGTTTTGATGTGATCCAGATTCCTTCGGTCGACATGTTTTGATGTACAGTTGACGCCTTCTGCCGGCAGGTGGAAATATGATAGAGACACAGTCTTTCAGCAGGTTATGACGAGTGAGAACCCCGGTCCGTACTGCCGCTTGGTGAGGGCCAGCTTTTCAAGCCCGATTAATTGGGATACACCGTTGTACATGGCGGGAGTTGAGTGGCCGGTTGCAATGTCACAGATGTCACAGACATGCAGTCGTGCGCGTGAGCGTCACACTGGAGGTGCGACTAGGCATTGCTGTCTTAGAGGGGGTATTATTGCCTTAAAAGGTTTTTTGGGTATTATTCTTCACAATGCCATGTTTATGAAGGTGACTATGGTAATGGGACCACTTGCTTTCTGTGCCAATGGATTTTTATCAACATTTCCAACGTCAAAAACCAGTGCGAATCTAAACTATCCAAACCTAGCCCGTTTGTTTGTTTCATGGAGGCAAAAGCGTGTAGAAACGTTTCTTGTTATCAACCTAAAGCATGATAATACCGAAAAGTAACCCAACAAAATAACTATTAATTTTTTATCTTCCAAAGCAACTTAGGCTAGCCTATGGCGGATTGAGTTTCTTTTTATTTTTGGGAAAGTTCAGAAGAAAAAAATGAACATTTTTATAATTTGTGTCTTGGATTGTTTATCCATTGGTAGATTAGGCTAGGTTCGATTAAGTTATGCTGCATTTTTAACGTTTTTGTATGCTCTTACCTAACTCCAAGCCCCTTCTTACATTATTTGCTCACAACCTGAAAGGTAAAGATTTGCACAGAAAATAAGTGGTCCCTCCATTTTAGTCATCTTTATAAACGTGGTATTCTGAAGTAAAGTTCCCAACAAATAAAAAAACATTTTAAGACAAATGTACCGCAGAAGGTGCCCTAATTTCTACCTGCAGGAGAAGTTACCTTAGTTTCTAATGGCAGAATGTGCCCTTCCTACCGGCACGAGTTCCTATAGCACATATGTGATGACTCGGTGAAACTGGTGATTCTCGAAGCATATTTTAATTTACGAAAAGTAACGAGTGTCACCAAAAGTCATTGAGGAAAAACATTATTTATCTTCTTTTTTTATTTTCTTGCTGTCCACAATCTGAAGCCGACAAATACCTCACGGGACAAAACCACCGTACAACTTAACCTTGTTCCACTATTTTTACTTCGCATAGTCCGTATGTCAACCCCCTGAGCGCCTGATATGCGTACATCCTTGGGGTACTTTAGGTCACATGGGGGTGAGCTGACCTGATATCCACATGAAACTCTGGACAGTTTTAAGGGGGATCATTTTCCATCACATGTTTTCCGGTGTTTACGAAATATTACTTTGCCACCAAGTTATGTACGCATATTGTTTTAAGCATCGTCATGCATTGTTTTTAAGAGTTTATTTTGATCTTGTTACCTTATATCCCCTTTTTGTAGTTTTACGTTTGTATTTCGACTACGTGTGTATGCCCTCATACTTCACTTTTGGCTGGCATTCGTACGGTTTGATCATGAAATATGCTTCAATGAACATCCAAAAAACTGCATTAGAGCGAGGTTGTCACATGCTTTTGGCCTGCCCTAGCTCGGGCATTAAAAAAAATTTCACTACCCATTAATAGGTAGGCAGGAGTGCCCTTCCATACCCGTGCGACCTAATTACGTTAAATTCCAAGGGTGAGAGGTAGGTCGTGGTAAGCAAATCAAGGCAGGTCACACCACTCCCCGCTCCTGTTTCTTGCTGGACAGATCCCGCCACCAGATATTAGTAAAAGATGTTCCTGAAACCCTCTCAAACAATTAGCAATGCTAGTAACGTCTTCGAGGGCTCCAGGAAAATAACTGCTATAGTTGTTAATGGGGAAATAATACAAAATCATAATCTTGCACATGCATTTCCTAAACTACTACTACACTAAGGAGAAAGGACGAACCAAGTATGAAGAAGAAGAAAGAAAAGAAAACATGATTCTTAAACAAAAACGTCCCATTGATACCAGATCACCATGCATAGCATATTACCATTACCAACATTCATTGAAAAAGTTCGTATTTTCTAATAATGTATTGTCTGATGTTTTTCTTCAAGATAATTGTACTCCTAGGTACATCGTCAATCCTGTGGGAGTGAGAGCAGATTATTTTATTCCAGGCTTTTGGTGCAATAAAGGGTAATGAAAACATTATATAATTGATATCAAAAAAGGGTATTTGAAAGTGTTGTCTTACTCTGAGGCCACCTTGTTCATGAAGTTAAAACATATTAGAAAGAGGTGCTGATATTGATTGATTGAGAAAATCTAGCGTGAGGTAAATACATTGCTCATAAACTATGTCCGGAAACTTTAGAACTCTATGTTTAATAAACAATTCATTTGTATGGTATAAGTAATGTTTCTTATCAACAATCCTAATAACACGCTTCTGTAGCTTAATAATCTTGTCGAGCTTAGAGTGGTACGTACTTCCCCAGACAATAGCACAATAATTTAGATATGGCAATATTAAAGAATTATACAGAAGAAGCAATTCACAAGTTCATAAACAGTACCTAGACTTGCCTATAATTCCAATATTCCTGCTAAGTTTTGAAGAGATGACATTTATATGGCTTTTCCATGTCATGTCTTCATCAATAATTACACCTAAATACTTTATACAGCTATGCTAATATTGGACGTATTTATTTGAAATGAAAGTCATCACATGGTTTCCTGGAAAAAATTGATATCCGGTCTTCTCAACATTAATAGATAATCTGTTGGTATGAAACCATGCAATTATTTTGGGTATTACCTCATTTACTTTGCATTGTAATTCAGAATGATCATTAGCTGTAATAGTTACGGCAGTGTCGTCTGCAAACAGGTAAATGCTAGCCAAATTGGAAACATTGCAGAGATCGTTCATGTATAGAGTAAATAGCAGAGGTCCAAGAATCGAACCTTGAGAAACACCTTTTGTGATATGTAATGGTTGGGAGATGATGTCATGTATCTTGGTTCTTTGAGATCTATTTGATAGGTATGAGGTTAACAGTTTATATATATTTCCTCTAAAGCCAATAAAGTTCAATTTTTGTAACAAAATGCTGACGCTGACGGTGTCAAAAGCTTTTTTTAAATCTAGATACAGAGTACAAACTAACTTATTATTTACAAGGGATTTAGTTACTTCGTTATGCATCAGAGCAATTGGCATGTATGTGCTGTGTTTTTCTGAAACCAAATTTTCATAGCCTCATATCTATTACTTACATGTATTGCTGTACCTCCATCTTCACCTTCTTTTCTATTAGATGCAAAGAGATCATAATTTTTTAGACTAAAGTATTGTTCTAAATCTTTCTTCACCCATGTTTCTGATACACAAATAACTGACCAATTAACTTGAAAATTTGCTAGAAGATGAATAACATCATCAAATTTATTCTGGAGGGACCTTACATTGATATGAAGTACTGAGAACCCAACATTCAAGTTAGGTGGTTGAGGTAAGGAATACTATTTACACTGTGACAGTATATGTTCATGAGGAGGGTACTTATCACTCAAATAATTCCCTAGTAACTCCAATGTAGCTCCTTCATGTTTGAGCCCACTCATTACTCAGGGATTGGATTGGATTGGATTGTGGCTTTACGACGCCCTCAGCAGCTGAGGCCATACAGCGTCGCCTGCCTCTCACCCTGGCAGGAAGGGCGGGCATCGCAGGGAATCGAATCCCGTACCTCTGGCTTGCCAGACGCTCAGCTTAACCACTGAACTACCGACGCCCACATCATTACTCAGGGAAAGAGCTAACTGGAAATGGTGATTAGTTCTGGAAATGGAAAACTTGGAATAATAATTGTGCATGAACAATGAACTGGAACACAAAAATGGACAATGAATGATCGGAAAGTAAAATGGAAAAAGGAAATTAGAGGTAAAGCTCACACCATTAAGAAGCATAGTTTGACAAACAAATCTAGATAGTTTTATGCCTAGATAAGATGATAGAGGAGCAAGGATTCTATCACAAGTGAAAGGAACACTTGCCAGGACCATGTGTGGGAAGTTATCAACTATCCCTGCAGCAGTAAACTTCAGGAACACCAGTTGTCCACGACACCTCTCCCTCCCCAGGCAGCAGTTTACAATTTAATGACAACAACATCACCAGGCAGGATGCTCTCATATGTCAACACGATGGTAGATTAACATATGTTCAATGTTTTTAAAAAATCAGATTGAATTGATTATAAGCAATTCAGCAGACTAGTTGCCTTCTGTAGTATTAACTTGCCAAGAACATCAACTCATGATGATCACATATTCAGAAAGAATAATCATTAACTAATTGCATGGCATGTTAACCAAAGGTCTTTGCAATATTGTTCGTTCAAGCTATGATTTTACAATAAACATTTGCCTTGAGTTAATTTTATACGAAACTTTTGTCATGTTAAGGTTCACATTACTAAGGTCTTCCTGTTGATCAATGGACCAGGGAGCAGCATTGCCAAAGTTTTTTTTATGGCCAATCAGAAATGGTTCTTTCATAACATATGGTACAGATGGATTGTTGTGATATATGCATGCTATTGCAATCTCATACAATCCCAGCCTCAAGTTATTGCAAGCTTGACATGATATGATCAAATTCATCAAGTTGATTGCTGGGTCATTCCACGTCAAATCGCACAAGAAATTCCCCGACCCCCTCGGATTTTGATGAAAATTGGTACACCTGTAGTACCAAGTAAAAGAACACATCACGCGAACTTTTAGCCCAGAGTGTCCTCTGGGGTCAGATCTAGAGGTCATCCTAGGTCACGATTTTTTACCGACTTCACATCAATAAATTACAAATATCTCATGTATTATTTAACTTAGCGGAATGAAATTGGTGTCAAAGTGCGCAGAAGCCCTGGGCCATTCAGAAATATGGCAAAAGTTGCACGTGACCTCCCCGTGACCTTTGACCTAACCAGGTCAAAGTATACAAATCTATTTTTATATATGTTTGCCTGCCCCTAATTCGACGAAACGGTGCTATATTAATGGTCGTGATATTATCTAAGAACTTGCAAAAAAGAAAGGCGGAGACTTGAAAACGTTTTGAGATATCGGCCTTTGAGTATTGTAATAGGACCAAATGGATGCATGCCCCGAGGCTATTTACCATATTATCGATGATAACTCTGGTTACCTTCGTCCGATTATCGTCAAATTTGTTGCGCAAGTCATCGGTGGCAAACTGAACTATTTTCCAGATTTTCAGGTTGACATGACCTCACATTAACTAACATGACCTTGGGAAGTTTGTATTGCCTAAATACATGCAATATTGCAACTTACGTGAATATTCATGGCCATGATATGATTCATGATAACCGAGAAATCGATAACATTGAGTACCGAAAGTGGACTAATACTGATAGGTCCACCTTAGAGGTGGTTACGCAAACTTCTGAAGATTTTGTGCGATCATTTTGCGAGCAGCTGGAAATACTTGTAAAGCATGATTTTGTCGCCCGTGCCCAAGGCAATTATCTGAAAGGCCTAAAGGAAACACTAGCTCCTGCAGAGGTAATTGTTATTGGAGATTTTTCCGAAAACTACGCTATGGTTACACAGGATGAGGTACAGTCCCATCACTGGAACAAACTGCAGGTGACAATCCATCCGTTTGTGGCTTATTGGCGAAACAACGCAGGGGACCTCAAACATTTTTCTTACTCTGCCATTTCCGACAGCCTGACGCATGATACTGTGGCTGTCCACCTGTTTCAAGGAAAACTCATTGAGCGCCTGGAAGCAGAATTAGGCCAGCGCCTCAAGAAGATATTTTATTTTTCAGATGGGGCTGCCTCGCAATACAAAAATTGTAAGAATTTCCTAAATTTGGCAGAGCATTCCGTCGACTTTGGAATAGACGCCGAGTGGCATTTCTTCGCAACCGCTCACGGAAAGGGACCGTGTGATGGCATTGGTGGGACGTTGAAAAGGTTAGCTAAAAAGGGAAGTCTGCAAGGAACTCTGATTGAGATCCCGGACCAGTTTTATCAGTTTGTAAAAAACCATGCCACCGGCACGTGCGTGGAGTATTTTCCCAAAACCGAGTGGGTCAAAGAAACCAAAGCGTTGAATGACAGATTCGCAGCTGCTCGCACAATACCGGGAATAAGGAATGTCCATCGTGTTACTCCGTCTCCACGTAATGGTATGGTGGTTGTGAGATGGTTTTCCGGCAGCGAGACGGGCCGTGAGGTACGTGTGGCGAAAAAGGTTGGTAGTTCTTCGTGAATATACGGTACTGCTGTTCAACTTGTTTTATGGTCGCGGCTATTTGCATATCAGAAACATTTACTGGCCCTCCCGATAAAATGTTAGTACGAAACGCACACGAGCTGAAACAATATATTCAGGCTATAAAAACCGAGGAAACATATTTTTTTGCGACTAACTTTTGCCAAAATAAAGATAGAAATATAATTTTGTTACAATCCTATTTTCCTCGTCAGGCCGCGTTGATTGATGTATCACATGACTTAGCTAGCTGAACATTTGATCCTGACCCCAGTTGACCTCCAGGTCACCCTAAACCGAGATCAAGTGATGACCTAGCTTGATCATATTATACATCATGATTAACCAGAGGATCTCGATGGCATTAAAATTATTTATCTATCTTGATTCTATATAAAGTTATTGACGAAAGTGTGACATAACCTCATAGTGACCTCACGTGACCTTGCAGAGGACACTTGTTCAAAATAAAACTTGGCTCGTTTGGAGTAGCCTAACCTAAAACTAGGTAATATAGCCTGTACGAGTCAAATTCAGCGTTTTTTTTGTTCATGAAAATATTTTTGTTTCCCTGTTGGCTTGTAATGGAGAGGTCACTGCCAGGTCATGTGAGGTCAGGTCAACTTGAAAATCTGGAAAATAGTTCAGCTTGCCACCGATGATTTGCCCACCAAATTTGACGATAATCGGACCAAGGAAACCAGAGTTATCATCGATGATATGGTAAATAGCATCGGGGCATGCTTCGATTTGGTCCTATGACAATACCTACTCAAAGGCCGATATCTCAAAAAGCTTTAGAGTCTCCGCCTTTCTTTTTTGCACGTTCTTAGATAATATCAGGACCATTCATTCAGCCACGTTTAATCGAATTAGGGGCAGGCAAACATATAGAAAAATTCATTTTTATACTTTGACCTCGTTAGGTCAAGGGTCACGGAGAGGTCACGTGCAACCTTTGCCATATTTCTGAATGGCCAAGCGTTTCTGCGCACTTTAACACCAATGTCGTTCCGCTAAGTTAATTAACATCTAATATATATGCATTTGATTGTTGTCAAGTCGGTAAAAATAGGCGACCTAGGATGACCTCTAAATCTGACACCAGAGGTCACCCAGGGCTGAAAGTTGGCGTGTGAGGTTCGTTCACTTGGCACTACAGGTGTATCAATTTTCATAAAAATCGGAGGCGGTCGGGTTCAAAATAGCCAATTCTTGTGCGATTTGACGTGGAATGCTTTTAAATTTAAAAGTGCACAAGTGTATAAGCCCCCAGTGTCCAGTTACAATATTAAAACTGGTGCTTTTCAGCAACCCACATACATGCATACACACATTCACTCGACTTGCACCGAAGTTGGTCCAATAGCACAATGGCAGACCGATCCGGTACCAGCCTGGGGGCTTGCTGCAAGTGAAATATCACATTGATCACCCAAAAGTATCAAGTCAAGCAAGCATCAAAAACTTGTACCACTGAGGATGTTACACATCACTGTTGGCGTTTGGGTAGCTACATTCACACCAATTAAAGGTGCAGCATTCACGGCATGCTTCACTGCCTCTCCAAAATGTCATAAATGCATACTGACTATTACTCCAACCTTGAACAACCCACTTTACCTGACCCTGACTCCAGGAAGCTTAGTGTCAGTGCAGTGCATCTGATTAAAATTAGCTTTATATGTAACATGTGCGCAAAAAATGTATCATCCTTGAACGGACATTTTGAATCAAGAGATAATATATTCATCTATTGAATATTAGTTTTGATTTATGGTTGGGTTCATCTTGCATTTTATCAAACTGCAGCTTAAGTTTTTTCGCACGATGTGCTCTCACCAGTTGTCGGAAGGTATTCCGATTTCCAAAGCGATGTAATGAACGGCTTGACAGTTAATCGGAGGCCCGGGAGGGTGTCAAAGTTACCCCGCCTCCCCACCGACGCTGTGCTGGGGAGGGGATCAGAAAGCTGGGAGCTTGAACTGTTTGGTGGGGATTAATGGAGTGGAGCCATTCACCATTGGTTTCCGGGCCGCACCTCATTCATTCTTTCCATCCCGATGAAGCGTGCGTGCTGCATGTGGTTTTAAGCTTGGCATCGCACGGCCCTTATCCGACGTGAAATAGCATCGGCCTCTAATCCCTCTTAAAAGGATATTTGTTTAAGTTATATAAATTATGTAGCGCTCTTGCGAGGAACATTTCATCCCATCATCACTATGCGTTGACGTTTCCTCGATGATTATAAAGTACAGTTGAAAATTGCCTTGCTCCTGGCGTGTGTCGGATACAACCCTTCGTGAAACCACAAAAGGGCAATTCCATGTGTCGGAGACAATCAGAATTCAACCGATAAGTGGAATTGTTTTGTTTTATGATTTGACGAAGGGCTGTACTCGAATATACACCAAGAGCAAAGTAACTTTCAGCTATATTTTCTAATCAACGCATAGTACTGATAATATTTGTTGTTGTTTTATTTCATTTTAAGTTTCTTATTCTCACCCCACTGTTCTTTCAAGCCACCCTTTATATTGCATTGAAACAGGACGCTGCACAAGTATGCAAGGTCTTTTTCTACCTAGTTTGATAGTTTGATGCTGCCGACATTCTGGTGTCTGGTCCGGTGCCATTCTGGTGCCTGGAATGTCGGGAATTGATGGAGGGGTGTCCACTCATCTGAATCCAGGGAATTCGGTCTCGCTCTGCCTGACACGTCCGGAGAGTGACATGTGTGCCGTTTATCGGCCCCTAGATCGTTGTCCGGTTGTGTGGTTAAAGCAGCGTTAACGGTACGCCCTTGCATTGCCACAACGAAGTCTGCCTACGTCGGAACAAGTGGGAAAGAGAGTAATGGAAGCTTGCTGAATGCGAACTTCCACATATTCGGGCGTAGGGACGATCTCACCGATGAAAGTTGTCATAAAGTTGTTCTGTTTATGGGACATTATACAGAATTACCGGAATTATCCGAAAATTGTCCGTGTGGTGAAGTTGCCGCTGTCTGTCCCTCCTTGTTTCTATGCTTGTGGCGAAGCACCTGTATTCAGAGATTGACACCATGGCGTGAGCAGGAACCGGTGCCGCCTAGGGTGCTCGGGTGGCCATCCGCTGACATGAGAGGGGATCGGTGTCGCCTCTGGGTGCTTTGGTGATCACCTGTCAGCATAAGAGGAGACCGGTGTCGCCTCGAGGTGCTCCGGTGGTCACCCGTCGGCATGAGAGGATACCTGTACCGCCTCAGGGAGCTCTGGTGGTCACCCGTCGGCATGAGAAGAGACCTGTGCCGCCTCGGGGAGCTCTGGTGGTCACCCGTCGGCATGAGAAGAGACCTGTGCCGCCTCGGGGAGCTCTGGTGGTCACCCGTCGGCATGAGAGGAGGTCTGTGCTGCCTCGGAGCTTGATTTCATAACGGTATAACAAAAAGCTGTCGACAGATGCCTTCCATGTACGTCACACATAATCGTCGCTACTCTCGTCGAGCCTGTGCCCCTGTTTGGGCCTGGGTACGTCACCGGATCGGGTTGGCGCCCGGTGCACACAGCTGGCCGGCGCGTGTTTGCATCAGGCGCCGCCGTCGCACCGTCTGGCGAATGCCGGCCGAGCTGAGCCGACACCGCACGGTTGTGCCCCGCTCAGTCAGTGGGCGGCGCACCACCTGTCCGCTTCCGTGCCGCAGTGTTGTCGGCTCCCCCGCAGTAAGCGGCGCTTAGATCGGCGCCGCCGGATGCGTCACGTGAGTGGAGGCTGGGGCGAGCCACGGCTGGCGCTCATGCAAACTGCAGCTGGCGCATGTGCGAGCTACAGCTGGCGCATGTGCGAGCTGCAGCTGGAGCTGGTGCGAGCTGGAGCGGGTGCAGACTGCAGCTAGAGCTTTAGCGACGCTCACGGCGCAGGACCACCTCGCTGTTGCCCGGCCCGGACCGCGATGTCACTCCCTGGTCCGGACCGTTCCGCCACTTCCTGGTCAGCATCACCGTGCCACTCCCTGGTTCGAATCATCCCGTCACTCCGTAGCCCGGACCACCCAGGCAGTTTCCGGCCCAGACCGTCTCGTCGCTCCCTGGCCCCGCACACCCCTCACTCCCAAGCCCAGACCACCCAGCCGTTACCGGGTCCGGATCACCTGCGCTGCCCCCGACCTGGGAGCCGCCGGATTGCCGTTCGATTATGCAGACTACCACAAGCAACTGCCCCAAGAGTTGGGAGCGGACATCACCTTCAAATACCGCGTCCATGAATGCCCACACGGTGAATGGTTGCATTTCGTCTGCGGTCGGGGAAGGAAGCTGCGCGAGTGCCACCGCTGCACGCCTGCGGCGCGGAGCGCGTCTGACCGTTACGGCGGGACAGTCCTCTGTCGCGCCGGTCGTCAAGGTGGCCACGTCTGCATGGTCCTGCGGAAGAGCCCTCTGACGCGCCTGTCGTCAAGGTGGCCACGTCTGCGTGGTCCTGCGGAAGAGCCCTCTGACGCGGCGATCGTCAAGGTGGCCACGTCTGCGTGGTCCTGCGGTGGTCAGCACGGCTAGGATTTTCCACTGGACAGACATCCAGTGGAATCAGCGTGACGTCTGCCCTCGAAGGCCGCCAGTTAGCCTCGGAAGAGGATCATGTCGCCGTAGTGGATGTTTGCACCACTGGTGTCAATCAATGGCGAACCGCTAACGTGCCGGCTTACTGTGTCGAATTAGTGACCAAGGGCATCGCCTCTTGCGGGCAACACAGCACTTCACCAATCGCTCTTTCTCAATACCCACCCGATTTGTCAATGTTTGGAAGTTAAGTTGGAGACCAGTTTTTTTTGGAGAATGGTATGGTTATAGTACATTATTATTTTTATTTTTTTTGTAGTTCCATGGAGAGTTCTGCCGCCTGATCTAATTTGGTTCATCTAGACCAACTGCGAATTGCAAACATTTTGTAACTTTTGAAGTGCTATTAATTGAACTTGATTTAGCGCTTCATGAGACTAATTGAAGTCCCATTTCAGGAAGCGCAACAAAGAATATGCAAATATACGACACATTTCCGGTGCGATCGTAGATTTCGGTTTCATCAAAAATCAAACCGACGAATTTACGAAGGCACAATGACGGAGGACGAATCCGTCCCTTCGAAGGAGCAAGTACGACGACCAGCTTTCTTACGGCGGGTTCTTCCTGTCGCGAAGGGCATAAATTACGAATTCAGCTAATCTTTTCGTCTAAATGGGCAGGTCTATTTTGCTAACGGTGTACGTGCCGTAAATGGTGGTACCACGGTGCAAAATGATGTTGCGTTTTGGATTAGAATGCATGCTGCAAGCTGCTTGTCTTAACACCGTCTGAATAGGGGCATGCTTTGGTGGCAAGCTACGATGAAAACGCGAAGCACTTAGTTTTGGACCCATAATCGTCAGCACAATGACATCATAACACTGGCTACGGTGATCGTAGCCCATGCAGTCACTAGTGTGGCTTTCTATGACGTCAAATATCGCAGTGCTTGTCATCAGACCAAGCCGACGATTATCTCATGCTCACGAAAGCATGATGTACGAATCGACGATTTTCGTGGAACTAGGGAATCTACTGTCCATCATTTGACATGACATAATCGTACTCCGTTGTAGTCGCAATTTCTATAATGACATTGGGTCATGATAAATATTTCTGGCATGACAAAGATGACCACGGTAGGAGGGATGATCCATGGCAGGATTCGGGCTGACGTCAGATTCGGCGACGGCACCGCAGCAAATTCGGCTGTTCATCAAATTTCACTCGCTAACTGCCGATGAATCTCACTGTGATGTCCTGGAACACCGCGTAATCACCAATCTAACGTGGAATGTACTGCAGACCTTGATAAAGAGCGGGGTATTTTCAGCATTCTGGGCAAAATGACCAACTCAGTCGACGCGCCCTGAAGCTCAAATCCACCACCGACATCAGCATCGTGGCATTTTACCAGGTTTCATATTGGTGGTGCCAGTCGAATTGCCAGCCTTATGCTCGTCATGATATAACGTAATTGAAATAAGTCTTGATGTATTTCGCATCCGAAGCGTCTACAGTAGATACCGTAGAGCACGTCCAAGGAACTAAAACCCATATGCCGTGGTTTTGTGTTGGGTGTCGAGCTCACTTGCGCTGAACAATTCGATGCTACGTTCTACAAAACGAGCAATATCTCGGCCTATTCACACGAAGCATGCGGATAGCAGAATGTCCCGGACAAGCCAGATTCAGGCCAGCATCTCTGCTGCATCAATGGCACCCATGCTATATGTGATATTTTATTGAGCCTGACGATGCGGCATGTACCCTCGTCATGCCAACACTTATCGGGGGAGCAAAGATTGTTTCATAGAAATGGTACACGAACCCTGACATATTGGGGCGTGCTAACAGGCGACTCGGAAACCATTCCTTCTGGAGCGCATTCCGATATATGGCACGGATTGGATTTGAGGCCATGTGTTTACCTTGGTGGCACTTTTCGTTCGGCCCAGACACGCTAAGGTGAACGTTATGAGAGCTAAGTGATCACATGTTTTTGGTTGAAGCGCCCTTAAACCCAAATAACAAACAAGCTACCAGCATGTCATTTGCTTTGACAGAGATGGCATTTGGAGTGGCGCTACTGCACCGCAGCTTGCTCGGTTGGATCTCCTGCGACATGTACCACTCATCTGGTGCTCAGCCGGACTGAAGCCCCTATTATGTTCTTGGACGCCTCAGATTATGTTCAGAGATATTATGTCCATATATTCTTCAAGGCCACTTCCATGGAGGCATGATTTGTTCAGACAGACTCTCTGTTGTTGTTTTTTCGTGGGGGGGGGGGGACAAAACTTGCATCGTCATCGTATCGACTGTGTGCACCTCATATCTCACTGTGGTCTTCACACCATGGAATACGTCCACGACATATGGTCTCTTTATGTGCCGTCTATCAGAGTGAAAATTAACAAAAAGATCCACAACACGTCTCCCTCGTACGTGGTTCAATCGTGTTGTGCAATCGCTTCCCTCCGCTGATTTTTTCAACCGAAGCGGGTGTCGTCAACCGCGGGACGTCTGTCCAAACTGGAAGACCATGCCTGTTCTGAAGGGTGTCTAAGCACCACGGCACGGCGGTGCATTGGCCAGCTTGGTGTCCGTTCGTGTGCCTGGTGCGAACAGTGTGCGCTGGTGTGCTGGGTGGGAACCGCAGGTGACTTCAGGTGACACAGGTGACAGGTGAGGTCCAATCGAACCGCACTGAAAGTCCCCGCTTCTCAGCACGAGGTCCTGAGGCGAATGTATCCGGCCCCGGTGCGGTGCCGTTTGCGTGGACGTGGACACGGTCTCGCCCATCTCCGTGCGGTCGGTCCGGAGAGTGGTGTACTGCGGCACAGCAGACAGTCCCCGCCGACGGGGCAACCACAGGATGACCTTTGGAACGTGCAATTCAGGACTGGTGGTTTGAGTGTTAAGCGGGCAAGTACCTGGAATTACAGCTAAGTGCGTAGTGACTTGCGACAATGTTCGGTAGACTGGATGGTTTGTATGGTACAGCTGTCGTCATTATATTGTAGGCGCGTCTATGTGCGAAAAAAGGCAAGAGCCATACCTACTGTTTAATCTGCCGATCAGATATCGTTGCTGGTTTTTTCTTCGGAAAAAACAGCCATTTTCTGGTGAAGGCTTAAGGTGCAAGTCGAAACGTTTTCAAGAATTAAGCTACCCAATACGGCGGTCCTTCCTCACATCCCGCCAAACCGGAACTCGTTCTTACGACACTGCAAGTTCCTCTGAAAGTGGAATTATTTCTTCGAGGAACATGTTCAGCATCCGAGTCGTTTGGGGAACGGCGTCATGGTCGTATGACGACCCCGGTAGTTCAAGCGTCTTCCAGCCACAGCCAGCCATCGCCGCCACCTTCAGGGAATGGGAATTATGCTCCACACTTGCGTAGAAGGTGGTTTGATCATGCTTCTAGGTATATTATCGGGCAGGTTTTGGAATGGCTGCCCTGGCCGAGCCGAACGACACGCTTTTCATAGCCAAGCATAGCGATGGACAGGCACATCAGAATTTCAGCGGTATGTGGTACAGCGCTTCAAGTCGTAATTTTTGTATCCGGATAATAAAACGTTCTTTTTAATTTTGTAGCATTCATTGCACTATTTTCTTGGAAGTGCCCCCAGTTTTGCGTGCAAAAAAAAATATATATTTTCGTGAAGTTGAACAGGTGGCGACAGAGTCGGCACTGGTTCGGTCAGCCGTCGGTCGCACGGTCAGGTCATGACACGTGACAGACTTGTCCCGAGGTCGGTCCGGGTTATCGGAGGGTTATCGGAGTTCCTGCGCTGATATGTTATGTGACACAAATTAAGGGGACGTCCTGCATTACGGAAAGACCATTACGCACTGCAACACATTGCATTTTGTATTCGGAATTAGTGTATTCTGTTGTTTTATGTGTGTGCAATGTTTCTCAGAAGAGCCCAATCTCGGCAAACTTATAGCCCATTTTAATTGAAGCGGATTAGTTTCCGAGGTGTTTGTACTGACATCGGACGCTCTGTTTCCTGGATCGAGCTCCTCGGTCGAATATCGCGAACCAGTCTCAAATTTCGATGTACAATGCTGAACTCCGTTATGCTTCTTTCTGAAATGCCTACACTTGCGCTGACGTTGGACCTAATGCGCTTATGTCTGCCCGGACATGACATGATCCGGTTGTATCTGAGATCCCAGCTGCGCTCTGGTTCGCAAGGTGTCGGCCCACAATGCTCGCAGATCATACGCCTCCAACCTGGCGGACGTGTAGCCAATCCCAAGCCCTCGCTCGCTCAGCACTAGCAATGGCGCCTTACACGGCAGAACTCGTGGCAATCATGAAGGCCTTGTGCTTTATCGAAGTAGGAAACGATGTTGACCATGTCATACTTGCAGTTTCTCTAAGTGGCCTTCGTGCGATAAAGGCGTTATATCCGCACGGAAATTATACGTGTAACTGAAATTCATGGTTCGGGTGTTGGGGCCAGCGCTTACGTAATAAGCTCTCCCGAGTGATATGACCCTGTTCGATAAAGCCAGCCCAGCATACATTCGGACCAAATTTATTTGACAAAAAGGTAAAATTATCGGGAGAAGATGTGCAGCATTGTCTGGATGAAATGGGCAGCATTGTCCGGAGAAGATGTGCAGCATTGTCTGAAGAGACGTGCAGACCGTCGGGAGATGTGCAGCGTTGTCGGGAAAAGATGTGATTCCAGGGGTCGTGGCTTTAATGGGCGGCAGGTGAGGTGGTGTTGAGGGTTTGACCATCAAACTATGCAATGTTGACTGGGCGCTACATGACCAATGTAGGCGATGCGCCCTAAAGCCCTAATAACTAACTATGCAATGTGGACTGTCGCGGTGCCCACCACGCAGCTGCCGTGGGCGTCCCTCAGCACGTGCCGAGTGGAGACTGTCTAGGCGCCCTAAAACCCAAATAACCAACTAACGAGTGGAAGCCGTCTGTTGAGCGTGTCGGCCCGCGTGCCTGGTGGCTACGGTGGTGACGCTGGTGGACGGCGGATCCGGCACAGTCACCCGCCCACGCATCCCCCCCCCCCCCGCTCCCCCACCCCGCTCCCGACCCGCCGTCCGACTCCCGTCCGACCACGCGGATGAGGCGATTTTTTCCGTGGACGATCGTGCTCAGATGGCGTGCCCGGAGACGGGCCCGGAGGGGAGGGGACCGTGGTCTCTGAACCGGCCAACGGCGCCAACGGCACAGTTATTGTGGCCAGTGTCGCATCACCGGCACTCAGCGTCGCACCACTGGTGCTCACTGTAGCATCACCGACACTCACTGTAGCACCACCACCACTCAGTGTCGCATCACCGGCACTCAGCGTCGCACCACTGGTGCTCACTGTAGCGCCACCGACACTCACTGTAGCACCACCACCACTCAGTGTCGCATCACCGGCACTCGGCGTCGCACCACTGGTGCTCACTGTAGCACCACCACCACTCAGTGTCGCATCACCGGCACTCAGTGTCGCACCACCGGTACTCAGTGTCGCATCGCCGGCACTCAGTGTCGCATCGCCGGCACTCAGTGTCGCATCACCGGCACTCAGTGTCGCATCACCAGCACTCAGTGTCGCGCCATCGTGCGGTGAGTGCCGCATCCACAGCGGAGAGTGAGGGCTTGCATTCCAGGCATGGTTGTCCATTCGAAGGCCATAGGATGACCGGTTCTTAACCCTGTCATGTTCGAGCACGTGTGGGGGTCCGACGGTGCAGCGTGCGGCATGTAGTACGTTTGTCTCGTTAAATGCGGGTTCTGGTTAACATCTCTCTTACTGCTTGGCCTTTCTACAGGTGTCTTCTTTCTTATTGTTTGCTGATGGTATCTAGTTGCCGATGAAGCGTACAATGGTCTGAATTGAGTCTGTCCCTCCCATTTTCTCCCGGATTCTGGAGGGGCATTTTGGACTGTACCAAATGTAAGATCGTTAGATATATTCGCCCGGAAACGCCGTGGTGTCTGTATTCCATGACCATGAAGACTTCGTTCCATGAAGTCATGAAGTCATGTTCAGACCTAACAAGAGCCACAGGGGCCCTCTGGGCTAAGCCTGCAATGGGAAGATACTATAAGCCTTGATAAAAATATACTCAACACCCTAACCACAGCCAATATTATATCCTAAATTCCAAATAAACTATCTACCAGAATCCTACCCACCTGTCCTTCTACCTACCTATCTACTTCAGCATATCTTACCACGATTTATTCGATCCCAGGTAGCAGACGTCGATCGAGTGGCCAACACACCCCAATCAATACAATATCCCCGTCCAAAAGTATTTATCTACCCGAAGTCCTTTGGCAACATTCACTTCCTCTTACATATCGCACTCCTTCACACCCATGCCCTCTCAATATTTGTTAACTCCTTTCATGACTGCTGAAATGGGCCTACATAGTGGGGCGGGGATGGCCGAGTGGTTAAGGTGTCGGGCTATGGGTACCAAAGGTCCCGGGTTCGACACTAGCGCCACTCAGGACATTTCCCAATCCCGCGGCCCACCGGCGAAACAGTGTGGTCGGCGCCATTAGCCGTGAATGTGCATAAAGTGTGTCGTGAACCAACCAATAAACAAACAAACAGGGCCTACATAGTATGCACCAAGTAGCATAAATCTCACCCAGTCCACCACCGATTCGAACTCAAAAGCAAAATCGTCTAGCCTAACAAATTTGTCCACCGTGCTTTAATTCATTCAATGAGGGAATCGCAGCGATATCAACAGGCAATCTATTCTATTCATCAACCACCCTTTTGCTGAAAACGTCTTTCTAGCATACCTATACCTCTTTCTAAGTAACGGCTCCATGCCTGTGCGGAATATTGCAACACTAAATAAAGTTTTTTTTCTTCATGACTTGCACTTATGCCTGACACACCTATTGATGTTTTCCAGCATTCTGACTGCGCTGTTCCTAGTTGGGGTGCATTACTTCTGCTTTAAGATCATTTGAAGCTAATACCCTTAAGTCTCGTTTCTCTTCAATGCCATCATGTGTCCTACTTCACATTGTATATCTGAATGCCTCACCTCCAGACCCTAGATGCATAACGTTACACCCTTAATAGTTGAAGGGTATCTGCCATCGATCAGACCACTTTTCAGATCATCCAACTCTAGTTGAATATTGCTAGATTGATTGTTATTAATAGCCACTCCTACCAGATTCATGTCATCAGCAAATTTAAACACCATACTCTTTCAGCACTACCACAATGTTGTTCACAAAGATGATAAATAGAAGTGGATCTAGAACCGAACCCCGTTGCACTCCACTCATAATGTCGTTCCATTCAGATTTCCATCCATTGAACACTACTATATGTTGTCCCCTAAGCCATGCTTCAATCCAATCTGGAACATTTTCATCAGTCCTATGCTGTTATTGTTGACCAATTGGACGTTTGTATTAATCTTTATCAAATGCATTGTCAATGTCTAAGTACACAACATATATCCTGTTTTGATTCTCTCTATCTACTTACATACTCTATGCTCCAGGGGTGTCGATTTGTATCCTTTTGTTGGGGCCTCGGGCCCACCAATGTTGATCTTGGCCCACCAAATGTTGATTTCCCCCTCCCCCAAATAACCTATGCTGTTTTATGCTCATAAGAGAGCTAAAGGAAGAACAAATAAAACACCATGCTACATAGAAAACTTAGTTGATGTTAAACAGCATATTTTGTACTGTAAAGAAACAGATTAAGTTTAGATAGTGGACTTCCCGACCCTGAACTCGCCCCACCAAAACGTTGGCTTCGTCCCTCCCTAATGTTAGGCACGAAGGAAATGCTTTCACCTATCGTCATCACAGTTCAGGCCGGCTATGCTCCGATACTCCATCAAGGCCGATGTGTTTTAGCCTGCATATTGACGCAGAAATATTTTATTTAAGCCCTTGTGCATTTGTGGGTGTTTGGAGTGAGGGGAGGGTGACGGTGACGGTGACGATGACGATAACGATAACGATAACGATAACGATAACGATGACTACGACGACGACGATGGCGATGACGATGGCGATGACGATGACGCCGACGATGACGATGACGATGACGATGACGATGACGATGATGACGATGATGACGATGATGATGACGATGACGATGACGATGACGATGACGATGACGATGACGATGACGATGACGATGACGATGACGATGACGATGACGATGACGATGACGATGACGATGACGATGACGGCGACGGCGACGGCGGCGATCATACAGTACACTGCTCTTTTGCTTATGTGACTTTACCTGTTACTGGACGATTTCTCCCGTTGGCGAGGATGCTGAATACACATAAGAATACACATCGTCAAATATAAATAAGAATTATTGAGGTCTGAAAATATAGTAGGCGATATCCGATAAGTTTTTGGTTTGGCGGTCGCCCCCAAATGTTTTTTTTTCCTTTAAAAATCTACACCCCTGCCATGCACCCCAGGAGGTTAGTTAAGGAAGATATTCAAGATCGTCATTGCTGGACCTTCATTGCAGGACCCTGATTGCATGTCCCACATTAGCCACTCCGGCACGGTGTGCTCGATTGCCTGTGAATTCAGCCATATTTGCCTATATATTATATATATATATATATATATATATATATATATATATATATATATATATATATATATATATATAAATATGTATATATATTTATATATCAATGATATATCAATAATATATTCGTACCGGCATCTTGAAAGC
Organism: Imbricaverruca yamaguchii; assembly: GCA_034440575.1. Taxonomy (NCBI): domain Eukaryota; kingdom Metazoa; phylum Arthropoda; class Thecostraca; family Neoverrucidae; genus Imbricaverruca; species Imbricaverruca yamaguchii. Next base: position 3,131,332 of record JAOTOL010001659.1, read on the forward strand.
AAAGTGCCCGAAATCTGAGAAGATTTGGAAAACTTGGTGGGCCCTCTTCGGGTGTTCGCCTCCCACCCCTGAACCAGATCCTGGCTACGCCACTGTGGTGTGCACGTATCTGGACATGCTTGCATTCCTTTTTTTCAATACTGTGTGTGTGTGTGAAAGTGGTTATAAGTTTTAGATAGTACCCCAGATTGCAGACGTATCACCTACCTGGTGACACAGTATTCGATATGAGTGTTATTTCACATTATTGCTTTTTCGGAATTGGAGCTCATCGAGATAACTGTAGTTTTGGATTATGCAAACGTCATTCATTGCAGGCATTCATAGTATTCAAGGTTGAGGTCAGCCCTTTCCCACCGCCCAGTAATTCAGAGCATGGCGTTTGCAGTGATTAGCGTCCAGCGGCGACCAAACGTCGGCCATTTTGGGAGCTGGCCCCCGAGGCCGCCATGTGGCTGTTGCGCGATGGACCAATGTCGGAATCTGTCCACAGCATGCTAGACTATCCCTGTGTCAACTCTGATGTCCATGATGAAACGCGCAATATGTTTGAATATCATAACTATACCGACGCACTGGAGTGTATCTGTGCTCATGCCATCTTCATTTAAGCCAGACAGCCCCCCCCCCTAATCGCTCCCCTGAGCCCATCTGCCTTCAAGTCTTCCCTTCGATAGGTGTGATAATTCAGACATTGAGGTATGCTCCTTTTACCTCCTTTCACAGATTGTCCACTTCAAAATCAGACGCAATTCCTCCTTTTGACGTAGACAATCTGTGAGAGGGGGTAAAAGGAGCATGCATCAATGTCTGAATGATTACACCCGTCAGAGGGAAGAAGCTGGATGCGTTTGAAAGTTATTCCAAACTTGCTGGAGTGTAGCTGTTGTGACGTGGCAAGCTTAGCCTGAATGACGTGAGTAAGTGGATGGGATCGCGGTGCCGGGGAGAATACCACATAAATGCCGTCAAATTGCGGCGGATGTGGTTGGGAAGACCGGCCGTGATAGAGTCGCCGAGATTACACAGCATACTTTATAAAAGGGTATTTACTCCATGTAATGCAACTGCATACGAGGACTGTATTGCGCCAGATTATTATTCTTAGCACATTAGTAGCGACCTACAGGATACTCGCAAAACAGGCATCAGCCTGTCTTTCATCAAAGCACTATGCCTAAAATTCAAACGTTTTGTTTGTCGTCGTATATTATGGTATAATTATTTCACGTGCTCTGGTATGGTTATGTGCGTTCTTAGCAAGATGATACTTGGTTAGATGAAGCCAAATATGAAGCTCTACAATGAAGCAAAATGCTGAGGTGATATACTTTCCTACATTTTGGTATTTTACGCTTGCCATGCCATTTCACTGAATGCTTTGTGATGAAAGTGGTTCGGCATTTCCTTCCATTGCCCAGTTGTTTGCGGGAGCGCTGTGTCTGAAAGTGAATGCTTGAAGTGTCCATAAACATCCAATATTGCCGATAATGTGGAGCTATTCGGCGGATGTGTATGCTGGCCGGTTTTTAGATAAACCAAACCAAAATGCCAGGATGCTGGATGTAAATTCAGTAACCACCTAACACTAGTTCCCGCCATCGATTGTCAAACCGGTCTTAGCTGCTTGAAGTCTGAGCTTAAATCACACCACACCACACCACACCACACCACACCACACCACACCACACCACACCACACCACACCACACCACACCACACCACACCACACCACACCACACCACACCACACCACACCACACCACACCACACCACACCACACCACACCACACCACACCACACCACACCACACCACACCACACCACACCACACCACACCACATCACATCACATCACATCACATCACATCACACCACACCACACCACACCACACCACACCACACCACACCACACCACACCACACCACACCACACAACAATACACCACAATACACCACACCACACCACACCACACCGCACCGCACCGCACCGCACCGCACTACACCACAATGCACTATACTACACTACACTACACTACACTACACTACACTACACTACACTACACTATACTACACTACACTACACTACACTACACTACACTACACTACACTACACTACACTACACTACACTACACTACACCACACCACACCACGAAGCCAACAACACACTCGCCTAAATATCAGCTAAGTTATAAGGGTTGACATGAGCTGAAACTAAAAGTGTTGAAGGAAACTTTTTGAAGTTTCCACACCAGCTGCATGACCGACGCAGTCGACGCGCCCTTAAACTGGAAGTTTCCACACCCGTACACAAAGTTGTACGGTGAACTGATTGATTCTCAAGTTAGCTGCGAACTGTATTTCAGTGTACAGACGTTGGTCGCGCTGGTAACGTGGCTCTGATCTGGCGGCAGGAGTTCATGCTGTGCCGTGACGAGGAGCAGGACCCGCGCAAGTGTCTGGCCGAGGGTCGCGCCGTCACCTCGTGCGCGCTCGAGTTCTTCCGCAAGGTGAAGAAGTCGTGCCTGAGCGAGTTCAACCAGTACGCCAACTGCCTGGACAAAGGATCGCCCGACCTCAAGTTCCGAATGTGAGTGTGCTGTTCGCCTTGCCGTACTCGAAGGCCCGCCACCGCTACCTCCTGCCGCTACGTTCTGCCGGCAGGCGCGCTTTGTCGACGGTGTGTCCCCGCTATATGTGCGTCCAAGATATTGAGGACAGTCACCAGCGTCGCACCCGTGGGATGGTTACTAGTCGGAGTGTCCGGGGAGGGGGAGAGGGAGGGGTGCGCCGTTTCAGAGAGCAACCAATGCAATTTATGTGATTTGTATCTCAGAATTTCTACTAGAAGCGGTCTTTTAATGTCGCTTGTGTGGTAGAATTTCGTACTCGTAGCGAGAGCTAGTCAGTTTTCCCCACCCACTGACTTTGATTGACTGGTTTTGGGGATAAAACCCCGAGACATGGTTTTGGGGAATACAACATGCGATCATCCGTTATATTTTCCAGCCAGGTATATGATGCCTTTGAACATGTTTTCTGTTGTTCTTTTTACTCCCGATGACATTTTTGATACCTACACTATGAATTACCTACACTATTTTATATTGTGTATCCGTATTGTTCACGGGTTTTTCTTATATCCGGCAAAGATAGTTGGCCTCAGTACATAGCTTGTCGACGAGAAGGTCTGGCACTTAGTGGTGATGTTGCCAATCATAAGTGGATACTTCTTATAATTATTAATGTTGTCAACATGTAATTCAGCTACACACTGGTTTATTCTGGGAAAAACCTAACATGGATGACTATGTTAATGTCATTGAAATATATACCATGCTATGCAAAATAATGTGGTATAAAAGACATAGGCAATCCCCTCACATATAATCGTGCTGCAGGATATTTGTGTATCACAATCCACAATGGTGAGCATGATCTTGACATTTATGCAAGTGATGCTGTTCAAAATGAGTCATGAAGTCTTCATAAACACACATTCAGAAGCACCATGCTGATACTTCTTTCGGAAGGATGTCTATTAACTGTTAAGCAAGTGGTTTATTCCACTCTATTTCACGAATAATTTATCACTGCGTCAGTGTTGTGTCATCAACTTACCTTCACTTCTTCCTATTATGGTGTCACATGTATATCTACCTGAAGTACATTTTCATACCTAGCTGGATAAATAAACATGAACTGAGGCAGTCAACTTGTACATATTTATCGAAAAAGAAAATATTCCTAGAGGACTTTATTCTTCTTTAATTTGCTCATCCAACTTGACAATTCCGAACGGGCAGGATACCGTTCAACTTACAAGCCGCTCCCAAATCCCTGATTCTATGGAACACATCAATGCACCTTACATCAATGTGTATTGCTTGGTTTTTTAATGTTACCTCGCCAGGTACGGACAAAATCCAACGAAGTCCAAATGTTTACAAAGAAAACCGCAAAAAATGTCAGGTTTGAATTTTTAATTGACCAATCGTTGACATATGGTTGACATAACTTAGTTGGTCAACCATTTATCTGACGAGGTCAAGTTTAGTTTGAATCTCGAGATCTGATGTCAAGTTATTAGCTTTTTTGTGTTCCATTTATCTAACCCAGCTTATTTGGAATTTCGAAAAGGTCGCACCATCCCCCTGTACAGTCTCAAGTACAAAAATGCTGAACATGGATCACAAATGCTCATCGTGCCACCCGAATCTGTTTGTCACCTATGGAATTAACTGGTGCAAATTCCATGGATCACCAAGCAAACTGACATTAGGAAGGGGATATTTGGTTTGATTGGAGTAGTTGCTACATGGCCAATGAAGTCGATACGCCACAGAACCCTGATAACTAACTCGCCGGAAGTTACTGGGTGTGCCGGTTCCAACTGACACGACAGTCTTCCCTTGCCTGGAAGGGAGATGAATGTAGGTAGCTCCTCCCTCTCAGCTCACCGGCATAGCGCGTTCTGCCGAATTTGTCAAAATGTTCGAAGTTAAATGAAAGGTTAAAGTTCGTGGCCGATTATCCAAGTGGTCAGAATCAGAGAAGCTGTTTTGGGTGGTGGCGGGAACAGGGAAGTAGTCTAACTTCCCCAACGCCGGCTCTTGCCAGCGCTGTACCTGGAACCTCCGTAGAGGCTGGAGAGATCTCCTCCCCTATGTAGATGAAATAAGCTGCTGCTCCCAAGCTGATTACCATTCCATTGATGTAAGCAAAATGTTCAGTTAGTGCATGTTACGATTAGTTCGAACGTTGAATTAAAGTGTTCTCGGTTGCAAAGCCTCGCCGCTATCAAGTAGCTGTCGGTGACAACCTTTCCTTGCGCACCTCATCGCCATGAAGCATGATCGGTGGCGACCTTTCCTTGTAAAGCCACGCCACCATGAAACATATCGGTAATGACCTTTCCTTGTAAGCCTCATCACTCTGAAACATTCATCGGTGACGACCTTTCCTTGACAAGTCTCATCTCTCATCATCATTCATGATATGTCAGTGACATCTTGCAAAGCCTAGTCACTCTAAAGCATGTCGGCGACGACTGTTAGTTGTCAAGCCTCATTACCATGAAACCTATCGGTAAAGCCCATTTTAAAGCCTCATTGGCATGAAGTATATCGGTTACGACCGTTCTTTGTAAAGCCTCGTTGAAATGCCCATGAAACACCTAACGGTGTCGATATGATACAGTGTGTCGTTCTTTCGCAGCAAGATGGGTTAATCCCACCAAAGGTGTGTGAATTGGCTCTTGCTTGCCGTTATCTCCCATGATTTTCTGCAAATCAGCTTACGTTGGTGGACTCAGTTGTGTGTCAAGGTTAGCAAACTTTTTTCATAAAGGGCAATTATCGTGGTGCGTCTGAGTGAATCTTTTGGATCCCTACTTGGATCCAAAAAGCCCTATCTTGCAGGTTCCCCTTGTCTCATGATTCGTTCATATCGATTTGTTCCGTTTTCTTATGTTTGTAAGACCAATTAATATACGCCAGCAAGGGAAATATGCGTTGCTGTAGATGTCATGTGTTCATCGTAACCACTATCAATTTACAACGGTATCCAATACCGAATCTCAGCATTTCTTTCTTCACGAAAGTCATGCTTGTTTACGAATGAAGTCCGAATGATATTCCCGTTTATATAGGACTGATGTTGATATCGGCGGCTCCACCTTCCCCGACCGTGACGATTTTCAGACGTGACTAGGTTTATCTTGCATAGTTTCAGGACGTAATACATTTGCTCGGAATTAGACGTAGACCTTAAACAAACAAACAAAAAATAGCGCGCACTGCAATATTTCCATTGGCATTGCAGTGCGGGTATGTTTTCTTCAAAGAGCAGGCATCATGGCGTCACTGACCCGGTGTCAGTCCAGTCGGCACCGTCCTGGTGCCAACCAGATACTCTGCGGTCACGTGGTCGTGTCGTCATGAAACGTGCCCGTTGCACCTCGAGACCGGGCGTCTGCGAGGTCATCGTCAGTCCGATGTAAGGTGTCGCGCCGGGTGGTGGCATGCGACATAAATTGAGCAGGAGGGCACCACCAGTATTGCAGATGTTCAAGAGTGCAATAAATACAGACTGGCGCTGTATGACCAGCGCAGTCGATGCGCCCCTGAACCCAAATAACCAGCCGACCGTCTACCGGTTCTCGGATTTGGCCGCCGCGTTTCCAGCCACGATCGGCGTGCTGTGCGGAAGGCGGCGGACGGCTGCGGCTGTTGCCGTGCGCGGCCCGACCTGTGCGTCCAGTAGCCACTTGCACGGCGGTGCACGCGAGGGGTTCCGGTGGCCGGACGCGTCGGACCTGTTCCCGACCGGCACGTCGACGGACGGCCACAGCTGGCGGCGGCGGCGGCGGCGGCGGCGGCGGCGGCGGCGGCGGCGGCGGCGGCGGCGGCGGCGGCGGCGGCGGCGGCGGCGGCGGCGGCGGCGGCGGCGGCGGCGGCGGCGGCGGCGGCGGCGGCGGCGGCGGCGGCGGCGGCGGCGGCGGCGGCGGCGGCGGCGGCGGCGGCGGCGGCGGCGGCGGCGGCGGCGGCGGCGGCGGCGGCGGCGGCGGCGGCGGCGGCGGCGGCGGCGGCGGCGGCGGCGGCGGCGGCGGCGGCGGCGGCGGCGGCGGCGGCGGCGGCGGCGGCGGCGGCGGCGGCGGCGGCGGCGGCGGCGGCGGCGGCGGCGGCGGCGGCGGCGGCGGCGGCGGCGGCGGCGGCGGCGGCGGCGGCGGCGGCGGCGGCGGCGGCGGCGGCGGCGGCGGCGGCGGCGGCGGCGGCGGCGGCGGCGGCGGCGGCGGCGGCGGCGGCGGCGGCGGCGGCGGCGGCGGCGGCGGCGGCGGCGGCGGCGGCGGCGGCGGCGGCGGCGGCGGCGGCGGCGGCGGCGGCGGCGGCGGCGGCGGCGGCGGCGGCGGCGGCGGCGGCGGCGGCGGCGGCGGCGGCGGCGGCGGCGGCGGCGGCGGCGGCGGCGGCGGCGGCGGCGGCGGCGGCGGCGGCGGCGGCGGCGGCGGCGGCGGCGGCGGCGGCGGCGGCGGCGGCGGCGGCGGCGGCGGCGGCGGCGGCGGCGGCGGCGGCGGCGGCGGCGGCGGCGGCGGCGGCGGCGGCGGCGGCGGCGGCGGCGGCGGCGGCGGCGGCGGCGGCGGCGGCGGCGGCGGCGGCGGCGGCGGCGGCGGCGGCGGCGGCGGCGGCGGCGGCGGCGGCGGCGGCGGCGGCGGCGGCGGCGGCGGCGGCGGCGGCGGCGGCGGCGGCGGCGGCGGCGGCGGCGGCGGCGGCGGCGGCGGCGGCGGCGGCGGTGGCGGCGGCATTAGTCGCCTACCGGGCCGCTCCGAGTCCGGCTAGGCTTGATGGCCGCTTGATTGCTCGGCCGGCTTAGCGGACGCGCGATCCGGACCGCGTTCGCCGCCGCCGGGTTGCGTGGCGGCCGCGAGCCGGGGCTCGCCTCGACTACCGGATGTCCTGATCATCCTGATCAGCGCCAACTGATACCCGCCTAAGTTAATTGGTATCATCCTGATCGGTACAAGTTATGCGGATGTACATTAGCGAATGTGGTCTTCACCGGCGTACCCGCTTACACTAATTGGTGTCATCCTGATCTGTGCGAGTTTATACGGGCCTACATAAGTACGGATGATCTTAACCAGTATGTCCGCCTACACACCAATTGGTATCATCTTGATCAGTGCGAGTTTATGCGGGTCTATATTAGGGAGTATGTATGATCCTAATCGGTAATTGGTATACCCGTCTATGTTACTTGGTATCATCTTGATCGGTACGAGTTTCGGCGGGTCCACATTCATGAATATCATCTGAATCGGTATACCCGTCTGCACTAATTGGTATCATCCTGATCGGTGCGAGTTTGTGTGGGTATGTATGAATGCATATGGTCTTAATCGGCATACCCGCCTACATTAATTAGTATCGTCCTGATCGATGCCAGTTTTTGTGGGTCTATGTTAGTGAATATGATTCTAATCGGTATGCCCACGTACATTAATTGATATAATCCTGATTAGTGACAGTGTGTGTGAGTATCCATTGGTGAATATGATCGTAATTGGTATTAGCCTACCATGACTTACATCAAAACATTATTATTTTTTGAAGAATCAAAATAATTATGTTTACATAGACAGATATCGATACAGGGATGTATGCATTGTGCGCAGGTATTTAAATGTGTTTGTTGTACCTAACTAAGGAAGTTTTATTATTTTGCATTTACCACGGTTGATTCTTTTTGTTCTACATACATTCATTTTCCACCACGATTATAGTATTGCGTTGATTGCGTTGATTTTCAACTGTTCTCGCACATGCTGAAGCTGGTAGCAGTATTGTCATGAAATACACGGGCTATGGCATTTCTTCGAACTTAGTAAATGAGCAAGGAATGACCCACTAGCTTCGCTGAGTGAATGCCCAATTATAGCCTTGCATTGGTGTTGGCACTTGTCGATCCGTCCATTGTTTCGCGATGTCGGTCTATACGGAGCCAACATTGATGTCATTTTCATACTGTGAATATTCACTTTCACTTGCATAAAATCCTTCCCGCGGCAGCCTGACCGGTGTGACAGCGCGTGCGATAATCTTGGTTTAGCCGATAAAGCTGACTGAAACTGAAGCAAACTCGGCGATCAATCGATTCATTTTGAAGTCGTCTGAGACGACCGAAGGATGTTTGGTAATGGTCCAAAGAATCCTTGATTGCAACCAAAATACCTTCGATATGAAAAAATATACCGTGAACATGAAAAATGAACGCTCCGAGCTATGCGTGCGTGGCACTTCAAAATATAAAACTAGCAGTTGACAATCCCGTTAATGGTGTGAGAAGCATGGTCGGTTTTGCGGGTCACGACACGTACCACTTTCGTCACAATGCCGAACCTGGAAAACACGCCAAACACGTCAGAATGTGGCCTGGAAAACACGCCAAACACGTCAGAGTATGATCAGTGGGAAAGGCGTTGACTGGTCCATGGGATCTAGCAATACAGGCAACGGCGATTCACCATTCTTAACCGTTTTCTAGCTACACACTCAATCGTGGAATACGTCGCTTTCTCTTCTCCCCCTCCCCTCCCCCCCCCCAACTCCCCTGTGCGCTTGGCGCGTGAAATAGAAACAGTTGCCACAGCAAGATCGGCATTTGTCGTGCCCACAGCCTACAAACGTTCCTGGCCATGCGAATGGATAGAATAGTCGAAACTCGCTAAAAACAGGGCTAGGCATGGGCGCTGCATGACCGATGTGGTCGATGCGTCCCTAAACTCCAATAACCAACCAAAACCGGCCTAGGCGCTCTGAGTGGGGTCAAATAGATGTCCCGTAATGTGGGTGCGTATTTTCCTCGAAGGAGCATAGCTCCAATTTTCATTCGGCGAAAAAAAAACGCTGACCTAACTGGTGGGGGTAGTGTATTCGATCATACTGAAGGGCGTCTTTTCGTTTTTGAGGAGCTCTTTTCCTCTGAACCACTTGAACGAAAAATGCGCTGAGCTTATGTATGTATGCTTTGAATAGTTTTTTTTCATGTCCTGGATCCGCCATTGGGACCATTTCTGGCTAACCGCTGCTTCTTATATATTATTAACGTTTGTCCTGCTCCACCGTCCAAACTTTCCAATGACAATCTAACTGATACCACTTTGAAAAAAATCGGCCACTTATTACAATTGTTCCTTCCCCGAATCCGCCCCTGCCATGATTGCGCTCAAAATTTTTTTCTTCTAGGTAATCAAGTTAGTATGAGCACTTAAATTGCAAATTATAATCACTTGAACAGTAAGACAATGAAAATATTCATATGCATGTCATTTTCCTGCGTTTTCTTAAAACGCCGTCAGAGGTGCCCCCAACATTTGCTCCTGGATCCGCCTCCGATATATTCACGACATTAAGTTTTTTGGACCATGTAGGAAAAGAAAAGTCATGAAAAATCAACGAGTTTTACGCTTCTATCACTGTATGTAGGGTCTTGACCAGGTGAGAAGCCTATGCTGATGAACCCAAATCCGACTGACCCTTGTCACGCCTGCTCACGCTCTCGTGCATGCTGCGAAAATCAGTCGAAGCTATTTGGTGGGCTGTTTTTAGTCTGCTGTTGTTTTTTAGCACTGGCATAATATATATTTTGAAGTTATACTGGTATTGTTATCAAGCCTCCAGGAGCCTGTACCGAACAGATCGTCGGAACCATCTTTGCAGAGTTATCATCTTTTATGACATCAGTATGGCCTTGTCGTTCAGAAATATACCTCCGGACCATATATCTTCCAAACTTGCCCACTTGGATGGTGTCAGTTGGTAAGGCGCGCGTTTGTGGTGGGGAATTTGCCTTCCCTCCTCCCCAAAAGTATCGGAAGGTGAGGGGCTGGTGACACAGAAACTTGTTAACCACATGCTAACACAGAAACACAGAAACCACATGTTAAGTGCTGGTTAGAAGGACTTCCCAAAACGATGTCAAGAAGGTAGGTCATGGTTGTCCGTGGCCCTGGCTGCTGGCTCTTCTCCTTTATTCTCCTTTGACTATTTGTGCCAACAGATGGCGTGTGCCTATCGTTTGCTGTCTGGAACTGCGAGAGGGTTAATTTACATATATTTTGTGTTCTGCCGCTGCAGGTTCCCAGTAAAGTCCTCATATAAATCACTGCAGGGTGTTGGCGCAGTACTTGACGCATAGGCAAAGGATATTCCAGGAAACACATTCGACGCATGTGTTCGTTCAGCTTTGCAAGTTTATTGCATCATCTTCTTCGAACAAAGCCCTTACTTCCGAGCAGAACGTCAGCGACAGGAACGCCGGTGCAGGTGTATCTCTTTTTCACTCTGCAAAGCATATTATTTGGTGTTCCTTAGGTCCGAAATATATCCAAAAGGGCGCCCTACAATGTTACTTAATCCCACTGGTACTTGGGTTTATGACACATACACTTGCATCACCACGTTCACATGTCGAGCTGTCAGCAGATCGGGGACTTTTTGTGTCTCGAGCCAGACGACGCCCCATGTGCGCCCACCGTCGTCTAGTCAATCGGCCTGGAGACTAATCCTCTGGCGCCTTTCATGGAGCTGGCTGATGAAAACCCGTTCTTCAGTCGGCACCGGGTTTCGGCAATGTTCGCTGTGACGTAGATAAAGTCGACATCCGTAGACGACAAGCACGTGTGCACACGTCACAACCGTCAGACGAGGGGACGAGTAGTCTAGGGGTAAGTTGCTCGTCTCACAATCGAAAGGTTGTGGGTTTGAGTCTCGCCTGTCGCTACTCTTCGCTCGCGACCAATTGGCGTGAGAGATTGGCGACGCTGCATGTCTCAGCGGTCGATGTGTCGTAAAACCAATAACTAACTAACTGTCAGACGACATGTTGGCACGGAATTTAATATTTGGCGAGAGTAGATGTCGTGTGCATATGGTCCAGTGCCCATGCGGTCGTTGTGATGGGAACAATATGGCTGTCCATCTACTACGGCTGTCACCTCCCCTCGCTGGGGCCGTGGGCACTGCCGCCGCCACCACGTTGGCGGCGGCTGTGGCAACACCCTATGTCGATCCACTCTCGATGGTCAATTTCACGCACATTCTCCTCATAAGCAACAACAGCAATGAATAAATTAGTTTCTGTCCAATGGTTTTTTGTTTGTTTGTTAGCAAAACCGTGTTCTAATTATTGCTATGGTGAAATTGTACCGCCCCTGCTCATGCCTTGTATGGAGGTGCTGCAGAACCCGAATTCCGCCTGAGGCGTGCTGATCCGATCCGTTTGTGGTCGCTGTAGGCTGGCTCGCGGCGGCAGTCTTCTGACGGCACCGCCAACACCGTCCCACGGTCATTTGTAGTGGCAAGTAGCACACAAATACCGCTTACAGTTCATGCTTAAGTCTCCTTCATGCACGGTCCTGTTTCTGATTTTGGCATTATTTCGGTAATGGGCCCCACAAGCGTCAATGAAAGAGTGATGTTTTCGTATATTTGCATTCGTCAGCTTGATGCGTTTGACAATGTCTGCCTGTAGCGTAAAGGCAACCTATGCCGTCCGCTTCGTAGCAGATCGCGAATGGATGAACGTCCGTCTGCGCGTTTTCCCAGTGGTATCCAGGATCTGAGGTTTGTGCCGCAAACGAATAATCAGAAAAGTCACCGGTTACTGTGGCTGAACAGTGAAGTTATGCCGACGCAGGCGGAGAATGGATTTCACAACTGTACCGGCAAACACATCTGAATTCTGTGACGTTCCGACACCATTATTGTTCAGTCATCGGTAGCCCGCATCGCCCCGCTATACTCTACTTCATCATTGGCGCGACCACGTCCTCTGTCTGTAGGAATTTCCGAAGTTCAGTCTGACCCGGACATTTGCTGCATTTGCCGAGCATGCATTGTTCACTGTCGATGTCACACACTGTTTTGCCGATTGACTGTCACTGACTCAAGATCGGGACTGATCGCGTTGACCATTAGCCTGGGATTTTGATGGTGAAAGCATATGCACACAGTGTGTGCAAGTAGCACCGGCCGAAACGCACCGGGGTGGTCTGAGGCTAGAAAAGGTATGGAATCCCACAGGGCCCTCTGTCTCTGCCATGGGTATTCGGAAATCTCGCGCAAATTGGATGACATTATTATTGTTTTGATGGTGACGTTTTTCTCCGTTTACACCACGCACTCAGACCTTGCTCCCTTTCGCTGGGCAGATCCTGTCTCGTTATGGGCACAGTAATTTCCGGTGCAGTTGATGCACCCAATGACCCCAAAAGCTAAGAAGCCAACTGGGCAGATCCGGCTGATGTCGTCTCGCTCATTAAGCTGCTGCAGTGTGTTCTTAGCATCATCCGAAACCACCTGAGATGACTTCTTAGCCCGCGGAGTGCTCAGCGCGCATTCCGGCGCTCTTGGCATCCTACCTGGCTTTGCCGTAGTGGCAGCGGTGGCGGATTTTGCGGCAGCCTTGTCGGTTGTAAAGGGCAGCACCGTTATAACTTGAAACTTGCTGGCATGCGAAGTTGTGTGTGATTGCATTTTTTAAAGAGTTCCGCCATCATTGTCTCGTACAGCTCGATATCGGGGACGATGTATCGTCGTTAGTTGTGCCAGCTTCAAGTTCGACAGTGGGATCGTTAGAGGCGCTTTGTTGCTGCTGCTTTGGTCGATGCTATGTGACTTAGAATTAGATGCTACGTTGCTTATTTTCTCACAAAACCAAGCAACGTCTGTTTCTTATAGATAATCGCCGGGCTTTACCCCGAGTATTTCTCGAACAGCGCCCTGTCCAATAACCAACAGCGGATTTGATTGGAGTTTAAGGGTGCATCGACTGTCGAGGTCATTTTGCCTTCATAAATCTGTTTATAGACAATCTACCATGCTCCTACAGTATGATGATGAATTGGTGTTTAGGAGCACGTCAACAGCAAGGTCATTTTGTGCCATTACAGTAGTTAAAAGGAATCTAAAACGTTACGTCTTTCAAATCATATATTAGTAAAGGGAAAGTATTGGTTCTCAATAATGATATATCGTATCAAGGTTTGTTTGCCTAAGAAAAATAAAGATGTTCTGGAGGTCACGACCCGCGAGTCGTCACCCGGTAGCATACGCAAGAAGTCGGCGCTCGCTCTTTTAAAATACTGGCGGCGTAAAGGTTCCAGTGCTGGGCATGCTGCAATGACATGGTGTACAGTAAGCAGGGCAGGACAACGTGGGCAAAAGGTTCGGTCACCTCCAGACACCAAGTAGCTGTGCGTGGTGAAGGTGTGTCCTATTATCAGACGTCAGTGCGCAGCTTTGCCCCATCGTTTGACCCAATGCGAGAACCACCATAACCCTAGTGTCGGCCTCAGAACACTTGCTGCACTTTTATCTCCAGACTCACTGCCATTTTGATCGCATAAACGATGATATAAGTGGATAGAGATCTCTTGGAGGAAGTGATAAGGAAACGACACGACCACTGTTGATAGCGGCCTTCGCGGCAATGTCGGCGGCTTCATTCCCAGCTAGCCCGATGCGACTGAGGATTCGGCGGAAGACGGTAACACCCAACTTTACCATGAACCCATGGCGGCGGCCGGCGGGTTGCTGTGCCGGGCGGAAATCGCTCTGCCCTATCTACCAACCTCAGTCCGGCCGGCCGAAGCTGCTCTTCAAAACCCAAAATTATGTGACCTCTAGGGGTAAGAAGAGTCGTAGAGCATATGTGTCGCGGTTGGAGGGAAGTCGATGGAGACATTTTTGTGCAATAAAGATGATATAATTAGTGTATTTTTCTAACCACGATTTTGGGTCTCAATAAATATTTAGGCAGGTATGACAATGGGTGGCCAATAAGATTAAAATCGATGTGTCCAGATTTTAAATATTTCATCAGCATTCAGAGTGGGCGGTAATGGCTATGGTTACGAGTGATTAAGGTTTTGGGCTATGGGTACCAATGGTCCCGGGTTCGACACTATCGCCGCTCGGGAATTTCCCAATCCCGCGGCCCATCGGCGAAACAGTGCAGGCGGCGCCATTAGCCATGAATATGCATAAAGTGCGTCGTGAACCTCCCAATAAACAAACAAACATCATCAGCATTCATAGATATCGGCCTTTAATGCAATGCAGATGTGCTGTAGCGTCATATTTTGAAGTCATGAAGTTGCAGTTGCAGCTGCACATGAATGTCTGCGTGTACTAATAAAGCATGCTCTTCGCTCACCTGGAAGCTGTTTAAACGTGGGCTTGGGATCGCACAAAATGGATGCGTTGGTGCACAGATTGGGTTCCTGGGCGCGTGTGCACCCAGGAACAGGTTGGGTTGATTTAGCTTTTACTTTGGACAAACTATTCATTGGTGAGATGTATAAATATAAAAAAATCTTAATCAGGGGATAAGAGGACCCTGAATACAATTTTTTTCAAGATTCGGAAGATAGACAACACTGCTTTGGAGCTGGTACTGCTGCCTAGGTGAATCCTGTCAGTTATGTAATGTAATGTCATCAAATGATGAAGACATGGCTGTCTCACTCGGATTCATCGTCAACTTGGGGCATGCCAGCATGAACAATACAATGGGGTTTTACCGCCGTGCATTCTGTTTTGGGGTTGGTGATATAGAAGACGTAGCAAGGCATTGAGGCTTATCTGCCACCCGCTGTGACCCAGCTTGACCCCTGAAGGGTACATTATTTTACCTCGAATGTTTTTCCTTTGATAGTGCATTCTTTGCTGGCTTTGTTGCCAATGCATTGATCGTAACTATCAACTCGAATAAGCCTATGTGACCTGATCAAAATTTTGAGTCTTTCAAATGTGTGTTGCGAATATTTCATTTTGTCGTTAACGCCCGGTTACCTGGGCGGTTTTCATCTCCAGTTTTTCTTGAAGTCACTGGGCTGGGCTGGTTCCTATAACGACAGAGAACACCTTTGCGAGTACTAATAAGGCATGCTCTTCGCTCACCTGGGAGCTGTTGAAACGTGGGCTTGAGTTCGCACAAAATAGATCCGTTGGTGCATAGCTTGGGTTACCGGGTGCGTATGCACCCACGAACCGGCTGGGCTGCTTTTGCTTTTGCTTTTACTTCTGTTTGTGCCAAATTGCACGCAGGTGGTAGTAGGTACTGGGTAGACGTTAAGCACGACAAAAACAAACGTAACAAGCGCACAGTGATAATGGGTGCAGTATAACCCATTTGGTGCGACGCATCCTAAAGCCCCAACAATCATCAAGCGCACGGTGATAATGGGTGCATTATAACACACTCGGGTCGACGCAGCCTAAAGCTCCAATAGTCATCAAGCGCCCGGTGATGACGAACAGACTGGCACGTATGGCGCGGCGCGGTGGTGTCGTCATGACGGAATACCCTGGCCACCGGAGCTCAGGGTTTTCACCGAGGTCGGTCGTGTGAAGACATCCCGGGCAGCAATTCGAAGCTCGTCGCGCCTGGGGACGTGCTCCGTTACCTGTCAGCGACGGGATTTCAGACAGCGTGCACACCATGGCAACAGTTTTTCTCTGGCAGTGAGGTACTGCAGCAAAACGTATGGACGATGATGATCAAAAAGCTCTGATCAAAGCGCCCCTAGGCCCATGCAATTAAATAATGAGTTCTGTTTATCGTTTCTGAAAGAAATAAGCAGTTCAGTACGATGATTTCGAATGTGCGTGAATCACAAGGCTGGCTGATACTCGGCCAATTGGACTGGAGGATCCGCTAGTTGGAACCGTCAGTTAGGCGTGAACTATTAAATCCTTTTCGTTTTGGAGACAGATTCAACGTATATGTCATACATGTCTTGCAGCCTGTGCTCACTCGTATTTAAGTACAAATCCGGCCTAAGCCTGCACAGTGATTACACTGCGAATGGACTTGAGTCTCTCAAATCCTAGGAACTGAAGTAATCGTCCATCACCTGTTTTCGTGAAATAACTTCTGCTTAACAAGCTCAATCAACAGCTTCATTCTCAGCATTGTTGGCCCTGTAGAGCTATAGTTTGACTTAACCCGCAAATATCGCGCGAATTCAACAGCCACCATGGAACGGGCTCTTAGATCTGGTACTGTTCGAGTTTATATGGTACGCTGGTACTAGATGCCTGGTATATTTTGGTATATTTTGGTTCAGATTATTTATAAGCATTTTAAGAGGAAAATGTTAGACACGCTGGAACACACATCAACATTTTAGAAAACACCCGATAGCTTGGGACAATCGGTAGCAAAGCAGTTGTCTTCGCCGGCGTTCAAGTTTAATGACAGTGAAAGGTGATTATTGATATCCATGTCATGACCGACGCAAAGTAACTTAAGCTGAAGATGGCTCTTTTGTAAATATGTATTGGCTCCATTTCGCAGAGTAAGTTAAGTTGTGTTTTGAGTATTTTAAAAGAAATGTACCTGGATTCTTGCTGGGGTGGCTTTATGAACCAGGGTCCTGTTGCCAAGTCGAGCTTCCCGCTGGAACTATCTAATCCATGAATTACAGTGCGACGGCAGAATTTTCACCGATAGTTTAACGTGCCGTCAGTGCACCGATACGGCCGCCCCAGTGGTTCGTGCCAGGCCTTGTGCGGCCTGTTGCCGACTGCACCTCCCAGCCTGGAGCCAAATGTCAGTGCGGGATCCGTGGTAGCTCAGTCTGTATGATCTGTGTGATCCATAAGGTCGCTTTTTAGCATAGTGTCAGCATGCTTCTGCCGCGGCATTTTTCAGGTGGCTGCCATAACATATTTCAGAAGTGAGTGTCACAGCACATTTCACCATTCGGTGTGGCAGCGTATTTCACCAGTAGACGAGTTTCTTCAGTTCAAAATAGTCACCTCCATTGGATGCCACTTGTTTGTTGCTTGTTAGAACGTGTTTAAGTCGAGAAGGCGGCGCCTTCATTTTCAGAATGGGCGGCAGCTTTCAGCAGACTTGGCCGGTAGCGCAGCGGTTGAATTGTACCACCACAGTAGAGTAGGCTAGTCATCTCCCCCTCCATTCGGCAATGCTTCATTCCGTGGTAAATTGACAGCACTTACTCCGTGCATGCACACAGTCCTCGCTAGGTCTGCTTTGTGAATTGAATTCCTGCTTGACCAGGTAGCTGCTATCGCCATCGTAGTTCTCAACCCGTTCATTGCCACTTGCCTGTCCTCATTTCTGCCTGCCTTAAAATGTGGGAACCTGTCCGAGGGATGATGTTTTTTTCCCGTGTGCACAGTTCTGAGAGTGCAGTCGTCTCGGCTGGGAAAACCGTCCTGTTGCAGCGATCGGCACATCCAAGGGACTGATTGGCCATTCATTCGACCTGATTACACCGCTCTGGAGAAGGTGGACGGCACTTGGACTGCCAGTGGCGGCGTTTCTCTATCTTGTTCTCTGCTTTTAATTTCTGCTAAGTCTTGGAAGCTGATTTATGTGTGATATTGTTAATTGCACTCCGTGTAGGACAATGCTCGTGCATTACCGACACAGATTCTGAAAATGAACTGCATTGATTTAATTACAGTAATCCGACTGCTTTCTGGGGTAATTTCCCGGAATTTCGGCCCTTGTGACCAAGGAAACTTGCAGTAAGATGCCAACCTTAGGTCACTTTCTCGCTTGAGTTATTGCAGGCTCTGCATGCAGTCTTTCAGTCGTCTCAAAGATAAGGAAACCCTTCCTGTTGGGCTTGGCTCTAGCTCTGTAAACCCTGCCACTGATGTTAAGAGAGGTGAGTTGAGCAGACTAGCGTTCAGGTTCATGAGGCGATGACATGCACACATGTCTGGCTCCACATCGTTATCCCAGCATAATCCGGTATCAACGTCGCCACAGAGCGACGCATATCCTGTCCGCGCCCGGTGTGGTCGCTGCCTCACCAGTGACTGGCGGTCCGTCCTCAGAGTACAGTTGTTGCCTCTGCGGAAGGAGCAGCGCACTTGGCTGGTCTTTTTGGAGTTCCAGTTTGGTGGATTGCAAAAGTTGCACTCTCCTTTGTCAGTTCTGCCAAATGATTGGAATTGAACGTTGGACATAATTTCGTTTGTTGCCTTTATATTATACAGCCTTCCGGACCATTTCATGACCGGTTCTTTGGTTCCAGCATTCTTCTGCGGGTCAGGTTTTCAATAGCGCCTTTTTGAGGTGGCCTAGTGGAGAAACAACTGGAAGTGATTAGTCTCAAACTTATCATACGGTTTGAAGTGGTGTATTATTGTCAAAAACGAATGCAGACCCTTGCGGGCTATTTATCTTGTAAGAATTACCGATAGCGCAGTATGTATCAATATGGGATACATGCTGCGCTATCAATATGAGATGATAACTGATCTCACTTTTAGCCCTATTACCTTCTGCCACCACCCCCACCACCACTACCACCCACCACCCCCAAAATGGACCTCGATAACTACCGGTTAGACTGTAACGCAAAAGGCGGGATTCGATTCGTCTCGACAGAATATACATGACTGAAGCAAAAGATTAAGCGCTTTGAAGAAGGGTCACGGAAGAAAAGGAGAGATCCAGATTATCAGGTTTATTTGAGACCTCATTGTTCACTTCTTTAGCAACCTAAATATATGCTGTATGGTCACCAGAAAACCAGGCGATTCCAGGTGGTGAAAGGGTAGCATTTTCGGAACATAATTTTTTTATTAGGGTTTGTGTATAGGAAGTAAATAATCACTGGGGTTGGAATCTGTTACCCTGCACGGAACGAAGTTCAGCTTGCCAAGGCACAAAATACTACTATGTGCGCACACCTGCGATCAACTTCGCGGCAGTGGCAAACCGAACAAGGTTGGTGAAATGATCTGGCAACAGTGTCCACCGTGGGGATCTCACGTTGGACAAGTTTTATAATCTGACGTCTGCACCAGGCGTCCTTGACCCAGCCATTGCTGATGACCTAGAGCTCAACACCTGCCACGTCACAGGGGCCGCGGCAGCTCAGTTGGTAGGGAGTCGGACTCTTGGTAGAGAGTCGGATTGTGGGTTCGAATCTCACGACCGACGACATTTACCGAGTCCACCCGCGACCAATCGGCGAGAGAGGTCGGCGGCGACGCTATATGACCCAGCGGCTGAATGCATCGGAAAAGAACCCAAGATTCTTCTTCTTCTGACATGTCACACAAATTGCAGTAGTTCCACTGTTTGACAGCTGACTAGGGTCATGTACAGCTGATCGCGCCATGAACTCCAAACTCTGAACACGTTCTTGAAAGAGGCAGGAGTAAATACCACTTGTGTTAAATTTCCAGACCAGATATAATTTATTGTTTTTCCCATAATTCAACAAATAGTCTACCATACAAAACCACGAAAGACACTCACAAGCTAAACAGCTAGATGTGGAATGATTCCGCGATGCAGATCTGCACGGTAGAAAGAGGAAAAGGTAAAAAGGGCCGAGCTCCAACAACGTATGCCCTCGTCCCCGTCCCGGACCTTCTCACTGAATTCATTCACACTTAGCTTCTGTGAAATTGTCGATACTGGCGCCCCCTTTATCGTCGGGGGCCCGTGCTGGTCCGTAACTACCTGCCTGGGCCAGACGTTGACGCGTCGTACCTGGGGAACAGTGCCTCGCTGGCGGAACACGGCATCCACCTCGGGCGCCGGTGTCGTGCTGGCCCCAGTTTGGCGCGCTGGGGTAATGGCCGCTGTATTGGCCTTCTGCTGGTGGTGGTGGTTATTGGTTTTACGACACGTCAATCGTTGAGTCATGTAGCTTCGCCAACCTCTCACGCTGATTGGTCGCGGGCGAAGAGTAGTGACAAGTGAGGCTCGAACCCACAATCTTTCGATTGTGAGACGGGCAACCTACACATATATTACTCGTCTCTTTCGCGCTGGTGTAATTCCCGCGCTGTATTGGCGCTCTGGTGTAATTCCCCCACTGTGTTGGCGCTCTGGTGTGATGCTCCCGCTGTATCGGCGCTCTGGTTTAACGCCCCTGTGCATTGGTGCGCGGGCTCTACTGCAGTGGTGCCGGCGTGGTGCTTCCACTGTTGTAGTGCTGGTGTGGCGCTGTCACTATGGTGCTGCAGTGGTAGTGTGATGCTGCCGCTTTGTTGTAGTGCTGACGTGGTGGTGCCAGTATGTGGTTATGGTGCCGACGCCGGCCCGAACTACTTGTATGCTCGTGCTCCACTTCCCCGCGTGGCAGCCATTACTCTAGCATAGTGAAACACTTCGCCGGTGGCGGGGTGGCCGAGGGTGTGAGATTAGCTGGTGCGTTGGTGTGTTGTGTTCGCCGGCCGGAACGGAAATCACACCATGCGAGGTGTTTGGCGACCGACCGTCTTCCGGGTCGGTGGCGGCGTGAACCGGCCTTTGCCGTTTCCTCCCCGCATACTTACGAAATTTCAGCCCGGCCAATTGGAGCGGGCGGCTATCGATGCCGCCCTGCGCTGGCAGCTCGATGCCGCCCGCTGTCCGGGCCGAGGAAGCTCGATGTCGGCCGCTGTCCTGGCCGAGGCAGCTCGATCCCGCCCGCTGTCCGGGCCGAGGAAGCTCGATGGCGGCCGATGTCCGGGCCGAGGCAGCTCGATGGCGGCCGCTGTCCGGGCCGAGGCAGCTCGATGGCGGCCGCTGTCCGGGCCGAAGCGGCTCGATGCCGGCCGCTGTCCGGACCGAGACAGCCGACGGTGGCGGAGCGCGACCCTTCTGCCATTGGCGGTCGGGGCTCAGCCCATGGTCTGAGCGCCGCTTGGCCTCCGGGACCGGCCGCGACCGCGACGTGGCCGACCGCCGGCGCAGCGGGGTCACCGGCCGGGCGGTGTCACGCGAGATATCCGGCGGGCGACGCCGCCCTGACTCCGAGTTGGCACTGTGGGATGGCTGAGACGGGGTGCGTTCATATTTTCCCAGGTACAATCTCCTAATGTTCAGAACATCCAAATTGGAAGTGAACTTGCAAAACAGCTCCGATAGGAGGCGTTTATACTTTCTAAAGTGATTATTTTCGAAAGTTCACAACTTCTAAAGTTTGTAAAGCTCCAAATTGGAATTTAATTTCACAAAATTGGAAGGTTATGTTGCATTCAGTACATTCATATTGATTTGGACTTCGGTTAATTTGAACGCCTTCTGTCAAGGCTGTTTTAGAAGTTCACTTTACATTTTGAACCTCAGAATTTTGAAAGGTATCATACGTATCCGCTGAGTTGCAACTCCAGACGACATTCTGGCTCACCTGTGCTGCGCGCATCACGCTAGTCCCGACCCGGCGCGCGTTGTGCGCCATCGTTTCGGTCAGACGCTGCGTCTGGATCACTCGCCGGCTGCCAGTGATCGGATCACAACTGGTCGGCGTCTCGCCAAGCCGTGGGGTCGCCCGCTGTCCTCCAACGTCGCGGGCGTCACCCGGGGCCCGTCCGCGTCCCCCCTCTCCCCGGTGCCGGGGTTTCTCGTTATCCGGTCAGCGCCGCCCGAGGACCGAAGGCCGCGTCCAGGCCATTCGGGGCCCGTCCCAGCCTGCGTGCTGGCCCCGGAGCGACTCCGTCGACCCCGCACATCTCCGTATCGCATCGGGCGACGAGTTGGCCTGCACGGCGTGCGTCGCCTCTTCTTTGTTGGCGGAGGGCGATGTATGCTCGATTTCCAGATCGCCATTCAGTCGACCTTCGCGCTTCTCCCGATCAATGCGATCAGCTCCACCTCCGGTTTGCGGTTGGGCCGGCCTCTTGTATTTGGAGTCTGCGTTCCGTTCGGGCGGCGCAGTAGCCCCACACTGGTCAACGACTTTACGCACAGCCTGGAGAGCCTTCTGCGGGCTATTTCCTCCTGCGCCATTGCCTGAGCAACGTTCGGGCGCAGAACCGGTCGGTTCACCCGTCGCCGCCGACACACACGCTGCCCTCCTCGGCACGCGCGGGCCTGTAGATGTGCCGCTGACCGTCGACCAGCGCGCCCCGTCTCTCCGGTCGAAGCTGCTGCGCGCCGTACTGGATGCCGGGTCCGCGAGCACCGTCCCACACCGCTGGAAGTTCGCAGGACTCCAGGGTGTCCTGGACAGCCTCCTCCACGTGTCCCCGGCGCTGGCTACTGTCCGTCGCTGGGAAGGTCGGCCATGCCGGCCGCTGACGGCCACTTGGGCGGGCTTCACCCGTCGGGTCCCGGTCGCCGTTGCCGCCTCGGTGTCCGGCCTCCAGCAGCTCCCCGACGGCCGCCGTCCGCGCCGGTCTGCAGTGGTGGCGGACGTGTGTGCCGCTTCGGAACAGCCCGCTTCCCCTCGTCGCCACCACGGCTGCGGTCACAACTACAACCACGTGTTCCGCGGTGCGGTGTTGCTGCCGTTTGTGACAGTGTGGTGAGGTGTTCCGCGGTGTGGTGTTGCTGCCGTTTGTGACAGTGTGGCGAGGTGTGGTGTGGTGTTGCTGCCGTTTGTGACAGTGTGGCGAGGTGTGGTGTGGTGCGGTGTCGCTGCCGTTTGACAGTGTGGCGAGGTATGGTAAGGTGCGTGTTGCTGTTGTTTGTGATATTTGTTAGGTTAGGTGTTGTGGTGTTGCTGCCGTTTATAACAGTACTGGGTTCGGCCGACAGGTGTCGTAACACCCAGTCAGTATACGACAAGTGTGTTCAGGACAACATTGGCCTGGAGCGCCCCTACTACGGATACTTCTGCGAGCCGAAAGTGATCCGCACCACAAGGTGAGACAGTTTCGAAGGGTCTGACCATCACCAGTGTACCACTGACCATCACCACAGTGTACCACTGACCATCACCAGTGTACCACTGACCATCACCACAGTGTACCACTGACCATCGCCACAGTGTACCACTGACCGTCACCACAGTGTACCACTGACCGTCACTGCAGTGTACCACTGACCATCACCACAGTGTACCACTGACCGTCACCGTAGTGTACCACTGACCGTCACTACAGTGCAGTGTCCTAAAATTATTTCACCATTAACTGTGTGGATGAAGAAAGAAGTTGCTTGGGAATAGTGGAAGATTTGAAGAAAATAAAGGATTGTCACTTAAGGATTAAAAACGTGGAATGCCTTTCGCTTCAGTCACATGCATTTTACATTATTTACCAGTTGTGTGTATAATGACTGCCCACACATGTGGCAAAATAGTAAAAACCTAAGGCAAGGATGAAATAGCACAATTACATTAACTGTGAATTTCCAGGCCACATGGTCAATTATTTTACACTGCCACAGTGTACCACTGACCATCACCACAGTGTACCACTGACCATCACCACAGTGTACCACTGACCGTCACCACAGTGTACCACTGACCGTCACCACAGTGTACCACTGGCCATCACCACAGTGTACCACTGACCATCACCACAGTGTACCACTGACCATCACCACAGTGTACCACTGACCGTCACTGCAGTGTACCACTGACCGTCACTACAATGTACCACTGACCGTCACTACAATGTACCACTGACCGTCACCACAGTGTACCACTGACCATCACCACAGTGCACCACTGACCATCACCACAGTGTACCACTGACCGTCACCGTAGTGTACCACTGACCGTCACCATAGTGTACCACTGACCGTCACCGTAGTGTACCACTGACCATCACCACAGTGTACCACTGACCATCACCACAGTGTACCACTGACCATCGCCACAGTTTACCACTGACCGTCACCACAGTGTACTACTGACCATCACCACAGTGTACCACTGACCATCGCCAGTGTACCAGTGACCGTCACCACAGTGTACCACTGACCATCACCACAGTGTACCACTGACCATCACCACAGTGTACCACTGACCGTCACCACAGTGTACCACTGGCCGTCACCATAGTGTACCACTGACCATCACCATAGTGTACCAGTGACCATCACCACAATGTACCACTGACCGTCAGCACAGTGTACCACTGACCGTCACCACAGTGTACCACTGACCGTCACCGCAGCGTACCACTACCGTCACTACAATGTACCACTGACCGTCACTACAATGTACCACTGACCATCACCACAGTGTACCACTGACCGTCACCATAGTGTACCACTGACCGTCACCAGTGTACCACTGACCGTCACCATAGTGTACCACTGACCATCACCATAGTGTACCACTGACCGTCACCATAGTGTACCACTGACCGTCACCATAGTGTACCACTGACCGTCACCATAATGTACCACTGACCGTCACCATAGTGTACCACTGACCGTCACCACAGTGTACCACTGACCGACACCGTTGATTACATAGTGTTATACACATTTGCAATCACCTTGTACTACTACTGCTGCTCATCGTGTGCCGATATCATTGTCTTTCGAATAACGTATAGTGAAAGTGAATTTGACAATTTTGAGTTTTGCATGGAGTATCAATGAATGTATTTCGAAGCTAGTCGTGCAACACCAGCTGGAGTGTTGCCAATGTTAACTGTGTAGGCTTTCCAACGCGGATGCTACCGGTTTTTTGTTTGTTTGTTTGTTTTTGTTGTCCTCTCATAAGTTTTACGGTTGATATCTGAGTGTGCCGGAGTCGCGGTGAGTGTGGTGTGATCTGAGTTTGTGCCGGAGTCGCGGTCAGTGTGATCTGAGTTTGTGCCGGAGTCGCAGTCAGTGTGACCTGAGTTTGTGCCGGAGTCGCGGTCAGTGTGATCTGAGTTTGTGCCGGAGTCGCAGTCAGTGTGACCTGAGTTTGTGCCGGAGTCGCAGTCAGTGTGACCTGAGTTTGTGCTGGAGTCGCGGTCAGTGTGACCTGAGTTTGTGCCGGAGTCGCAGTCAGTGTGACCTGAGTTTGTGCTGGAGTCGCGGTCAGTGTGACCTGAGTTTGTGCCGGAGTCGCGGTAAGTGTGATCTGAGTTTGTGCCGGAGTCGCAGTCAGTGTGATCTGAGTTTGTGCCGTAGTCGCGGTCAGTGTGACCTGAGTTTGTGCCGGAGTGGCGGTCAGTGTGATCTGAGTCTGTGCCGGAGTCGCGGTGAGTGTGATCTGTGTTTGTGCCGGAGTGGCAGTAGGTGAGTGTGTCGGTCTGTGCGGCAGGCCTCGGCCGACTCCGCCGCCGCCGCTCGAGTTCCCCAACGTGCCGGACGAGCTGCCCGACTCCGCGCCCCGGAAGCCGGCGGCCTACAGCGACGGCGGCAGTCGGCAGTTCTTCTAGTGTGGCCGCAGCAGCCGCAGCAGCCGCAGCAGCAGCAGCAGCAGCAGCAGCAGCAGCAGCAGCAGCAGCAGCAGCAGCAGCAGCAGCAGCAGCAGCAGCAGCTGCAGCGCCGCCGCCGGCCGCACTGTACATAGTCCGTGGTCTGGAATACATCGTGTGAGCTGTGATGAGTTTGAGTGGCTTTGAGCGCTGACGTTTGGCTCTCCGTCGAGGGGACGGCCGATAGCGATGAGGTGGGACGGGGGCGAGGGACACGCCAACGCAGTGGCGGTGTGGGAGTATCGGCGTCACGGCAAGCTGTGGGCTCTACATATGGCGTCAAACTTGAATTACAAGATCGGTTAGTGAGTCCAGGGCCCGCCTAACGAGCCCCGTTGAGCGTTGTTCACTGTTTCTTGAGGTCACGTCAACAAGCATTTGATGCATGCTTACTTCAAATATGGCGTCCATCATTTTTCTCGTTTTCTTGAACCGTTGGTCAGCTGCAGTGGTTTCCCCAGGCTTAGAGAACTGCATCACGGAATGGTCGGTAACTGGGGGCGGGGTGGTGTGGCTGTGCACAGTTAAGGAAATGAAAAGAGAGCCGTGGCGTGTCGTTAGTTGACAGGCATTTCCGACTTGGACTGTGGAATCTGCAAAGTGCAGGTGCCTCCAGTGGCGCTGGCACGCCGCTAGAGGTAGGCGTCGAGTACAGGACGCTGGAGACAGACACCGTTGCCAGTTACCACTTGCTGTGGTCAGTGGCAACTGTGGCTGTGAAGTAATACATCTGAGCCTGGGGTCTAGAGGTGGGTCGTTTAGATGTTCAGTTGGAGGTGGTAAACTCGATGTCATTGAGCGTAAATGTTTGGGATTGTCAGCTTTAAGTGGCCCTAAAGCAGAAAATCGCTGTGTAGCTAAGCTGTAACAATTGCGATCATTGTTACGAGTGTGAGGTACAATTGCACAGAAGTAATGGAAAATTGTATTTTGCCTATTTGAGACCCCACTTATAATATTGCGAACAGGTATGAGGCCCTAAGAAACAAATGACCACGCAATCGACGTGCCCTAAAAATAAATATACCACCACCCTAAGGGATATTTGTATGCCAAAAAGAGTGCAGCGCAAGCCTACTGGGCTTACTAGTGCACTATGAAACTTAAAATGTTGGGATAGGCTTATGCCATTAAATATGTACTCTCAAGCATAGGAAACCATTGGGTGATGCGATTGGGATGCTTCAGATAGCAAAAGGGTCAGATGATGTTAATATGGATGATGCTTTCTACTTAGGGCATCACATAGTGGTCATCCATTCAGGTTTGACAAGTCAGGTGAATGACAGTTGAATGCCAAAGCGTTTCAAGTCAAACGGTGACACTGGTTGATTAATGTTGATTAATGAATGCTTCACGGTGACAGCATTTTATGTATTTAAGAGTAGGGTGGATATATTCAGGGGAAGTCCGCCCACTGGGGCACTTGAGGCAGTGCCTCACCACAGTAGAGCTGAAAGATCTTTCTGATGTTATTTTCGTACATAGCGATGGTCTTATCCATTGGGAAATCACAAAATTAAATAGTTGATATGAAACGTTCATTGGTGATTCGTAATTATCGTGAAAATTTAAGTAAGATTTACATATTCAATTTGGAACAGCTCTATCATTAATCTGAAATACGTATGAGTGAGGCCAGCCTTAATCCAAATGTCGCCATATTATGCGCTTTCGTGTCATACGTAGGGTATAAAAAAGAAAAAAATCAGCCTCCGTAAGCCACTCAGAAACATTAAAACTCAGAACCCAACAGCACCACATGTTAGCGAAGCTACCAAACAGCTCATGCATCGACGAAATGTAGCCATCCACTTCCAAGATAGAAACACATACAAAGTACGTAACCGACGAGTTCGATCAGCTATTACAGCTGACTGTAGGGAAGAGATTAGCGGAAAATAGCTCAGAAAGGCCCATCAGCTGCGTGGCGTGCTATCAAGCCCATTATCAACTCCAAGAAAGTCTCTCACAGAGTTCAACCTCAGGTCCTACCTGAGCAGCTAAATCAATGTTTTGTTTGTGTTGGACCAAAAGTATCAGCCGAAGGCAAACGCCAGGCAAACATGCCTGAACACACGCCTCCCAGTTGCCGGCTATCGTGCGCCTTTACCAGCTCCTATAAAGTACCACCCATATCTCTTGAACAGCTAGCAAATATCGTCAAAAACATGAGAAGCACGGGTGCCTGCGGGCCCGACGGGATCTGCATTAGGGTTGTCATTAGTTATTTGAGTGAGGGCGCTTCGACCAAAACGTGATCATTTAGCGCCCATAACTTCAATTTGAGCATTTCAGTTAGTTAAGCAGGCAGGTGTTACCGGGGTGTGTAGACGGCTTGAAAACCGATCGCTCTCAGAAAGCGGAATATGCTCCCAGAATGAGCAATGTCCAAGTCATCAGCTAGCACATCACGATATGTGTTGAGCCGTGTATTATTTCCATAGAACAACCCTCGCTCTGTTGAGGACTGTTCGCACGAGAAAAGCACATGACGCACGGTCAGGGTTTCCGAACAGCGGGACACTGAGGTCTCTCGTCGCCGCAGATGAGGTACTGGTGTGTAGCATGTGTGTGGCCGAGGGGTAGTCTGCACAGCGTCACTTCGTCACTTCTGGATCTGCGGTAGCATGATGGCCAGTCTCCAATGTGTGGTTTGATCTCGTGTAACTTATTGCTTGTCTGCGCGCTCCAGCTACTCTGCCACCTGGTGTTCATAAATGAGGATATTCCGGGAAGAAGATCCCTGGTCGGAAGTGGAAAGGCACGTGTCTGTGATCTTCGGGCAGCCCATTTCGCTGCGGAATCGGCACGTTCGTTTCCCGATACTCCCACATGGCTGGGTATCAAACACAACCGCACAGTCTTCCCATCCCGATGTATAGCAGTCAGACGAGTCAGAATATCGACGAGTAATGTGTCAGTTGGGTAAAAACCAGTCGGTGCCAAAAGGCTGCTTAGAGAATCGGATATAATTACATATTGAACATCCTACTAAATATCGACGAAGGAAAGCGCTTTGAGAATCGCAACGAGCTCCGAACTGTCCACAGAGGCATACATAGGTAAAGTAAAGCACCTGACAGAGGAATCGCACACAAACGCAGATCCAACTCCGCCGTTGCCCGTCGACCCATCTGTAAAAATGCGTGTCCAGCCTTCATACGTTTCCAAATGCTCCAAAGTTTTCATCCGAAACAGCATCGCACTTATGCATCGCTGCGAGTGTCAGATCAACTGCAGGAGACACCAGATTCCGCGGGGGTATCGATAAATGCTGCACGCACATCACTCCACGCACTCTCGTTCTGCTCTCCCGAAGGAGCTTCCGGATACGTATACAGAAAGGCAAGACTGTCCCACGTCGCCCACTGCGGAAGATTGTCAACGTGTGACTCGAGAACACCGCTGAGTACGTGGGGTGGGTGGGAAACTGACGTAACTTCCCGGCGTACCGCATGCCAATCATTTCCCTTCTCAACGCCAGTGGTGGCTCGTTGGCTTCCGCCAACAGGCTGACGATTGGTGAGGTTCGAAATGCTCCAGTAATGATACGTATTGCCGCATGGTGTACAGTGTCAAGGACACGCTTATTGGTAGCGAATGCGCTGTCATACACATAGCATGCGTAATCCAGCTTGGACCGAATCAAGGACCTGTACAACATCATCAGTGTTTTACGATCCGCACCATATGAGGTTCGTGATATGCACTTCAGCACGTTTAGTGACTTAAAACACCTTTCTCTCAGTGTTTTAAAGTGTTTGTAAGTCAAACGGCTATCAAATTGCACCCCGAGGAACTTCGCTGCTATGTGAACAGGAATGGACAAGCCATACAACTTCGTATTCAGTTCTTGAGAACACCTACGACAGAAATGCATTGCAAGTTTTGTCTGTGGAGAAGCGGAGTCCATTTGTAATGCCCCATCTTTCGAGGTGGTTCACTGCAAGCTGTAACTGTCGTGTTAGCGGTGATGTGTTGGAGCCAGAAAACCATTTGGCAAAGTCGTCACCGAACAACGATCGTCCTATGCCACGCGGCAGTGCATCCCCGATATCATTTATGAAAACAGCAATCAAGGCCACACTCAGAACACTTCCCTGTGGAATTCCATTGACTTGGTGGAAGCAATGGGAAAGCTCATGTCCTACCCGGACACAGAAGAAGCGATCCTTGATAAATTCCTGTAGAAAAAAACTCCCAGGTTCCCTCGGATTCCATACTTCCATGCTTTTAGCAAGACACCATGTCGCCATGTTGCGTCATAGGCCCACTCTATTTCGAAGAGGATCGTTCCCACATGTTGTCGGCGTTTAAAAGCGACTTGGATGGCAGTATCAAGTGATAAAAGGTGATGAATACTAAATGGTTCATTATAGCATAGATCATCAGGCGTGGAAAAATCAGTTGGCTTGGCTTCTGATTTAGTTTTTTTGCAGAGAAATTCTTGATGATAATATCCGTCTCCGCTACGGGCTGACAGAACCCGGGCTATTTCCTTAGCCACCTCAACGGGGTGGGTCACGTCCACTCCAGCCACACGTAGTACGGGAAGTCGGACCGCATCATACTGGACATTAATGCGTTTGATACGGGACCAGAATTGGGTCGTTGGGGTAAATCGATTAATAGAAGAGACATATTCTTTCCACGACCTTCGCTTAGCTTCTCGTACAATACCACATGCTAAGGCTCTCACCTTTTGAAATGCAATTAAATTCGCCTGGTCGCTGTTTCTGTCAAATATTATAAATGCTCGCTTACGTGCGCGTATAGCGTCACGGCATTCTGCCGACCACCACGGAACTGGAGAGCGCCGTGGAGCACCAGATGTTCGTGGAAGAGCAGAATCGGCGGGCTGAATCAGTATCGATATAAGCTGCTCCACCGAAAGACCATAGCCATCAGCATTACTTGGCAAACATGCTTCCACATTTTCCTCGAATTTTCTCCAATCCGCTATCTTTATGGTCCACCGTTGAGGTCTGAAGCTAAGCCTCACGCTGTCACTATATTTAATAAAAATAGGAAAATGGTCGCTACCAAGTGGGTCGTCGGACACCGACCAGGTCATATATTGTGCCAGAGACTGGCTTACAAGGCTTAGGTCGATCGCATATTTAAGACCAGAAGGAAGAGCGAAGTGGGTGGCTACGCCCGTATTTAAAAGGCAGGGGTTTCGTCCAGAATAAAACTATCCACAGCTCGACCGCGAGAGTTTACAGAGTCACATCCCCATATGACGTGATGAGCGTTGAAGTCGCCAAGGAGCAAGTCAGGCTGGGCCAGTTGGAGCATCAGGCGACTGAGCCCCATGGACGGCAACGAATTCCCAGGAGGAAGATATACAGAACAAATTGTAATAGTATGATGAAGGAATTCGATGTTGGCAGCGACTGCTTGGAGAGGGGTATCCAGCGTTACCTCCTGATAAACGCTATGGTGTACGGGTAAAAGTACGCACCCGTGTGCAATGATCTCAGACGACTTGCTTTTCGCAAGAACAGAAAGATTGTTTAGTCGGAGGAAAGAGTGTGGTGGTAACTTTGTCTCTTAGGGACATACAACCATCGGATAGTGCTGATTTAAAATTGTCTCGAGGTCGGTCATGTTTGTTCGAACCCCTCTGCAGTTCCATTGTAGAATGAGAGGCATTAGAATGCTAGTTCAGGGTAGTAAAACAGTTTAAAAAGGGCAAATTCGCCGACTAGAGTTCACTCGAGTGCTCCACTAAAATTGGCTGTCTTCTCGAGCCTTTGGAGCCTGAACGTACCATCCTCAATCCAACCCCAGCGAGGATGTCCGCGGCTGCGACCTCTGCGAACCACCCTCCGAGGGCGAGCCCCCCCCCCAGGGCAGCGTGCGCTTCTCAACACGCACGTCTACTCGTGGCGGCGGCGCCTCGGAGTAATCGGGCAGAGACGCCAGTGGTGGGGGATCCACACTGGATGGGTTCCCCTTCGGGGCCGGCGTGCGGGACGGGGCCTCCACTCGTCGGTGGGGCGAGGAAGAGGTCTGGGGAGCACCCGCTAAGATGGAGGGGGAGGGCGCATTTTTTTTGGGGGGGGAGAGGTGGGGCTATTCCTCACAGCTGAATATTTGGGCGGACTCTTCATGCGCCTTCGCGGCGAAGGAGTGGCTAGTCTCGGAGGAGCAGGCTTGTCTGCTCCTTGGCGGGCTGCTGCACATGTCCTCTCCATATCAGTAAGACGAACTCGCTTTGCGTCGCGGGCGCGTCTATCGGCTTCCTGCCTCTGCAGGTTTTCGTCTGGAATTGGCAGCGATCTGTCGATGTTGGCAGCTGGCAACGTCGGTGCAGAGTTTGAACTTCTCAGAAAGTCGACAGGAAGTGGAGGCGATTTAGACCGGGAAGTGGTAGAAATGGGTTCAATACGAGAATTCCCATCTCGTACTGACAGGGGGTGCATGCGAGTCCGAAAGATTGTAGTAGGTCACTAAGTTGGGATAGAAATTGCGAGGCATTGGCAGGCTCTCGGTGTGTGGTGGCCGGTCGTGTGGTTTTTACTTTACTGGCGTATGACACGTTGGGGTGGGTATCCGCATATATTTCCCTTGCTTGCTGAAAAGATATGTTTCTAGTGCACTTCAGTGCTAGTATCTCTCTTTCCTTCACGTTTACTGGACAGCCCTTGTCAAAGGAAGTGTGAGGCACCTGTCCCTGGCCACAATTAACACACCACACGCTCTCAGCCTCACATTTGTCGCTGCTGTGCTCGGACGTGGCACATCTACTACAGGCCGGGCGACCTCGACAGTATTGTGTAGTGTGGCCGTATCTCTGGCAACGGAAACAACGCATGAGATTGGGGACAAAAACGCGTACCATCACCTTCACGTAGCCTATGTTTATTGTAGAAGGGAGGTCAGTAAAATTAAAGTCGAGACAATGTTGTTCGTTACTTGTAGATCGCCTCCTCTTCTTACCTTCATCCTACGCGCTTCGATGACACCAAACTCCTCCAGACCATCGACAATTTCAGAATCAGGAGCGTCCCTTAAATCAACACAATTTATCACACCTTTTGACTGATTTTTTGTCCTATGAGGCTCAACAAAAATGGGTATTCTAAAATCCCTCATCCTGCCCTGTTCTCTCACATAATAAATGAATTATGTTCCCTCAAGGGTTCTCTTGACTTCATCAATGCTCCGAAATTCTACATCGATTCCTCCATCTCGTAGTTTTTCACATCTGACGACATTTCCAAATGTGTCACATACACGCTTTCGCTCAAAGGGCGAAAGAGCAGACGAACTCCTTCCAGGATCACTAGATTTCAGTATTAGTGTTCACGGCGATGGCACATTATTAGTCCGAGCTACGTTCCCACTATGGGAGGCAGTGGTAATGAGAACGGGACGTGAAAAGGGACATGCAGGGCAGTCTGCCTCTGCACGTGTTGGGTCGATGGTCTGGTCCCTGCTTGAAGGACCATGAGTGTTTTTAGTTTTGGGAAATGCCATATCATGTGTATTATTTCTGCCCGGCGGACGTCCCACCACATTGGGCCCTACTGATGGGGGGAAGCCTGTGTCCCTGAAGGGGGATGACATCAGACGCCCGTGGAGTTATACGGGGCAGGCGACGCCATCACCCGGCCGGGAGAGAGAGAGACTCACCACCCCGACCGGGATCCAGCGCCGCCCACCCCTTGATCCCAGCCGGCCGGGCCGGCTGGCACTGGGACGAAACCCAGGTCCCCGGCCCGAGGCGACTAGCCACTTGACCCGTATGGGGCCCTACGGGCCCGCCCGCCCCTCCGGGATATCGGGACCAAAGGGGTGTGTTGGTCCCCCGTCACAACTAGCACCGTGTGACGGAGGACCTCAACCTCTAGGACTCCGTCGACCCCGGGAGCGGGCCGAGGGGGCGCGGTTATCCCGATAAAACTACTGAACGGACGGGTAGACCAGAGGAAGCTGACCTACCTGCTCGTTATAAAGGAGGGGTTTGTGTTGCATGGTTGGATGAAAGACATACAAAGGGGCGTAGACACGGGGAGAATACTGGGAAGGAAGAGAGGGATGGGCGGTGTGGACTACGTGAGTCCTCGGAAACACCTCCGTGCTTCCAAGCCCCTTATCGTGGCGGCTGTGGTGACCCGCGGGAGAGCCATTTCCCTAGCCAGCCGTGTAACGAGGCTGGCCCCACTGCGGGCTCATTAAGGTTGTCATATTTCTGTTCATTTTTATCGGCAAAGTGTTGCTCGGCGTTATAAATACATGCCTGATTACAGCTGATATCCTATCAACTTGGTAACAGTCAATAATAACTCCCATTCACAAATCAGGAGATCCTTCAGATTCCTCTAATTTTGGGCCAATCTCATTGGTTCCGGTTATCGCTAAGATCACAGAGAGTGGTGCGGAAACAACTTTATCACTACCTGAATTCAAACCACCTACTGGCCCAAACTCAGCACGGCTTCAGACCACGCCACTCTACGGAAACCGCTCTTATCTCAGTCACGGGCGAAATGCTAGCAGCAATGGACTGCTAGGAAGTAGCTTTCCTTTGCATTCTGGACCTCAGTAAATGCTTCGACGCAATAGATTACACCAAACTGCTCACTAAACTATAACTCCATGGAATCGATGCCGACTGGTTTAGGGCACATCTGGGAGATCACACGCAGGCTTTTAGCATCACAGATCATCGCGGAAACAGGCATCTCTTATCCTTTCCCAAACAACATAAGTGTCTTTCAAGGCTCATCATTAGGTCCACTCTTCTATCACATGGTAGTTTGGGTTTAGGTTAAACAAGGCTTTTTCAGTTTTTTAAATCTCAAAAACAGCTCTGCCTATGTGAGATTCAGTTAGTTAAATGTAGGTGTTTTTAAGTCAAACATTTTGTAGAACAAAAACGTTGATAAATTTTCCAGTAAAAATAAAATATTTTCATATTATTACCAAAATGCAAGCCCCTTTGTAGGTGTTATTTTGCCTCCAAACTGAAAAGTATACATTTGCAGAGGATATGATTGGTCACAGCACAATCATGTTAAGCACATTCATGAGCATTGTATTATGAAAAGAAAATCCAAGAAATTGATAATTACATCCAGCTGCAAATTTGCCTGCATGCCTACCTTGATAGGTAGCTATCTACCTATCACAATCATGATCAGCGCCGCAAATCGTCAGTTCCAGCTAGTTCCAGTACCTTTCCATTTAGACATCAACTGACGAATCAAGTGATGGCAGGAGTATTGATATTCTACAATCTGTCGCTATAAGCCTATCACATGTCACGTCAGTTTCTCATAAATCCGTGTACTGAATGATTGTCCACTTGCCATCAGTTCAAATCATAGACGTGGGAACAGGTGAGAGAGGATGGTCCAGCCACTTTTCAAAGTATGGGGAGACAGCAATGGAAACTGGCCCTTCCACTTCTAAGACATTACCTAAAAATCAGCATCCATACATTTGAATGTGTGAGGAAAAAAACTCCTGCAATCCATAAGGACGCAAAAGCTGCACATATCACATTGCAGCACTTCCTCCCGCACCACTCAGGGCATTTCCCAATCCTGCGGCCCACCAGCGAAACAGTGTGGGTGGCGCCATTAGCCGTGATTGTGCATGGAGTGCGTCTAGAACCACCCATTAAACAAACAAACATCGTTACGCCTCATTTTTGTTTTGTCATGCACGCTTGGACATGACCTTACAACAACGTAACTAATTCAGGGGTTGATGTAATGCAGCATATGTATGGCAGTTCAAACCTGCAACGTCTATAAAGCAGATGATGTGCCAGCCAGTAACAAAATACATTCATACTACAGTTTCACTGTGGTTCTTTGACTGTTAACATTTAACATTTATTTCACTAATACTGCCTACAGTAAAAAAAAAAAATAAACGCTGAAGGCAGAAACGTAACAAGATCAAGGTAAGACGCATAATTCACAAATGCAAGTGTTTCTTACCTTGCTATTCCGTAACTGCCATACACTTCAACGTATATATGCATTTTGATTATTAATGCATGCAAATTACTGCTACGATGCATCCATTGCGTGGGTGAAGAATAGAATAGAACGTACAAATTTACATATTTCAATGGATTTTTACAGCTGGCCACATCACACAGATATCCAACCTTTTTTAGTGAGATGTCTGGGTATTATCGTTGCTGCCATCCAACATAGCAAAATATTATGTCCAGCATTTGTTGTGGCAGCATAGATGACATAGTCAAGTGCACACCATATTATATCAACTTCAGATGCGAGATCGCCTCTTGGAGTTTCAGAATCCCCAGAGACTTAGACGTCGAATGACATCGATTTTCTGCAAATTGAAGCCATAGCGATGTGTCGCGAGGTCATCGAAAAACTAAATCAAACCTTTGACCTTTACATGTCCCGGTTTGAAATGTTACTCGTGTGTTCACCGCTAGCTATCGCTTGATACCAGATTTGGGTAGGTTTGAGCGAAGACGAAAACGAATTGAGGCGACCGAAGGATCAACTCGACCTTTGCTCTGAACAACAATTAGATTGCTTAGCTTTCTGATACCGCATAACAAGCCACATCGAATGGCGCCCATTTCATGGAATTTGAAGCGATAGCAACCGAACCGTACGTTCGGTCGATATCGCTTTAATATATCAACCTATATTTGACCTTGAAGTTTAACCTTGACGTATGCCGATTTCAAATGCTACACGATCGTTCATCACGGGTTTATCGCCTGTAGCCATATTTGGGCAAGTTTTGGTGAAAACGAAAAAAATGGGAGGCGACCGAAGAAATCGGTTTGCCTTGAACCTTGACAATTCAAGTGGTAATGTGACACCTATGCAGTTTTTACCAGCGTGTTCAGTGTAAGCAAAAGCATTTGTGGTAATTGATTCGAACGATCATACATCAGTCGCTGAATGTCAATGCAATGCAAATGCGCCTCGGGCGAACTCGTGGCCGAATACCAATGCGTCAACGTTAACTTGGCGTACGTGCTTAAGGCTTTCCATGACTTCCCTCCATGGTCTTGAAGATATCCAAGGACACCTAGAGTCACTTTTGTTTAAGATATATCGAAATACGCACAGGAGGATGCAACCTAAGACGCATAAAGCCTTGTGATAATGCAAATATGTTGCCTCGCAAAGCACAATTGTACACCCAGGCGAAGACACAAGATGGTCGAGGTTCATGTTGTTCAAAAATGGCCCGGTAGTAGACACTTCCAACGTTTCCTGATTTACCTTTCTGAGATTTTGTGACGACAGATAGGTCGTGAAGTTCGTTGTTTGGCTGGATCGGCTTCTAGTATTTTCAGTGATTGTCTTGCATATTCATATTTTGATTTTGTGAATGATTACGTGTAATTTTTGCGGTGATCATTCTCAGGTAGCTGATACTTTTTTTTAGGGGGGGGGGGTGTGGAGACGGAAAAAAATAGGAGGGGACAAATCGCCATTTAAAAAATGAAATTGGGGGTATATCCCCCCAGTGGTTACACCCAGGCCAGTTATGTAACCTGATAAGGCCATCACAGGTATGGGAAGTGAGCCGAGTAGATCTTTAGCTGGTGTAACTGAATTGTGGCATTGACAGCACGTTAAGCACTTAATTCAAATTATGTCGTTCGACATAAATGGTTCGCTTATATGGTGGGCTCATGGTAGGTATATGCCACAATCACTGCTTAGCAAAGACTCTGATCCCAGAATGCATCGAATGAAGACATTTGTATTTACAACACTAGAACAACTATATTACAACGAAGACTATTATCAAGGCTTTCGTCCAGTGATACGTGTGCCCAGGCTGGGATTTTAAGAACCCCGAAGACAATCGAATGAATTTAGGTCGATTGCAGGGTGCATATTTATGAAAGCCCTACTTATGGTGCAAGCAGTTAAATGGGCATAGTAAGGTAGATCTTGTACGATGTACGCCATATTTGTTAAGCTAGAAAATCATTGCGGGTGCGTATGGGAGGGGCATACCGAAGGGGGCATTCGTGCATTCCCCTACCCCTGAGAGGTTGTGTGCCGCCAATAATCGTGCCGGGTTTTGAGAAAATAGCGTCAAGCTCCCTAAATATGCTGCTGGTGTCCCCAACAATCGTACCGGGGCCCATAAAATCGCATTGAGTCCCCAAAACGTCGCGCAGAGGCCGCAGAAAATGACATTTGGGCCCGAAAATCCAACCGAAGTCCCTGAAAGTCACATTGGGGGCCTAAATAACGTTCAGGCCCCTACAAATGACACAGAGTGCTTCCAAATTTGGGATCGGGTCCTTGAAAATGACACTGGGTCTCCCAAAAAGTAGTGCTGAGATCCCGAAAAGTCACGTGCCAGGGCCTCCGAAAATCACACTTATGCCTTGAAAAGTCAGGATGTGCTCTTGGAATTCATGCTGGGTGCCAATAAGGCTGACTGGGCAGTCGAACTCACGATGGGTCCCTGAGGATCGGGTCGGGGCCCCAGATAATCACACTGGTCCCCAAAAAGTCGGGCCGGGGTCTTCGGAAATCACGCTGGAAGCACAAAAAGTCGTGCCATGGCCTTTGAATATCACGATGGCAGGTGCAAAAAGACGAATTGGGCACCTGAAAATCACGCTGGAGCCTCGCGAGTTTGCACCTAGATTCAGAAAATCACGCTGTGGGTGAAAAAGTCGTGTGGAGATTCTTGAAACTCACAACGGGGACACCAAAAGGTTGAGGCTTGGCCCCTGAAAATCACGTTGAACCTGAAGATACCAAAAAGTCGCACCTGGGCCACTGAAAATCACGATAGGGGCTCGACAGGTCGCACAGGGCCCAAAAAGTGTCATCTGGAACACCCAATAAACGACGTCTGGGAAACGAAAAATACAATCCGGACATGGAAAATCATTCTGGGGGCCAGGAATCGCAAAAAAAATATTACAAACGTATTTGGCCCCCAAAGACGTGTCCAGGCCACTAAAATCGCGATAAGCTTCCAAATTAATGACGACAGGGTCTAAAATTCGCACATGGACCCAAAAGCGTCACACCGCTGCACTTGGAAATCACACTAGGTGCCCAGAACTTCTTACCGATGCCCCACAAGTCGCTGCTGAATTCCCAAAAATCAATTCTTACCCGGAATGTCCATCTGCGGCCACAAACATTGCACCAACCCCCCCCCCCCCCCAAAAAAAAAAACGCGTCGTTCCTCGGAATAGAAACACTTTGCAGCATCGAAAAATGCACCGGAACCCGACGAATCGTACCGGGGCCAAAAATATCGTGCATGGGGGACTAAAGAAGAATAGAAGTCGGTAAAAAATCCTATCATGATCATGATCAAGCTGATCATGATCAGCTTCTGCATTGCCTCACTGCAGTCTGATGATTTCATGGAATCTGTGTGGAAATGCCTGGTACATGCACGCACCAGACACGCTTCGTGCAATGATGAGTTGGCAATGTTTTTCACTGCGTTGTGGTACATCCTTTGGCATGGCCTGCCATTGGTAAATGTAGAAACTCCAACAATAATCTGAGTTTGTCAACCTTGCATCATTTCCTACCTGCAACTTGTTCTTGCTTCCGTGGCACACATGCAGTACTTGTTTGTACATAGCACCAACACCCGATGCTTCAGCTAGATACCATCAGCGCGCGTAGATTATGTGACCTTGTTGATGGTGTTTATGGTTGACAGGGCTGGTTGCAGAAATTTTGATTTGGGATGGGGAGGGGAGGGGCGCCATTTCTCCACAGGCGTGGGACACCTTTTCTACTCTGCAAAGAACGACACATCCGGCTGGATATAAACTCGTCAAGTTGAAGGAAATCTAGCGTCATCAAGCCGTTTTCCGTCGACGGGCTCCTCGTGCCCATCTGGGGAGAGAGACGCCCCCAGTTGTCCTCTCCCTGGATACGCCACTGGCGGTTCGGACAGGGCACGCTCTGTGACGCGCCGCCGCACGTCATGTCCTGGGGTTGGTTGGTTATTGGATTTACGACACATCGACTATTGAGCCACGTAGCGCCGCCAATCTCTCACGCTGATTGGTCGCGGGCGAAGAGTGGCGACAGGTGAGACTCGAACCCACAACCCTTATATTGTCAAACAAGCAACTTACCCCTAGGCCACTCGTCTCCTCACGTCCCGGGGAAGATGGCCTGGGTGCTGCTGTGACTGCGCGGCATGATGCAGTTTTGTCTCGCCGCTCGCTTTAAGCGGCGGGTGTGGCGGCCGGCGGGTGCGGAGATTGACAGCCTGTCAATGGGTGTGCGCTGACACTGCTCAACGCTACACGTGGGCTGACGTCACATCACTGCGTACCTGTGAAGGGTGCGTGAAAATGTCGGAGACTTTGCCGGACAGCGCACGTGTCTCAATCCTGCTGCCCGCCGGCGAAACAGTGTGCGCGGCGCCATCGGCCGCGAATGTGCATAAAGTGCGTCGTGAACCACCCAATAAACAAATTGTCAGACAGCGAGGTGGTCACTATCAGATCCTTCGCCGGGACGTGCTCCTGTCATTCGGGGCTCAGTTGGGGGCGTGCATTGAAACGATCACCAGCTAATCAATTCGTGATGTGGGTACTAAGAGTATGGGTGGAGCTCCCCATGCCATTGGTGGGGCCTGGGCCGCAACAACTTCTCGCTCTCTTAACATGGAACCCTATGGGTATTAATGTCACTTTATGAAGCTAGTTGGCGCTAAATGACCCTTCTGATGGCCAAAACTGCACCGAGAACCATTTGCATTTTGTGTACACCAATAGCCGCAATGTTTCAGCTTCAGCCTAATTAGAGGGGGAATTAAATATTAAAGCGGCCCGTGGCCCCTTTATTTTATACAAAGTGACATCCCTGCGGGCTGGGGTCCAATAATCAAATTGGCAACATTTATTACCTCCATGCATTTGG
Organism: Imbricaverruca yamaguchii; assembly: GCA_034440575.1. Taxonomy (NCBI): domain Eukaryota; kingdom Metazoa; phylum Arthropoda; class Thecostraca; family Neoverrucidae; genus Imbricaverruca; species Imbricaverruca yamaguchii. The sequence continues at coordinate 3,171,859 of JAOTOL010001659.1, forward strand.
GTCCATTGATAATTTTCATACCTGTGTGTGTGTGTGAGTGAGTTTTGCCAGCCTGCCACCGTGTGGTGATATCGGCTGGTTATTTCATACCTCTCCGTCCATGCTACAGACAGCCCAGACCTGGGCCACTTCAGTCATTATTTTCTGTCCGACCGATAATAATATGCAGTCATAAAAGTACCTTGTTGCTGAAACCAGGTTAGGCAGTGCGGAAAATGCCGTAATGGGCGCACTGCCGCTGCTGCTTATGTTAACTGCTCATTGTCCATACCCAATCTGAAGATATGTCTTGAAGATAAGGACCGCCTAACCACGAGTCCCTGGCTTCGTGAGAGATACCTTCGTGATAGCCGTGAATCATCTGATGACTGTTAGCCGTCGTTCGTCAATTTCCCGTGTCGCTGGTAAATATAGTGAGGCATGCGCTAGCAGTTCATTGCACAGTCATGGCAATGCTCTGTTCTGAGATACCCTGGTGTGTAGCAACCCGTTGGCGGGGATTTCCTCACCTGGTGGGCGGGCGGGTGGATCATCCGCCAGTGGTCGGTTTTTCATCAGGTAAGCCATTGTCACGTCAGCATGTTTCACTGACCGATCGACCGACCAACGGGCTACTGTGGCGCACCATTTCCTCTGTACTGTGTTATGTGAGCGGGATACTGTGGCGCACCATTTCCTCTGTACTGTGTCACGTGAGCGGGCTACTGTGGCGCACCATTTCCTCTCTGTACTGGGGGGAGGGTGTTACGTGAGCGGGCTACTGTGGCGCACCATTTCCTCTGTACTGTGTCACGTGAGCGGGCTACTGTGGCGCACCATTTCCTCTGTACTGTGTCACGTGAGCGGGCTACTGTGGTGCACCATTTCCTCTGTTCTGTGTCACGTGAGCGGGCTACTGTGGCGCACCATTTCCTCTGTACTGTGTCGCGTGAGCGGGCTACTGTGGCGCACAATTTCCTCTGTAATAGCGGTACTTCGCACATCTCTGTACTTTCGGTACTTGGCGCACATTTCCTCTGTCTGTGTACCACGTGAGCGGGCTACTGTGGCGCACCATTTCCTCTGTGTCACGTGAGCTTGCATTTCACGCGCATTGCCGGTTCCATATGTGTTGTGTTGGTGAAAGACGAACTCGGTTTTAGGTGTGAAATTCCTTACGCTTGGCGTCAAATCTGACGTTCATTTTTTGGGACTTTGAGCGCTCTTCTCACGTCGACTATGATGCAACTGGAAATTCTGGTGCATAAAAACGCGCTTATTATCGAGCTTATGTGCCGTATATGTGTGTGAGAGCTGGCGACGCGGGAAAAACGGGTGCTGAACACCGCACTAGAGTCGACATCTTGTCGCCGACATATGCGATGCAAGTAATCTCTGGTGAGCATAGGTGTGATGGCACGGATGTCGCTCATCCGAGACAGCACTTACCGTGGCTGTCGCTATTATCCGCTTAATGCCCGTTAACGAGGTGCAAAATCCTAGTTTCCCTGGGTCTTTTCCATAACGAGGTGTAAAGTACCAGTTTATCTGTGCAGCTCCCATGAACGAGGTGCTGAATCTCAACCACGCAAAGTAGGCGTCATTCTTCTTGCTTACGTAAGAGGGAGTAGTGGCTTAGGAGTGGACTGTCCATTCGCCACCGGATGTTCACGTGCAATGCAAAGCGTGCGGCGTGCATGACAGCGTGACAGGGTGGTGGCACGCGTGTCAGCGTGTGTCTCGCATCAGCTGGTGTATTGGATGCGCGCATCGTCCCCGACCCGCCGTTATCGCCCACGTCCGACAAAGCCGATACAAAGTACAAAACACATTTATTAACTTCAGAACTATATCACTGCAATGCAAAACACATTTGTAACGTGCCGAAACCTGGCGCGTGTCGTTCACACCATAAATACATCCATCATCTGGCGCACAGAGAGGCCCGGCCCGACACGCCTGCCCTCCCTCCCAGCGTCCGGCAGGCGGTCCACAACACGTCATGCATTCGCCGCTGTCGCCAGTCACACGCACCAACACCTGCCGTCCAAAGGAACTGGTATTCGATCTGCACCCGCGCTGACGCTCTCCGATCGAGTCATCTTCAACTCGGTGTGTGAACGGGAAAACTGGAGCGGTGCGGCCGCATGGCCAGGTCCGGAATGCCTGGAATGGAGCGGCGTCGCGCCGGGGCCGTGCTCGCTGGTGGGCCGGCGTTGGAAGCCGGCGACAGAAGCCCGCCAGAGAGCCGGGCCCCGCTGGAGAACGGGGCTCCGTCGGAGAGCGGGATCCGCGGCGAGCAGGGCCCCGCGGACAGCAAAACACCACCGGGCAGCTTGACCTCGTCGGAGAGGAGGGCCGGCCCGGTCAGAGAACAGGGCTCCGTGGAAAGCAGAACCCCACCAGAAAGCAGGACCTCACCGGAAAGCAGGGTGTCACCACTGAGCAGGGCCTCGCTACGGAGCAGGGCCCCGCCGGAGAGCAGGATTTCACTGGCAGTTGAGAATCGGCCGCCACGGTCCAGGTCAATCAACAGACCGCCATGGCTGTACGGTGGAGCCAGACGGGCGGGCCGTACAGACATCGAGTCCGGGTCAGATCCGGGCCTGGACGCGTCCCGCTGAGATCCGCCTCCAAGGGCAAAACCGACCGGGTGTTTGTGAAGTCCGCCCCCGTGGACCAGCCTGGTCGCGTCTTCGTGGGATCTGTTTCCAACAACAGAATCGGCCTTGTCTTGGTGGGATCTGTCCTCATAGACATACCTGGTCGTGTCTTGGTGGGATCTGTTCCCATGGGCAGACCTTGTCGCGTCTTCGTGGGATCTGTTTCCAACAACAAAGTCGGTCTCGTCTTGGTGGGATCTGTTTCCAATAACAAAATCGGCCTGGTCTTGGTGGGATCTGTTTCCAACAACAGAATCGGCCTCGTCTTGGTGGGATCTGTCTCCATAGAGACTCTAGGCCTTGTCTTCGTGAGATCTGTTCCCAGGCCGGATCGTGTCTTCGTCGGATCTGTCCCCATGGACAGCCCAGGCCGTGTCTTCGTGGGATCTGTTCCCATAGACAATCCAGGCCGTGTCTTCGTGGGATCTGTCTTCATAGACAGAACCGGTCGCGTCTTGGTGGGATCTGTCCCCATGGACAGGACTGGTCGCGTCTTGGTAGGGTCTGTCTCCAAACGCAGACCTGGTCGCGTCTTCGTGGGATCCGTTTTCGAAAACAAAATCGGTCGCGTCTTGGTGGGATCTGTCTCCATAGAGAATCCAGGAGAATCTGTCTTCGTGGGATCTGTTCGCATAAACAGGGTAGATCGCGTCTTGGTGGGATCAGTCTCCACAGATATTCCAGGCCGTGTCTTCGTGGGATCTGTTGGCACAAACAGGCCAGGTCGCGTCTTGGTGGGGTCCGTCTCCAAACACAAACCTGGCCGCGTCTTCGTGGGATCCGTTTTCGCCGACAGATCCGACCGCGTCCTGGTGGGATCTGTGCCCATGGACGGCAGGCCCGGTCGCGTTTTGGTCGGGTCCGTCTCGGCGGACAGAGCAGGTCGCGCGTCGTCTGGGTCGGTCGCCACGGGCGTCATCGGGCCGGCGGAGAGCATGCGGCGGTGGCAAGAGCTCCCGGTCGCCTGTTGATTGTTACTGGCGTGACGGCACCGGGCGCGGCTTATAAAGCCGGCCGTGCGCTGACGTCACGACTCGGCGAGCCGGCCATTTTCACGGAGCCGGGCGGGCGGCGTGCGCCGGCGTCGGCGGATTTTCTCCGGCGCTGCCGAGTCCAGGTGGCCGTCCGTCCATCCCGTGTCGTGCGATTGACACGCGCGACGCCGTGTGCGGCCCGGCTGCTCGCCGTGCGTCGCCACCCGCACCCCGGGCGGGCCCAACTGCGGGGAATTTCGCCCGCGCCGTCGATCGGTCGATCGCCCGCTCGCGACTCGCTGGCGGGCCGCGGCAGTGAGCCGCCGCCGGCCGGACCGGAAGTGCGCCACGCGTCGCCGGCGGCGCGCCGCCGACTGATAGCGCGCGCGTCACACACGCGTCACGCGCGCGCGGGACTGTCCGGCCGCAGCTGCGGCTACAGGTGGGGAGGGGGCACTGATATGCGTGCAGACGGCGGCGGTGGTTGCGGTCAGACGCTCAGACGCGGGTGCCGGAGGCCGCTGGGCCCGTCTGTCGCTCCTCGTTTTGCAAGTGCTCGCTCCGAGAACTCCATTTGGAAGTGCTGTGTGGGCCCATTGCTGTTGCTGGCTGATTATTTGCTAATTTGTGCAGATGACGCTGCTTCCCATTCGGGTCACAGTTAGTTATTAGGGTTTTAGGAGTGGTCATACAGCGCGCAACTGCAGTGGTTATACAGCGCCCATCCATTCTGGTCATAAAACGCTGCCGTAAGATGTCTGCAAAATATGATTGGTCAATAAGCGTAGGAAAATGGGTGGCAGGGGTCCCACCAACTTTGCAAGCACACAAGTTCTCAAAAGTCAAACAGCCATTTCCGTCCAAATTTGTGCATGCTGTTCCTATTGGCTGCCCAAGGTCAGTGGGCCGACATGATCTGAGCATGAACCTCTTTCTAAATATCTGGGAAGAATTGGCATCTTTTTATATCGTTGAGGGGAAAGTTGGCCCGGTTAATATTGTCAGCTTTTAACAATGGGACCATGCGTAGTGTGCCCCCACCCCCACAATCCATGTAGGCCTGCCCATTACCTTCATGCATTGTGCCCCCGAAATGGTTTTCAGAAGTCAACGCCCATAACAGGAAAGCTTATTTAAAGGCGACTGCGTTGCATGGCTCTGTAAGGGCTGTTTTTACTGTATTGCTATGAAAATGCAAGATGGGAGGGACGAAATGAGACATGGAACTGTCAAATGAACAAATAGAACCATTTCCATTTACATTTCCAACCATGTCCAGAACAAATGGAACTGTCTGGAAGTCAATCTTCACCTTTCAGTTTCGATGCAAATGGTACACTCTGGTTAGCTGGATAGCCGGCTTAACTGAGCTGAGACGGTTATCCAGCGTTAGTATGATTGAATACGTTTTGAGACCGAATTCTTGCTGCAATTAACCCTCCCAGTGGGAGCCAGCCGAGCGCATGAGGAGATTCGAACCCTGTCTTGCCGAGACAGGGGAGACCAGCGTAGGCGGCGCTCTAACCAAATGACCTGTCGAGGCGCCAGATGGGTCTGTACAATCGTGCAGCCAAAGTTTTCTTAAGGGGATCTGATGAAAACAAACTATGAACCAGAAAAAGCCTTAGGCGCGCGAAGAGCGCCGAAGGCTCTGGACCTGATGTGGTGAAATCTCAAAAGTTCCTGTTTGATCTAGTGTATTCTGTTTGCTGGGTAGGGTAGGTGGGGGTTGGGGAGGGGCTCAAATTGGCTACGCCTGTCGGCCTGTATGTTTCGCAGACTTTCCCTCTAATATATTTGTCAATTGTCCCCCTGTATGTTTCGCAGACTTTCCCTCTAATATATTTGCTAATTGCCTCAGACACACTTGCGCGGATTGCTAATGGCTGCGATCTCACAAGATCACGCTCAGCTGTACACAATGTTTGGTTGTTCGGTATTCTTTTTACTGATAATTAAGCAATGGAGGGTTCTCAATCCTCGTACCTTATGCAAGCTGTTCTCTTCGGAAACTCCGAGCCGGCGAGGCCGATCAAAGGACATATATCCGCCATGGCACAATCTGAATGACAAGCTTCTTAAGAAGCTGTGCTTAGGAAGGTTTTCTAAGCAAACTTTCAAACACCAGAATGCGTCATAACGACCACTGGACGAGCGAGTGTCAGGAGACGACTGAGTGACACTGGAGCTGGTGATGCAAGATTGGGGTTAATGGAGAACATAGAACTCGGGAACCTGCCGAAACTCTGTGGTCTCACAACCTGCGGAAGCATCAGCCTATTGCGTATAATTTCGGCGGATGTGTGCGAATTTCAGGAATAATAATACTGATTTCCATACAGACTGAAATGTGAACAGTGTGTATGATATTTGTCAGAGAAGACCAATTTCGGACAATTATGCTTCCAATGTCGGCATAAGCCCTTTGAAAACCAACTTCCCTCGACAAGAAATGGGCATGCTCTTGTCAAATGTGACCTCATTTGACAAATGTTGTGCAAACATGTCACACCTGAAAACGTTAACCTGAATCCTCGCGAGATGGCGATGGCGTCTCGATATGTCAGCTCCCTCTGCCAGTCGTTCGCTCAATGTACGCCACGCACCCGACCGGAACAAAATTTCTCATTACCCTTTCGTGGTCGGCCTGCTGACTGACACCGCGGCACGCATGTCACGTGTCATGATGTAACACCACGTGATCGGTGATTGGCAGAATCTGCACGACCTACGCAGACAGAAGCAACGCAACACAGCTCTTACTTTAAGCAGAGATTGCAACCATCTGAGGAGAACTACCATAGTGAGAGCTGGTAAACGCGGTAATTGCAGGTCAAGTTTAATTATGGGTGAAGAAATCAGAGCTGATCGAGATGTAGCATAAATAGTAGAAGGGTTTCAAATGACTGTCGCTCGTCGTCGGGACATGTTGCTCGTATGAACTTTTGTCACGTGTGTCCATAGGTATACTCGTTACAGCCTCGCCCCCTCTCGCAGCCGGTCAAATTATGGTCACCGAGTACTCACCTTGCCCCATGTTTGCTCAATGACAAGTACCTGAAGTCACGTACTTGTAATTGATCTAACGTAGCTAACCGAGATAATACCGAATACGACCATTCTCTGCCACCTTTATTTTCAGCCAGCCAGCTTGAGCCCGACCAAATCACCGACATGAGCTCAGTTCAGCCGAATGCTGCCCATTGCACTCCTAAGGTCAGCAGACGTCATCCAAGCAGTGCAAAACGATGATAGTGCACAGCGTCATCCACGCGCATTGCATTCGTCGACTCTGCGACCAATGTGCGTTCCTTTCCATCCATGTTCTTTCTAGCAAGGACGACGCACGGCCACGCGGCGATCAGTGAGATGTGCCGGAGATCTTTTGAGATACCAGGAGGCGCTCGACCGACTAATGTCATGCAAAGAGTGTGGAGTGGAAAATAAAAACAAGAAGATGTATTTTCATCTGTAAGAAGACCAGAAGTATTGTCACACTCCAACAGGGCAGAAGTCGCCTATGCCGTCCTGCTGCACCAACGTCGAAACATCAGGAATTAGGTATGTGGCTTTGCAGTGAAGGAAAGAGATGATCTCATGAAATATAGGGATTTGACTTTACATGCTTTGTGGTGTATGGGTGACAAGTATCAAACCGTGACTTAAAGTGATGACAATTATGTCATTTGTAACGCATCCCCAGAAACGCAGGAGACGGAAACGCGGACCTTTCCCTGTTGTGATTTTACCATGGAAACGACAGCGATTCACTGTAAAGAATGGACCCAGAAATTCTTCCCAGTCTTCAGTGCTGTTGAAGTCGTGCGCCAGCGACGTCGTAGTCCTGAAGTCTCAACATTTGAACTAGCAGGTCCTGAAGGCCCGAACAAACTTAACAATGCATACTTACAGTGATTATGAGAACGAAAGCAGTTGGAGTTGGAAGAGAGGAAGCTGTATGGCCATAGTGCAAAGCATATTTTGTTGTAAAATCACTGCATCGGCCACCACACTCCGTCGTGGTATTCCCTAGCCATACTCAGGTGTGTCCATATATAATTTATAATTCAAATGTCCAGTTTCCAACACCATAGCAGCCGTCTGCAATCCTACTTGGAAAGGATCCGAATGTATCTCACAGAAAATGAGTGGCTTCGAAGGCGGACATCTTCGACAACGAAGTGAAAAAGAGTATCATAAATAGCCGAGGCTGGCAGTAACTTGTTACAACTTACACATAGCTAGTGATGCACGTAGATATTCGGTAGCATAATTTACAATCGTTAATCCCGCTTCCCATTATCTGCGCCACTGTCACTGCTTGGAGTGCTAATCATTCACACGGACTAACAAATCGCGACTAACATTGGAGCAAGGCTTTGTCATTGATGTCATGAATCTGGAATATTTATGGTAGCGCTGCCAACGCTCTATGCTGGTAATATTGGAATAACGAATAGCGATAGCAACTCACACAATGCATGAGCGCAGGTGTTTTAGATTTATTAATCAGGAGAACATTAAGAGCAGTAATCCAGCTTTCGAAAATGGTGTCAGAGCCCTCCGGCTACGATGGCAGCTTTGCGCACGGCCCGCCACGATGCTGCAAAATTTGCATGGCTCTTGTTTTTATCAACATCATTCTGATATGTACCCTCCACCACCGTCGTATCCACCGTCCACTGCAGGGCTATTTTATCTCCTCGATTTTTCATTCATGTTCGATCGACATCCTCATCGATCGTTTTCGTGCTTTGGACGGACGTTCTGGAATGCACGTACCATAAGTAAGCTCATCAATATTATCTTCATTGAATTTAAACGTCATGTTTTCTGGTGGGAGCAGTGTTCACTAGAATCCTCGTCAGGATATCGGATATTCAGGAAGGGCGTCATCCTTTTGGTCAACCAGTTAGTCATGGGATAATCTACGGCAGCCTGCACACCGTCCTGTGTGCTGATAGTTTGACCGACCTTTTGGTCATGCTATAACCCACGGCAGCCTACACATCACCCTATGATCTGGTCGTTTGGCCGTTCTGCTGGTCAGGGGATAACCTATGGCAGCCTGTGCGCCGCCCAATGTGCTGGTATTTTGACGGACCTGCTGATCATGTAATAAATAACCTTTGACAGCCTGTAGACTGCCCTGCGATCAGGTAGTTTGGCCGACCTGCTGGTTATGTAACCTATGGTAGCCTGTACACCGCCCACTCAGCCCATGTTTTTCCAAGTCTGCTTTCATTGTGCACTGTTCTGCCCCGCCTCGCGTTGTGTTCTTGACGCCTTGCGGACACAGATGCCGCTGATAATGCTGTCGGGCGGCCCTGGAATTTCCTTCGAAGCCCTGCGCACACAATAGCACAAAGTAGGAAACAGTTAGGAAACGTACACCTCTTTGCACTCAGGAAGTTCGTGCATACAAGCTATCGCACACAATTTGTAATCCTATTCCAAAAATATACTGCTCAAGACTATCTGTGTACGTTACATATTTCGCCCTTGAATGTCGTTTGACAATCTGTTAAAAGTTTGCACAGTTTGATGCACAACTCTTCGACACCCTGACGTTCGGCTGTTTGGAAAGTCCATGTGCATGTCTTGTCGCGTATTGCACGGTCTCAAGATTAACGAAATTGTACTTGTGCAAACTCATATGGCTGATCAAAAGTGATGACCCGTTTTAGTGGGCGAAGCGAATGGTACCCTTTTAGACCATGAGCCCAACTCCCATAAATCGAATTACAATATTTGACAGATCCAGGTTATTGACAATCGTAGGAAGTGAAACACTGGGATAATAAGTCTAGCAATAAGCCAGACAAGGTGCATCTTCAAACCAGCTGACCAACATGTGGAAGATATGTGCCTGTGCTCACTCAGCCGGAGAGCGCCGCGCTGATTGGCTAATATGTAGACGCTTTGTCTCAACAGCGATCGGCGGTGGGCTAACATTAATCAACTTAACACGGCGACTGGAGACACGCACATTAAGTGCGCGCAACTAAAGCTAGTGAAAATACCTACTCTGTTGGCACACATTAACAACATGGAAGGTCGAAGGCCAGTCGTTGTTGACATCCGCTTCTAATTAATTCGTATCAATATTTGTCCAGTTTCGGCTAGGTATTACAACGGGAGGTGGGCGACATCTCATAACACAATATATAGCACGGATGCATTGATGAGGGCCAAAGGTTCTTGTATGCACACCGGATCCAATGACAGTGTCAGCATAGTGTGTGGCAATAATATCTGGTATAAGTAATGTAGATCAAACTGTTGGTGTAGCTGTATGCCTTGTGGCGTGCCACCTACGCAATGGTAAACTCTTTTGGGCGGACCCCGATCCCCTTGGGTGCGCCGCTGCCCCAAAACAATTTCACGAAGCGGAACCCATGATATGGTAAGGTTAAGGGCTATATATCATGTAATAATACCCGGTGCATTTATCAACTTGGGGACGTTTTTGCTGTTCAACCGGGTCCGTGAATAGGCATCTGGTCAAAAATGCCTGTTGATGTAAAGAAAAGACGACAGATGTAGCATCGAAAGCTTCGGCTGCATAAATAACAGAGCCAGCACGTTCGTGTAGTCAGTAATGTCATACATATGTGGACTGTTATGGAATGCCATCCATATGTGGACTGTTATGGAATGCACATTTTGACGCCATATATTGTGATAGCAATTGGCATGCATTGTGTAATTCATACAACTATGTGCTACACTGAATTATTTCCACAGCAGCAAAACAGTCCAAACATGATAAAGACACTCGGACAGAGAAGGAAATGCAGGGATACTTGATCAAGCTAGTGCATCGTATCGTATTATGTGTTTGTTGAGGGCGTAGTCTTGTCATTGCTTTTCATGCTGCTCGATGGGAGCTTTTAAACTTCGCGGTCGTGGTTGTTTGTTTAGGGTTATGTGCACTAAAGCACAGTGATTTTGTTTCAGCATGCTTTCAAAATGTTTAGTCTTCAAAATTAATCCTGTCGAGTTATTGACACGCATCAGAAGTTTGTTCGTAGCGGCGTTGCCTTGTGAAACCGCACGCTGCGTAGGTCATGGTGTTAATACGACATGGGTGACAGTAGCGATCGACTGAGGTGTTGTAATATTTGTCCTGGGTACCGTCTGTGTCAAATTCCGGATGGTGGCAATTGAACTAGTACAGCGATCCGCCACCTTGCTGGTGGGGGCCTGGAGCAAAAAAAAACATTCATATTTTTATGTCTCCTAGATACACATGAGCACTCCGGTGCATGTTTCTCATGGCAACAATGCCATTTACAGCAATAGTTGAAATATGTTTGAGAAGAAAAAAACAGACAAAAAGTAAACAGCACAAATGCACAGGGCTAAATGCGTACTGGACCAATACCTTGTTTGGAAAAAGCAATGAAATGGCATGTGTGTGTGTGGGTCAGGAGAGGGAAATCCACAGTAAGTACAGATAGCAGTATGAGCATCACATGTCAAAGCTATGGATTGCTTCAAGTGCCACCATAAACGGAATGCACTGTGAATAAAGGAACAAAATGCGATGATGGCATAGCTAAAGCCAGAGCCGGTCGCGGTCGATGCGGGTAGCACACCCTCGTCTCCACCTTGCCACCGGACAGCGGCAGCGGCAACCAGCCGCCTCCCGTAGCTGCACAACGGCCACCATCACCGATGTTGGTCCCGGTGTTCTTAAATGGTAACCTGGTTCAGCTGATATACTAATTCAGAAGTTATCAAGCTTCCGGCGTATTTCGGATAAAAGCATTGATGCCCGCTCTATGATTGGTCTACGGCCCATGAGATGTGCACAAAGTCAGTTTGCTGAACTAGATTAGTAATATATTTTGCTTCGGTCCATTAATAGGTAGGATTGCACTTTGACTTTGTGAAGCATGTTGTGAAATGTGACTAGTAAAAGTTAAAGCATCCCAAGTTTTATCCAGGAACGTGCATGGTTATTCAACAGCATCCAAGCATGACACCTGAAATATATGACTAAGCTCCATCTATTCCAACAGAGCATAGGCGCCCTAAGGGGCCATTGAAGGAAAACACTCGCAACTTGATGTAACAGGAAGAAACGTAGTCCTCAAAATCAAGTGGTTTGAATTCTCTTTTTTGGGGGAGCGGGGAAGGTAACATTTTCATACAAAAATATAATATGCGCCATTGCATCACTGAACATCTTTGCGACTCTTCACCTTCGTTCAAAGGTACATGGAAACATGGGAGGATAATTGTGTACTTCGTGGAATGTCTGCGTTCCTCTGCAGTTCATCACATAACTATGTCTATAATACTATATCACATATGTATGGAATAGCATTCCTGAAGATGTTCAGCTTTAGGCTGTTGTAACCGACGGAAAGACACCTCTGAAAATGTATGCATGCACGACAATCATGCACAGGACTTCCTCGGTATTTTAATTGCAGCCAGTGCGGAAAAGGTAGACGTCAGTGTAAGGTTGTAGCCTTGCACAGATACCCGAACCATAGAGAGTAGGCCACATAACCGCGCCTATTCGATGGTTCTAGCGTACGTCCGCGCGGATTTTGGAAAAGAAGTACGACAAGGTTTTTTTGGTCATTTGTTCTTCTGCAACGCCATAGGCATAGGCGCCATAAGCATAACATTCTCATTCAAAAAGCTTTGGCACGCGCTTCGCTGTTCCCGTAATTGTGACGTCAACGCGCTTGTTGTTGCTAAGTTTCGAGCCTATCAAGACCGTGCCGATCTGGTCGGACCGGATTGTATCTGGTCGCGTCCAAGTATCAGGCCGTGTGAGTCCGTATTTGGTCACATCGGGCCGTATCTGGGTATCTGGTCATATCGGGACACATCTGAGGACCTGGTTGCGTTTGCCATATCTGGGCATGTTTTTTTCGGGTAGTATCTGGATATCTTGTCGCGTTGGGCCATGTCTGGTCGTGTCGGGCAGTATCTGTGTATCTGTTCGTGTTCGGCAGCATCTGGGTATCTTGTGTCGGTTTTGCAAACATTTATGTGGACACACTGGAGGCGAGTCACTTGAACTTCGGCTTGTTATACATTTCCGCATAGATACCAGCGTTAAGCCCACTGTAGGCGCGGCACGAGCCAGGGCAAGAAACGCCCGTACGATACGGGTATACAATACGGGTATATCTACTTCCCCGGCAACCCTTCACTTCACACCCCATTTCGTCCAGTTTTCGCCAAAGTGCAATAATTTCGAAAATGAGTTCAGCCTGTTTGGACAATTCGATAGACTGGATTTGCACCTGGGCTGTGTGTCACGTATTCGGCGGGAGACTCAATTGGGAAATATTGCATCACATTCTAGTATGCTTATAGATGCAGAAATGCAGTCTCCTTAGGGCGAAATTGGCTGTACTTTTGTCATAATACCGTTCTAAACCCGATGTCCCTTATGTCGGTATACGCGACTACTGTTACGTGGGCCGTGTGGTAAATGCAAATTTGACACTAGTATAATGGTTGTGACAAAACGCACTATACCACACCATTATACATACCACAGCTTTATCACACTGCCGTCATACAGCGTTGGGATATTTTTTTCAGGTGCGTTTTTCACCAATTCTGCTCGTATGCAGCATTTATCTCCAGCAATTAATATCTGCATATAAACTGCCACTTGAACTGCCATGGCAAACTGAAAACATATTTTGTTATCAACTCCTTTTCTTGTTGAAAGACCTCATGGCAGGGGTGTTGTTATGTATACATGCTTGAGGTGGCAAATGCACCCTCAATGTTGACTATTCCTCCCAGTAATTTCAACTTCTAACATTGGACCCTCTCAATCCATTTTTGTACGCCCATGGCTTGAATGTATTTCCCCTATTAAATAATTTATGAAAGTAAAGCCAGTGCCTCACGGCCTTACGGCCCTCGATTCTCTAAGAAGAAGACATCTGGTGATTCTCAGGGAATTTTCCAGCCCCCAGGGGAACCTTATATTCATGTGCTTAAAACCCGACCATGCTCCACCGGAAAATAGCAGAAATTCGGCATGGCGGGATTTTGTTTCAGGCAGCTCTGCTCCTTCAATCGAAAATTTGTTTCAATAGGATACCGAGTTGATCGGATGAAACATTCAGTCCCGTCTTTGTCAACCCGCTTGGAGACCGCTTACACAAATCAGCTACACCCATACCTGCACACGACAAGTGGGAATCGCCCAGTATTAGTAATCGCAAACCAATTGCTAATGCTGGCATTGCTAGAAATTCGCAAACCGATTGCTGATACATCGGACGGGAAACCTCACAAGTCATTTCCGCCAATTGAACAATCCCCGACCCGCTTGTACCGCACGCTACAACAAAGCGTCGTCGGACAATGCGCACGCGCGCGCGAGCCGGCCGATCGCCGACGGGGCGGGCCAATGGGGCGGGCCGACGGGGCGGGCCGACGCGGATGTCGGCCGAGCGGCGGCGTGAGACGGCGTGAGGTGGCAGCGCGTCGGTGACGCGCGGCCAGCTTCTCGGCGCGGCGTGCGTGACGAAACACACCGCCGGCCGTGACTCAACGGCGCGCCGTGGCGGCGCGGCGCCGCCCAGCGTCCGGCGGCGGCGCCCTGGCGGGGCGGCGCCGTGCGCCACTTCAGGCGCGGCGCCTCGCATGCGACACGGCAGTTGGCGGCGCGGCGCGACGCGCCGCCGCCGCCGGCCGGCCGCGCCGCGTTCGCCGATGCCCGCGTCATTTAGTGGGTATTGTCGCGGCCGAAACGGCGCGGCGGCGGCGGCGCGATTGTCACCGCTTCCGGCGCATGGCCCCGGCGCGTCTCGCGGCGCGCCGCGACGGCGCGCCGCTGCAGCCGGGAACGACCCGTTCACAGCCATTCGGTCCGGCGACCCAGCCAATTTTCTGTCGTTGAAAACGGGCCGCGGCTCGCCGAATTGGCCGCCCGAGTCGTGCGACGGATGTCGCGTGTGGCCGGCGGGCCCGTCGGCCGCCGGCCACACGCGGCGCCAGCGCCAAACAGCCCTTTTACTGCGCCGCCGTCGTCGGGCTCAATCAGCGCTGGAAAAGAGAAACGGGCCGGCCGATCGGTTCCGTCGGCGTCGGCTGCCGGTGTCCCACGCCGCCGAGTGTGCTCCTGCACTTATTGCCGGCAGCCACGATCGGTCATAGTACTTGCATCAGGTGTGTTCCAGCGTGTATACTCCATGGTTTTTCCTTCGTTTACTTCTGGTATTTGTGTACAACCACCCATAATTCAATGATTTCTCACCGCTGTGATTAATATGTCTCATCTACGTGGATGCACACACATACAACACATGCGCATATATATATATATATATATATATATATATATATATATATATATGTGTGTGTGTGTGTGTGTATATATACATATATATACCAGTCTTTTCAAGGGCAAACACTCAAATACATTCTGTGGTGCGTCACTGGTATTACCATGATCTCCGATTCCCTGAACACTCTTCTTCCGCCCTGTGCATGTCCAAAGTAAGTGAAACAAACACACTCTTTCCGTGAATACATTAAATCACAAGGCAGTGCGCGACGTAGATCGCTAACGACGAGCACACATTCCAGGATGGGCCGCAGGGCCGAAGGCAGCGGCAAACAGTCATGCTTGTGAGCTCTGGACATGCTCGCAACGTCCTCCGCCTGCGTCGATACGTGTCCGCAGGCGCTCCTGAAGCTCCGTGGGGCCCTCTGCGGACAGCTCAGGCGGACCTGCCGCCAGCAGGAGAGGAGCCTCTCCTTCAGGTCACCGACGTCGCCGACTTCTGCGTCATACGCGAGGTCATACGTCATACGCGAAGTCGGTTTGCATCATTTCCGGGGTGAGGAAAGGTTTCCACTGTAATTGTGGTTTCATAGAGTGGAACTTGATGTGCATCAGTTATGTGAAGAATGAAGCAACATTGTTGAGCAAGGTGATTATTTAGTAGGATGTGCCAATGCATATGGATACATTGGCACATGCACACAGATACATTTCCCTTTTATTTTAATTTCACTGACAATAATCAACCCAATAATCAACATCCATACATAT
The DNA here is from genome assembly GCA_034440575.1 of Imbricaverruca yamaguchii. Classification (NCBI taxonomy): domain Eukaryota; kingdom Metazoa; phylum Arthropoda; class Thecostraca; family Neoverrucidae; genus Imbricaverruca; species Imbricaverruca yamaguchii. The sequence goes on from JAOTOL010001659.1 coordinate 3,187,527, forward strand.
CCATTAAGCAAGAAATGTACCGTCGCTCTGGTGCAATTTCGAGGAGCAACTTCCTTGGATGGCCTTTGGACATTGGAGCCAGTATCTTTGTTCATCTGTTAAATTGTGGCTACTGAGCACTCTAATTGACCATGTCGCCGATGTCGCGAGCTTCTGCGTCATGCACGAGGTGCGACCGTTGATGGCATGAGGCAGAAGTTGTTGAGCAGTTACTTCACATAATCGTAAATGTGTCATAATCGCATGTCAGTATATTTCCGTCAGGTTCTTCGATCGGCAGTGTCATGTCTTCTCCGATTCGTTTTGCTAAGGCGTGCATTGTTTGGTGGTATTTGTAGGGATCATACTTGTTATCTATGAGCTTTTGCACTTGCCGTTGTATATGCTATTTTTAAGCTGTTTAGTCATGCTAGTCACCGAGTTTCGTTGATACCTCCAGCGATCCCAGTCATTGCCGTTGTTGTTTTGTCTCGCACGCCGAAATAGTCTGTCCCGCTTTCTGATAATGCGTTTGAGCTCACTTGCTAACGACGGTAATTGAGGTGACTGTTGTGTTACACACACACGCACACATATAGACGCACAAATATTCATATTTATTGGTATGGAAATATATGCATACATATATATTTATATATATATATATATATATATATATATATATATATATATATATATATATATATATATATATGTGTATATCTACGTGTATATTTATATATACATATATGTATATATATCTTTATATATATACGTACACATATATATAACCGTTGTTGCCTAATTTTCGGCACGAAAATGGATGGTCCGTGCTGATTCTGTTTATTTTTTATTTTTTATTTTATTTCATTTTTTTATAAATAAATGTAGTCCGAGTTGTTGCTGGGGTGGCTTTAGGAACCAGGGTTCTATTACTAAGTAGAGCTTGTTGCGTGAACCCTGGCCCCACCACCCATTCAATGAAATCCAGTTATTTCTGAGACTTATGTTTTATTAGCTAACGTTTTTGACTTTCTGTAACATGTTTGAAGAAAACTAACGTTTTCTGAGATTTCGGTTATTTCGGTGTTCCTTTTGATGCCTTCACCTTCTTGTCGAACGCAGTCCCGCACAATTATTGCGACATCAAAGTCCTTGCTGCGTGCCGTGCTCGCTAAAACTCCGCGTTGACAAGTGTTACGGCACACCCGTTTTTGCCGTTGGCGGCTGGTACGAACGCCTGCCATTATCCCACCCTTACGTTCTGCCTGGCTCTGCCAGCCGTGCCCTTTCCTGCATGACTTGCCGTTCCAGCTTCCTCAATATTCGTCAATATACCGTATGTAGTTATGCTGGGAGTCAGTGGCGAACAACCGGACTGTTGCGTTTACATTACTTCGCATGGCTAAGTACCACACACCTTGTCGACCTAAAGTCTCCATATCGCCTGAGTAATTGAGCTAGTGGCCTTATGTTTTACTATGTGTTCACAACATGCCGATCCTCTCACTTGAAGGGTATAAGCCGTCTGTATGCATCTTTTGTTGTTAACTTGAGTGTGAAGTTTGTGCCGGTAGTTAGTGAACACCAGCGCTATATATTTACACCCCTTGTTAGCCGACCTTATGCCACGTCTCGAAGTGCGGTGTGTCGACGACCTCGGTTGCCGTCTCCCACAGGGCGTATCAGTAAAGCGAAAAAATACCAGCGTATTGCTTGGTACATGGTCTGACTAATAATGTGAGATTGTAATGTTTCTAGTCATTGGTTTTCCTTCCAATTCAGGCCAAATATATCACTTTCACGAAGATATATAGCGACCTATAGCCGAGATACATACGGTATACGCTTAACCCGGGCTCCACTGACAAAGGGAAGGATTTTCAAGATGGCGAATTGACGAATGACGAATTTTGACGACTTGTGACGATGTTTTTGGCGACACTTCTACACAATGCAACACAGGGTAAGCTTCAGCATATCCTAATTAAAGTGGGCAAAAGGTCACAGTAGGAACGACGGAAGCCATTTTCCACTGGAGCGAATGGGGGGAGTATTTATGCAATGTGATTCAGGAGATAATGGGAGAGCGTTTTATTTTGGTATTTTCGTGTGTCAATGCAACAGATTGTCACATATCGACTGGAACATCGGGATGCTTTACCTTACATTAATTCCCAAAGCATTTCGAAGCCATTTGACAAGCTTTTCGCTTGCTATAAAATTGGACAGATTGTGTTGGGCGTGTGGCACGGCTACCATTACCAGTTTCCCACCACCAACCGTTGAAGGACCAAACACCCTTGGTCTCACTTTCCTAACCGCTTGATAGATGTGGCTCCAACCCACTCGAATATCCGTCAAGCTTTCGGGCGAAATACGCTACCTTTGCTGTTTAGAAGGCCGATATAAACGACACGCTCAAGAAGGAAAGTCGAGCCAGTTATTCGGCCCGGGAAGACGTGCAATACGTGCGGCAGACTTTATCTCTGATCTGATCTTGGCAGGCCTCAAATCTGTGCTATGCGTTCAGGAGAGCTGCTCAGTCCTACAATCGCACGGGTAGGCGCATGATGCATTGTCACAGGCGCACAGATGCATTTTTCCTTTTATTTTTTTTTCACTGACAATAACCGACCCTCGTAGCTGACAGACGCCATTGCTTCGCAAACATCCATGCATACCAATTAAGCAAGAGATGTAGCGTCGCTCTGGTGCAATTTCGTGGAGCAACTTCCTTGGATTGCTTTTGGACACTGGAGCCAATATTTCTGTTCATCTGCGAAATTGTGGCTACTGAGCACTCCACTTGACCATGCGCGCTCAATGTGAAGTGCGTAATTCATGAAAAGCACCGGGGGAGCCACGAAATGCATTTTCTGACACCTCTTTTCCTTCGGTTATAACATGCACTCGAGTGGAGGATGTTATATTGCTCAACCTTTTCCTCTTCCGCTTAGCAACGTGGAAAATTGCTACTAAGATACATACTCAAATCCTAATCGAGTTGGAGTCATGTTAAATAGAAATACAATGAAATCGACTTAACATATTTCCATACAAATTCATCCAAAGCACAAGAATTACCCAAAAAGGCTGTGCTTAAGATCTACCGAAATTCCTCTCGATATAGGTAACAATGAAGGCAGCCTTGAAGGATCCATATTTGCCGTGTTAGTCCGGCATAAATGGGCACATACATGTTATTTATTGAAAGTCATCCGGTCGCTCCACACAATAGTGCATTTATCCTATCGTTGCTAAGCATAGCATGCATGCAGGTACACTACACATGTTCAAATGTAATCTGTTCAACATATCGCACATAATTTGCACATATCGCACATAATCTGCACATATCGCGAAATTAAATATATCTCACGGAGTATCACAAAGTACAATGTGACAAATTGTCAACTTGCTTATCAACTGCACGGTGACTATTTAAGGTAGCAACAGGATAAATGAATTTTATGTAAATTATGATGAAACTTTCTTGCATTATGATGTCAGTTTTCGCTTCGAAATTCCCTGAGATAAGCCGTCTTTGATCTGGTTTACGCTACAATAATTTCAATTTTCTCTTTTGAACATGGGGCATGACGAGGCTGCACGCGAGTTGAAAGGAGTGGCTGACCCCATTCAGAAGAAGGAATTTGCTAAACAGTTTTATGCTCGTTTTCATTGCTGTGTCCTTGTGCGCCGGTGCCGAGGCTTTGCCACCGCTGTTATGTTCCCAACCGAAGTTGGCGCGCCGCAGGGGCACAATTAACCGGTGGTCGGCGCAGGCGGAACATGTGACTGCAAGCGGCAAATGTCGTTATTGTTGGCAATGTTCGCGGGCCATGCGAGTATGCATGCGCATGCCTAGTGTGTGGCGTGCCGGCGACGGCGGCGGCACACCCACTTCCATGTGCAGAGTGCATTGTGGTTGCCGGCCGTGCCTCCTCCTCCTTCTCGGTGGTCCCAAGACGTTCACATCCGGCAGTAAAATCAACGCTCAGTCGACATTAGATCGATTGGCAATTTCGCTGAGCGACGAAGTGGCCAATGGATCTAATGTCGACTAAGAGCACTGTTAGTCAACAGTGAAAATACGTTGGCAAGTTGATTCGCCAATTTTCCCGTCAACATGCTGCTCAGCTGGTGAAACGTTTTTTCTTTCACTGGGATGGGCGCCTTCGACTGAAAGGTTCGTTGGGTGCGGAAGCACTGGACATTTCCGAAGGAGCACATTTTCCACATTGAGGGGCGCTCCATGTCCCTCGGGGCGTCTTTCGGAGTGCTAAGGGGTAGGGATGGCTGTCCCTTCCGCTTTCCCCTCTTGGATCCGTCTCTGGTATCCACCACAAGAAGCGCTACACACCACCCGTTTCCCAGTACCAGAGACAGCATCACGAAACAGCAACGCCTTCAGCTGACAGATGATCGCCATATGGCGTGCAGTCGATGTAAACAATTCAGGCACGATGGTGGGCCGCTGGTCAGCCGCTCAATGTGATAACCGTTGTCAATTTAACGGACTTGTCAGGTACGGAGAAAACCGACCCTAATTCTGGAACCCGCACCTCCCTTTTCTCCGTTTCTAGCGCACCTCTTCACGCCGGGTGTATGGTGCGTACTGCCGCACAACGTAGGTCTACACTGAACGGTCCACATTAGTTGAATTATTTTCAAAGCTCTACATTGCCGCCTAGTATTTCGAGTAGCGCACACGCTACCCGTAGCATGCACGACTGTCTGCCATGCTATTCCGGAGAGCCGTCGTCCCATTTACGCCTTACGGCTTTTCTCATGTTGTGTAAGGTAGATAAGTATTTCGTCTTCGTATGCTACCGGGGATGGACAGGAAATTGTTGATATGTGAACCGTATGTAGTTAACTAATCGCATTGTCTTCTTTGAACTCTGTCTTCAAAGCCATCAGGCAGTGTTCTAGACATCGGATAGCATGTTAGTCATCGGATAGACTTCTAACCATCTTATGACCAGTCTTTCCATGTTCAGTTTTGTCTGAGCTATTGCGCTGAGCAATGACACAGTTCCGACACGGAGCAGATCAGATCAGAGCAGAGCAAATCAGATCAGAGCAGATCGAGCATAGCGACCCATTTGACTCGGACAAGCCTACCGCTGTACACCTGGCACAAAATTGAATCCCACCGTGTCATTGTGTACACCCATGAGCCGGACTGAGGTGTGCTCATTGGCACACGGGACTTTCTTCTGACGCCACCACTGCAACAAATACGGCGATGCACGGTCAAAGCGACGCGGTGAGAAATGCCTGCGATTTGACTAAGCGCTGCGGAATGTTCCACAGAAGCAGTGACTAGCGCACACGGCCGAGCAGGCATTCCTTTTTTTGACTTCGGTGATGTGAGCCAATGACTTGGGCGACTTTCTGCCGCAACTATCGCGGCCGATTATGCAGACCACCCGGCGGATGTGACTGGTGACGCGTCACATCCGGGTGGGGCAGGCGGCGATCCTGGTCATCGTGGACTTTGCGCCGGCCGCCGGCGGAGCGCACCGGCACGGTGTGACTGTGACTGGCACTGGGCGCACCGCGTCTCCAGTCGGCGGAGCGCTTGCACAACGGTGCATGCCCGCACCAGCCACCGCCCGCCGCCGCCGTCCGTCGCGTCTGTCCTCCGCTATCGTCCGCCGCCGCCGTTCCCGCTATCGTCCGCCGCTACCGTATCCCCCTCCCCTCCCCCGCTATCGTCCTCCGCCACTGACGCTCGCTGTTGTCCCCACCCCCCGGCACCGTCCTCGCTACCGTCCCCCGCTACCGTACCCCGCTACCGTACCCGCTGTCGTCGTCCGTCGCCGTCCCCCGCCACCGACGCTCGCTGTTGTCCCACCCCCGACACCGTCCTCGCTACCGTCCCCCGCCAACCCCCGCCGCTGTCCACCGCTATCATCCCCCGCAGCCGACTCTCGGTCGTCCCCGACACCGTCCACGCTGCCGGCCATCCGCTGCCGTACCCCACCATCCCCCGCTCTCGTACTCGATGTTCTTCCCATCGAGCGCCAGCCAACAGAGATTGAACAAATATCGCAGAGAACTTGTTCATCCATAATGGGCCGCTCTCAACCTCAGTAGAGTCATGCTCCAGTTTTCTTCAGCCCCCGGGCCCTCTCCTGCTTGTAGGGGCCCATCACAGCCATCCATAGCCCTTTCTAGCTCTTATCTCGAGGGAATTTCAGGTCTGAGATGGGCCGTCACTTGTCCTCTTCAGCTCTTAGGGGTTCTGTTCATCCAACCGGGGCCCTTTGAAACCCGAAGAGCATCCTAGCCCGCTCTGGCCCTCAGGCGCCCTGTTATTCATCAGCTGTTAAGGGCCACTCCAGATGGGTATGCTCTTCGCAGCTAGCGTGGGCATTCCAGCTCTCGTTTCCACTGCCATTGCGAGCTCTCAAGGTGGGCGCCTTCAGGTTTCGAGTCCCACATATGCTATTAGATGCGTTCGATTTTTTCTTCGGTTGTATCTCTTCCCATCATTGCGATCACCTGGGGCCCATCGGCCACGAGGCGAGTACCCCTTCACCGATGGGAAACCGACCTGATTTTAACAGTTGTTGCGGTCCGGTCCGGGTCGTCTCCGTAGCCCGGGGGGCCGCTGCATCGGCCTGATGCCCGCTGCCAGATCTGAACGCATCTCCATCAGCATGAGCCAAAGCCGACCCAGCAACCATGCACGTCCGGCCTCAAAAGCTTGGGCTTTATCTATCACGCAATGGCCTTCCTCCGCGGCTTCGGCCCCATCGGTCTAAGGGCCTTTAATACCGACTCTGGGCCCTCTCCGAGGCCCGGGATCCTCACGCGACTAGGGGTCCTCTCCGTTAGCACAGAGAACCTTCTTATCAATCCAGGGCCTCCTCTGTCAGGCCGGAGACCCCCTCTGAACGGCTTGGACCTCTTCCACCATACCAGGAGCTCTTGTACGGTGTAGACCCAAGGGTCCTTTCTGATGGCTCGAGGTCCTCTTCGATGACTAAGGCCCCCTACGTCGTCTCAGGAGCCCCCTTTGACGACCCAAGGCCTTTTCTGGGAAGCCAAGGGTCCCTTTTCAAACACCTGGACCCCGTTAGGTTAGGTGTACTTTCGTCATGTTGGGCCAGCTGTCAGCCCAGGAACCACTCAAATTTGCCGGGGTCACTCTCTGTCGGGCCGGAGGTTCTTCCAACCATCGGATCCATTCTGGCGAATTTAGAGGGCACGCCCAAGAGCCTTCAATGCCTTCCCAAAGGCACTCTCCGTCGACTCGGGGGCCTTCTCCATCGATCCGGGACCTTTTCTATCAACTCAGGGTCCCTTCGTCGGTCCAAGGAGCCCTTGCGGACCTTCAAGACGGACACATGGAGGGCCCCTCCGACCCTCCAGGGGCGGAGGGGCCCTCCGTGTGACCTTCCCTTCGCTTCCCCTTGGCCACGCCACTGGCGGAAGTTCCGATCGAAAGCGTGGCGAAGGCTGTCCAGCAACGACATTTCACGATAACTAACGCCCCTGTGGAAGAGCAAACTTCCCCAGAGCCCCCTTTCATATCCGAGGAACCGTGACGCTGGTGGCTTGTCCCGTACGGCTCGGGTGTCACTGGCCCACCTGGTCGTCAGCCGCTCTCATCACGTGACAGGAGCGCTAAGCTCGCGCTGCCAGCGCTAAGCGGCGAACGCAGCAGGATATGCCGCCAGCTGTCTGACGTTGAACCAGCCGATCCGGCCGACAACGTCTCGTGCATGGCCGACACGTGATCATAGTAATCCAGCGGAAACGACACGTCCTGCGCCTACCATGTAGCGCCGGACCGCACAACTGGCGACATGTGTTGACCGCACAACTGGCGACATGTCTCTGTGTTCACCACACAACTGGCGACATGTGTTGACCGCACAGCTGACATGTGTTGACTGCACAGCTGACATGTTCCTGTGTTGACCGCATAGCTGACGAGATGTGTTGACTGCACAGCTGACAACATGTGTTGATTGCACAGCTGACGACATGTGTTGACTGCACAGCTGACAACATGTGTTGATTGCACAGCTGACATGTTCCTGTGTTGACCGCATAGCTGATGACATGTGTTGATTGCACAGCTGACGACATGTGTTGACTGCACAGCTGACAACATGTGTTGATTGCACAGCTGACGACATGTGTTGACTGCACAGCTGACGACATGTGTTGACTGCACAGCTGACATGTTCCTGTGTTGACCGCATAGCTGACGACATGTGTTGACCGCACAGCTGACGACATGTGTTGACTGCACAGCTGACATGTTCCTGTGTTGACTGCACAGCTGACGACATGTGTTGACCGCACAGCTGACATGTTCCTGTGTTGACCGCATAGCTGACGACATGTGTTGACTGCACAGCTGACGACATGTGTTGATTGCACAGCTGACATGTTCCTGTGTTGACCGCGTAGCTGACATGTTCCTGTGTTGACCGCATAGCTGACGACATGTGTTGACCGCACAGCTGACGACATGTGTTGACTGCACAGCTGACATGTTCCTGTGTTGACCGCATAGCTGACGACATGTGTTGACCGCACAGCTGACGACATGTGTTGACCGCATAGCTGACGACATGTGTTGACCGCACAGCTGACGACATGTGTTGACTGCACAGCTGACATGTTCCTGTGTTGACCGCATAGCTGACGACATGTGTTGACCGCACAGCTGACGACATGTGTTGACCGCATAGCTGACGACATGTGTTGACCGCACAGCTGACGACATGTGTTGACTGCACAGCTGACATGTTCCTGTGTTGACCGCATAGCTGACGACATGTGTTGACCGCACAGCTGACGACATGTGTTGACTGCACAGCTGACATGTTCCTGTGTTGACCGCATAGCTGACGACATGTGTTGACTGCACAGCTGACGACATGTGTTGATTGCACAGCTGACATGTTCCTGTGTTGACCGCGTAGCTGACATGTTCCTGTGTTGACCGCATAGCTGACGACATGTGTTGACCGCACAGCTGACGACATGTGTTGACTGCACAGCGACATGTTCCTGTGTTGACCGCATAGCTGACGACATGTGTTGACCGCATAGCGGACGACATGTGTTGACTGCACAGCTGACGACATGTTTTGATTGCACAGCTGACAACATGTGTTGACTGCACAGCTGACAACATGTGTTGATTGCACAACTGACGACATATGTTGACTGCACAGCTAACGACATGTTTCTGTGTTCATCGCACGACTGACGGCATGCGTCTGTGTTGATCTCATTCTCTCCAAATCGACCAGGAAAAGGGGGATTGTCCATCCTCATGTCTCAGATTTTGAGCAAAATTGGTGCATAAGGTTATGCCCTAAATCCATCTGCGAAAATTTTGGCCTCGGCCACTTCTGGAAGGTCACGCTGCAAGGTTATGTTCGGTGCCCGATAACTAAGTTAATTGTCAGTCAAAATGTAAATATCCCGACATTTTTGAAGTCGAAAAGATTCAAGGAATTAAATTACAAGAGGGCATTTCAGGATAGCAAAGGTGATGGCAAAAAAACATGGAAGTATTTGAATGAAATTATCAACAAGAATGAATTGCAAACAGTTCCTCCAATGTGTTTTGCTGATAACTCTGGGGCTACCTGTGTAAATGAACAAATACCTGATAAATTTAATACATTTTTTTCAACGATAGGTAGTGAGTTGGAAACAAAAATACCTGCGACACACATCAGTCCATTAAATTATCTTGCACAGCCTAATTATGCAAGCATTAACAATATTCCTTCTGTTAATGATGCTCAAATAGAAGACATTATTAAGACTTTAAACCCTGTTGGTGGAGGTATGGATAAAATTAGTACAACAATTTTGATTGGAACATATAGAAGTATTTTGCAACATCTAACATATTTCTTTAATCTTTGTCTGAACACTGCAACATTCCCTGATAGATTAAAATCTGCAGTTATAATTCCTGTATATAAAGCAGGGGAAAATAATAAATTTACTAATTATAGGCCAATCTCTGCTACCAATATTTTCGAAAGTACTGGAAAGATTAATACACTTTTGGGTATCATCATTTCTAAATGAAAATAATATCATGCACCCATTGCAATTCGGCTTCAGAAAAAAACACAGCGCATACATGCGAATTGCTCTGATGCATAACGAAGTAACTAAATCCCTTGTAAATAATAAATTAGTTTGTACTCTGCATCTTGATTTAAAAAAAGCTTTTGACACCGTCAGCATCAGCATTTTGTTACAAAAATTGAACTTTATTGGCTTTAGAGGAAATATATATAAACTGTTAGCATCATACTTATGAAATAGATCTCAAAGAACCAAGATACATGACATCATATCCCAACCATTACATATCACAAAAGGTGTTCCTCAAGGTTTCTTGGACCTCTGCTATTTACTTTATACATTAACGATCTCTGCAATGTTTCCAATTTGGCTAGCTTTTACTTATTTGCAGACGACACTGCCGTAACTATTACAGCTAATGATCTTTCTGAATTACAAAATAAAGTAAATGAGGTAATACCAAAAATAATTACATGGTTTCATACCAACAGATTATCTATTAATGCTGAGAAGACTGGATATCAATTTTTTTTCCAGGAAACCATGTGATGACCTTCATGTCAAAATAAATACTTCCAATATTAGAACGCATAGCTGCATAAAATATTTAGGTGTATTTATTGATGAAGACATGACATGGAAAAGCCATATAAATGCTATCTCTTCAAAACTTAGCAGGAATATTGGAATTATAGGCAAGTCTAGGTACTTTTTATCAACTTGTGAATTGCTTCTTCTGTATAATTCTTTAATATTGCCATATTTAAATTATTGTGCTGTTGTCTGGGGAAGTACGTATCACTCTAAGCTTGATAAAATTATTAAGTTGCAGAAGCGTGTTATTAGGATTGTTGATAAGAAACCGTACTTATACCATTCAAATTAATTGTTTATTAAACATAGAGTTCTAAAGTTTCTGGACATAGTTGATGAGCAATGTATTTACATCATGCTAGGTTTTCTAAGTCAATCATTACCAGCACCTCTTTCTAATATGTTTCAACTTTATGAACAAGGTGGCCTCAGAGTTAGACAACATTTTCGAATACCCTTTTCTGATATCAATTATATAATGTTTTCATTACCCTTTATTGCACCAAAAGCCTGGAATAAAATAATCTGCCCTCACTTCCACAGGATTGATGATGTACCTAGGAGTAAAATGATCTTGAAGAAACACATCAGACAATACATTATTAGAAAATATGAACTTTTTCAATAACATGTTGGTAATGGTAATGTGCTATGCATGGTGATCTGGTATCATTTGGACATTTTCGTTTAAGAATCATGTTTTCTTTTCTTCCTCTTCATACTTTTTCGTCCTTTCTCCTTAGTGTTGTAGTAGTTTAGGAAATGTGCATGTGCAAGGTTATGATTTTGTATTATTTCCCCATTAACACCTATAGCAGTTATTTTCGTGGAGCCCTCGAAGACGTTACTAGCATTGCTAATTGTCTGAGAGGGCTTCAGGAACATCTTTTACTAATATCTGGTGGCGGGATCTGTCTAACAAGAAACAGGAGCGGGGAGTGGTGTGACCTGCCTTGATTTGTTTACCATGACCTACCTCTCGCCCTTGGAATTTAACGTAATTAGGTCGCACGGGTATGGAAGGGCACTCCTGCCTACCTATTAATGGGTAGGGGAATTAAAAATAAAAAAAATAAAAAAAATTCTGACAGTATTTTAAATATGTGATGAATAATAAAAGATTTACCACGGGGCAGCAGGTCACGTGACCTCCGGTGAACTCGATGTCCGTTACATTCTTATTGACAGAATGTAAGGACCATGATTTGGCTTAAAATGTCGGAAAAATGACGTTTTTAAAAATAAATCCTCATTTGGAGAGCTCAAACATTACCATATTTGAAGTCTTTCGAAGACTGAGCTACTAACTAAGCCGTTCCTCGGTCCAATATCGTGATGCAGTTTAACAGCACATACCAAAGCTTTCTCTGTCATTGTGTGTATGATGAACAGTTTTCAAAAGTAGCAATGCACACAACTGTATAAATAATACTCACACATTTAACGAACGACATCGAGCGACTTCGACGTACGTGAAAGCTATAATCAAATATCTATCATATTGTATCGAAAGTAATGCAGGATGGGCTGTAACGGTATTAGTTTGTTACCATTAAAATGAAAATATATATTTATTGCAACGGCCAACGGTTCGGTGTCTTACCTTCTTTCTTCAAGGGTAAGCAAAGAGTGAACACGTTTTGCAGTTAGAATGCTCACAATGCACGACGTAACACGAGTTTAGACAAAAGACACAGTACAAGACCTTCATTATAAGAACACTTCCGTAAAAAATAAGCACAATCGGACGATTAACATATAGTTCCTACATAAAGTTAAGACGGAGAAAGAGAGAAAGAGAGAGAGAGAGAGAGAGTGAGAGAGAGAGAGAGAGAGAGTGTGAGAGAGAGAGAGAGGGAGAGAGAGAGAGAGAGAGGGAGAGAGATAATGTGTGGGGGTGGGGGGGGGGGTGGGGGGGTAGATACAGAACTGAGAGGGAAAGGGAGCCTATTCTTTTTATAGCCTCACCGTTGTAGCTACTTTTTTAATCCTGGCTGTTATAGTGGCTATCTTGGCCCTTACGATTATTTGTTGTCGACTCTGTAGCGATATAGGTTGCTTCGACAGTACACTTTTTGGTTATTATCAAGTTGTGCAATGGCACAGCCAGCTACCAGTGTGGGAGGTGTCCTTCCTTATCTGTATGCACTGCTAGGGCGTTTTACGTCAGACGTAGCCTCAGAGTAGCTTTGTGTTCACTTAATCACTTGGGCAATCCCCCACGTCTCTCACCAAACTAAGCTTTCTGGTGCATGCCACACGGCATCTTATATACATCACTGTCTGCGTTTCATTTTGACTTCGAATTGCGAAAAGACAATTCGATTTTTTTTTGTCGCAAGTTATCCGATTTCCGTTCCTGGTGCCGTCACGAGGGAAACGACCGGACTCATTTGTTCGGCAACGTCTCCTAGTTGGGAACGACTGGAACGATGACAGTCATGCTGTTCCGTCGATCTGGTTCCGTCTCTGGTTTATTTCTGTTTTGCATTATTAGGCGCGCTTCCTTTTCTAGTGAGACTATCATATCATTGTATCGCACGTAATTGAGGAGAACTTGTCAGAATTGAGGTGGACATTTAGTTACTTAAAGCGACGGAAAGGTAGGCAAAAGTGTTCCACGGAGGTAGAGAAGTTAAATAAAGCGAATGTGTCGTTAAGCTGGAAGTTTGAGTACACACTGTCCGTCGACATTTCCACACCCGGTAGCAGTCCTACCAAGAAACAGAAGCGAGCAGAATATTTGACCAGGTACGACCTTGTCAAAACTTCGAATGATAACTAATTAGCTATCCCCGTATTAATATTCTTTTAAGTTCTAATTCTTCTAAGTGTCCGGACACCACAGTAATTTGCATTGTGATACTACATATATATATATATATATATATATATATATATATAAATATATACATATATATATGTATATATACATATACATATGTATATATATATATATATATATATATATATATATATATATATATATATATATATATATATATATATGGGTGAACATATATATAAATATAAATACAAATATATAAATGACGTAGAATATGATTATGCCAAACTGAAATTCGACGTCATGGATTCAAACTTCGCTTCAATTTCCTCAGCAAAATTGAAAGCTATGTCGCAAAATTTGTATCATTTGAACAAAGTAAATCTTAAATGCAAAAGAGACTATTCACTTCTAACGCTGAGTATCAATGTTTTAGGAAATAGTTCGCTGAAGTGCCAAATGAATTATCGCTCTCCCATTACGTTGTTTTTGAAAACGTACGCAAACGGAATTCATTTATACTGCACATGATTCAGGTATGATCATCTGATGGCGGACTTGACACATGCACGTCCGGGGGGTGGGGCAGATATCTGCCCCCTGCTGTTTTTCCTAATTTTCCGCCATCCTAGCCGGGTTAGCAAGGCCAAACCTCGCGTGGCTACTCATTCGTCTTTTCCGCATATTCTCATACATTTTTAACCTGGGTCTTCTCTGGTCAGGTCACCAGGTCAGGCGAAGTGACCCGACATCCCTCGGAGTTCTAGGTGACATAACTTCCACAATAATTTGGCGATTGATTTCAAACTTATAGCACGTCATGATCTCATCAGGGGCCATAATATATATCACGTTTTTTGTAGCATTGACCTGAGGTCAGGTCGTGGCCATGGCTTCCCCCATTATAGGGTTATGGTAAAACATACAAATGCTTCCTGGTTACATATTTGCTCTCGGAATGACCTCACAACGGTTATGGCGTGTAGTTGGCAGCTATGCTGAATGTTACCGCCAACGGTTTTGCTTAGTGACATCACGAAGGTCACCTGAGGTCACCTGACATCACTATCACATTTCTGCGCAATATATCGCACTGCATTGAGCTAGAAGGCTCAAATTACAGTCATTGTGCTTGTACCACCAAGACGTGTCGATTGATACATTACATGCCCTCCCTAGGCTACCTCATGACCTTGATCTGAGGTCATAGTTTCGGAGTAAGAAGTATCCCTGCTGAGGCACATAGTTGGCGCCTCGATTGTCCTCTGTAAATCGAAGAGCGTTCGCCGTTTGGTACTATCTGCTACAGGTCTGAGATATGTTACGGGTGGGACTCTCAGATATCTCAGCAATATCTGAGAGTCCCACCCGATCTGGTCGAATTTGACCTATGATGACTCAGTGACCTGAATATTGACCTGAGCGAAAAACAAATGACCGAAACACTTTCGATAGAGCTTGTTAACAGCTATCCAACGCCGTTTTCCGTTTTTTTCGCTAGCTAGTATAGTTCTAGAGAACTTAGGGGGGCAGACATCTGCCCCCGGGATCGGCGAAGTTGGCGCAGACCGCCGGACGTGCGAGTGTTAAAGGAATTGCAGAGCACCAACGACTACAGGAGAAGGCTGTCATTACCGACCCTGTCGCCACTTTCCATCACAGTCACAGCCGACTTCTTTCAGACAAGGATCTACATGGTTAAAAGGAAACTGAAGAAAACATGCGGTATTTTGCCAGAGATCCCCAAAGTAAGCAAAGGTCGGCAAATCATTGGTGAGCAAAACATAATGGTAAAAGGATTTACGAGTCCAACAGCATCAGCAGGATGTGCCCTGAACAGAGTGAATATGCTTGCATGCGGCACAAGCACGGTTTGAAGGACAAGGTGCAGAAAAGTATAATCTTGGTGATCTTGCGATAAATATACGATTCATATAAACAGGACCCCGCAAGCCCACAAATAGGCTTCTCTGGCTTCGCAACCGTCAATCCCAGAAACTGCGTTCTCGCTGGAAGCAGTTGCACTAATTCCGTGTCTGTGTGTGCATACCACCGAAACCGTAAGCTGATAACATCAGCTCCTGTTGATAGCCGAGATCGCATGGCTCAGGGCTGTGCTTGCTGTCCAGCTGAGGCTGAAGTTATGACGCTCCTGTAGAATGCAGGAAGAGATGATATCGAGAAAGGGGGCGAGGAAGAGAATGACAGTGACACAGACGACTTTTACAACGATTTCGCTACAAACAATGGGTAAATACTGATCGTTGTACTTTGTTGGGCATCGTGGAGACAAAAATGGAGGGTCTCCAATCCTGGAATAAACCGACAGCAAAGCTACCAATCATCACTTTGTGTCACATTAGCAGAGCCAACATTTCCAAATTCTGAAGGAATCGGTGACAGAGGGAGAGGTCATCATTGGGGAATATTTTTTTTTCTGAAAATCATTCGCTCGTGATACCGGATGCCGTGCGGGGTTTTCACTGGGAGGCAAGTCAGTGCACCGTGCATCCCTTTGTTGTGTACTGGCGAAGGAATGAGGAGTCGTGCCACAAAAGCTTCTGCTTATCTATGATGCCACAAAACATAGCACAAGCATGCTGTACCTTATTTATTATTAAAAAAACGCCTCATTCCGGAAGTGCTGTCTCTTGTACCGTGTCTGAAAAGGGTTTCCTATTTCTCTGACGGGTGCGCTGCCCAACACAAAAACAAGTATAACTGTACCAATGTGTGCAATCACGAAAATAACTTGGGCATTTCGTGTGAGTGGCACTTATTCGCTACATTCGCTACATATTCGCTACATCACACGGCAAGAGGGCTTGCGATGGCATCGGCGTACACTGACCAGATCCAGATCGCACTCTCAATGCCTCAATACCTGTCTGGAAAGTTGTGTTCCGTGTAAAGTTTTCTTTGTCACGAAGGAAGAGGCGGAGAAGGTCACTGCTAGCCTCGCAGGGCACTTCGCGTAAGCTCTCCTGTCAAGGGAACACAACAGAAATTTCACAAGTTCTGGCCCGTTGATGTCGCGACCGTATTGGTACACGTATTGCCGAACAACTCCACGAAAATGTCGTGAAGGTGTCACGAAAGGTTGACAAAGACAAGCTAAGCACGAGGCAGAAACAATAGGCAGAAACATATGAAGCATGGTTTGTTACCGCAGCTACTTCCCAGTTTGGGTGTTGACCTGTCTTTTGGCATATAACAAACAACTTTGGATCGTTTCATGGCCTCAAATATGTTAACGGTACTTTGATGCACTTCTGACGGGGCACGGCTGTGTCGTGATGTACCTCCTTATTTCTCAGTGAGATACATGTTTGTTCTAAACATACAATGACTATGTAACCATGGTGTATACATTGCTTCATGAATCCCTACGGATCGTGTTTTCAGTGAGAATACAAACATTAACAGATGTCGGAGTGTGTTGTCAGTGAATGAAATTGAGGCGCATTTGCTCAGAGAATGAACTGGACATTACAAAACACAGGCTATTGGTGCCGACCACAGTTCTGTTGAGAACTATGACCACTTTGGACCATAGTAGGCGCCTTTTATCTGACATAGATGACTGGATGTTTGAGGAAAACACGTACATTATAAGACGTATATCCACACAATGCACGAGAACACCTTGCTACGTGTTATCAAACTACATCTCGATTTTGGACGAAATGCCGACATATTTAGGAGTTTAATCCTCGAAAAACTTGCAATATGGGAAAATTGGTGCTCTGAAAATGAGGATGAAATGAACAGTATTTTTGATTTGCTCTATACCAAGCCAAATTATGGTTTTTCCATTCCGTAAATAAAATAATAATAGTAATTTCATGGGCATCGAGGTCACCGGAGGTCACGTGACCTGATGTTATGGCGGTAACTATTTTATCATTAATCACGGATTAAAAACATTTTCAGAAATGGATTCCTTGAATCTTTGGAAGCTCAAAAATGTCTGGATACTTATATTTTGACTGATAATTAACTTAGTTATCGGCCACCGAACATAGCCTTGCAGCGTGACCTTACAGAAATGCCCGTGGCTATAACTCCTGAACCGTTGATCTGATTGAAGTAAAATTCGCACAGACGGATTCAGGGCATAGAATAACCACATGCAATCATTTAGGTCCAGCTCTGAGAGATAGCAGTGCCGGACCCTGGTCGATCAGTCGCGGAATGACATGTTTTTTGACATGTTTCTGTGTGGGTTGAGTTCGGGCGGCACTGAACAGTCCCCTCACTGCGCGCAATGGCGCCGCAGCACGGTCACGCCAAGCCGCGGGGCGGCGCCGTTAGCCGTGAATGTGCATAAAGTGTGCCGTGAACCAACCAATAAACAAACAAACAAAAAAACATACCCTTGGTGTTTCCACCATGAGACAAGAGGCGCAAGATTATCAGTAGTGGTAACTAATGCCGACACACAATGCCTTTTCTTTACCCATACTACTCGGAGATCAACACCCCTTTCTAATCAAACTACTTTTCATCTTTCTCCGACAAACAAACTTGCTACAGGAACTGTAATATGACTTTTACAACATAACATTTTTCTTTATTTCTCGGCACGAAATTGCCTGAGTACGCCGAAGTGCCTATTTTAACCCGCGCCATCTTTCCGGCCAGATCCTCACACCCCGTCTGGGGGGGGGGGGGATTAGTAACCCCTCTAAAATCCAAACTATGCATCGCACGAAAACGAAAGAGATGTCATCGGAAAGAGCTCAACGAATAGGGTCCGGGTCCACCCCCAAAACAATTCCCCAAAAGTGACGTCATCAGGGGGCTAGATTTTCACGACTTTTCACGACTTACTTTATATTTTTGGCTCTGGGGAGTTCATTTTGGGGATATATGAAAAAAACAAAATTTATTTGGAATGATAAAAGGACAGCGGAATCGATCAGGGCTTTAATTTGTTTTGGCCAAGAAAAATAAAAATGTTTTTTTTTAAAAGAAATTTCAAAATTTTGAGTTTTCAAGTTTTCTCTACTTCTCCTTTCCAATTGGTAGAGTAGACCGAGAAACGTTGTTGGAAGTCAACTTGCCCGAACAAAAATACTTACTTTAGCCAGAATCCTCCATTTGAACTGCAATTTGGCAAATACGCAAAATTTATAAGTAGTCAAAAACGAAAAAATGAAAAATTCCACTCGTACGTTTTGTTGCATCCCTAAAGATAAGCACCCGGTGAAAGTTTTATTACAGTATATGTATCCGTTAAAGCGTGACGACTGGTTGAACTTTTTTGGAGGTGACCTCACTTGACTTTGGCTCGTTAACCTGTTGACCCTAGATGACCTGACTTCAAAATTCATAAACAGCGTCCCAAATTGATGTGGGAAAAGGTATGCCAAATTTGAGCGCGCTACCGCGCGCCGTTCGTCCATAATCCGCGAAAAACCTGAGGGGGCGGTTGAAGACCCCCGAGACGGGACGGGTTAATATAACTCAAGGTAAGTACCTAAATAATAGTTTTATCAGTATACAACTAACGCATTATTGAAGACATCAATAACACATGGTTGTCGACATGACTACCACACGTTTAAAGCACGTTGAGAGCTGGACGTGACTGCAAATAGAAGTTGTCGTTATTGTCACCAGGTGGCGGGCGCTGTCTGCTGGTGCGCCAGCTTAATCTGATCATGTGGTGTCCGTGGGATAGCCAAGTTCAGTGGGCAGCCGCCCCCTGGATGGTCAGAGGAGACCCACGAGCAACCGCCTTGAGGGCCCTCAAAGCGGTCGCCCTGGACGTACCAGGACACGATTTGCAACAAGCTATTTGCAACAAGCCTCGCAACAAGCAACAAGCCTGTTGCTTCAAGCCTCTGCAACAAGCCTCGCAATGTTTGCTACAGCACATGTGTTAGTTGGTTGCAAATACCCGAAATTGTCCCGTCCTCTGTTCCACGTTACCTCGTGGGTGGTACGAAATTTGAAAAGGGGATCGTCTACTTTGCACCAGTGTTGAATTTAAGCAAAACTATGCAGACGAGAGTGGTCCGGGCTGACGGGTGGGCTCCCGGACCGATAGAGTACCGGGCATCAGTCGCATACAGCTTTTAGACTCATATTACACTGGAAGCTTCCCTATTAGTCTCCCATATCGCAAAGTGTCCTTCTCTGGTGTCGTGCTCAAGCATAATGGATCACCACCAGACCGAATTTGTCCCTTGGGCATAGCGCGCTGTGAGGGACGGGAAAACGCAGTTTTTTTTCAGGAGCTTCAAACCATACAACCGTAGCCACTGTTATTTGTTGTCATTCTCGATTCCTAGCACCTGTGGCATGACAACCTTGCCAGCAGATGCAGAATGTAGCCGGTCCATTTGTCAATATCATCTGTTGCTGCATTGCCATCTTGCTTCGACACGATGACAGATCTTGTCTTCGACTACTATCTTCAGCTCTACGAGGAAGTGAACTCCAGGACACTGGTCTACACAAACCGTTAGTGCACAGCTAACGATCAGCCTTGTTGCGGATTGCAACCAAAGGAGAACCCGATATTGTCGGCTATATTCCTGCCTTCGGACGACGAACGAAAGCTCCGTCTAGCTCGGCAAAAGCACAAAATGGAGTGGCGGTAACGGCAACGGCCAAAACAATAACTAAATCGAGTTGGGTAGCTTCTAGAAGAGCATACGGTCAGCTGACCAACAGCTGATCGCTATTTACATCGAGGCGACCATATGCTACCATACAAAACGTCTGGTCACAATATTTGCAACAAGCCTCGCAGTGTTTGCTACAGCACATGTGTTAATTCGTTGCAAATACCAGGCAATTGTTCCGTCCTCTGTTCCACTTTACCTCGTGGGTGGGACGCAATTTGAAAAGGGGATCGTCTACTTTGCACCAGCGTTGAATTTAAGCATAACTATGTAGATGGCCAAATGTGGTACACGATCAAATTAGCCGCCCAAAGCTCAGCTTGAGAGCGAACCTGTTCCATATGTTCCAGCATTTTGGCGCTTGGAGCTGTACGTCAATGTCTCCGTATTGCACGCCTTTCTCATACTTTAGTCAGAGCTCAGCGAAGAAATGTAAATCCAAGCATCGAATCAATGAGAAAATTGATATATAATTTACTCATCCTGCCCCACACCACACCGTATCAAAATCGTTGGGAACCTCAACGTTTATCTTTATGTTCCCAATCTTCTTTATCTCATAACCCCCATGTGGCCAGAACGGGCCGAAATAACTTTGAGCGAAACACCAAAAAAAAAAAAACGGAACGTTTCGTACCACATCCACTCATCCTGCTCCCCTTTCCGAACTATCTTTATCTCCGCATCACTTTCTTAATCCCCTTTATCCTGTCTCGAAGTAGCGGGAGCTGGCAGAAATGTGGTTGACAAATATTTACATTGTAATGTAGGTCCTTTGTCGACTTCAATCATGACCTCTGATGACCTCACCTGACCAATGACAGATCAGCCATTGCAACATTGGATTTGGGAGGTTCGCAAAGCGATCTTTCCAACGACGTCCCGACACTCCCCTTTATCATTGTTATTGAAGGTTGATGATCCCAATGTGGCAACGACCAGCGACACGTGTGCCAACATACCCTGCATTGCGAACATGATCCAAGGTCACACTATTGGACAGATACGCCTGCCTTTCTTGTTTTGTGATTAACACCATAGTTCTACGGAACAATATTCACCTATGTAGTTAGTGGCCGGGAGCTTTTCGAACATGGTGTGAACTGGGCAATGTAAAATGACGAATGCTAATGCCTGATACGACGAAAACGCAGTTCGAGACGACGTATTATACGCTCTGGCGAATGGCACAAATTCCCCTTTATGTCCCTCACTGAACATTGCTAATCCAAATATGGCAGTGGCCGTCCAAGCAAGATGTTTAGCATTTTCATTTGAAAAATGAGACACGGTGCAGGCGAGTCATTGCCTGGTCTGAAGCTGACCCACATCAACAAAGTGACGCCCTTACTGACCTAGGTTGTCGCAGACCAGGTCATCACCACTGTTGTTGTCCAGGGCGACCTGGCTCTCGCCAAACTCACTCAGCCCGTCCAATGCATCAGTGTGTGTTGGGCAGGTCCGGGGCCATAGCCTGCCCAGTACACCAGTGTGTGTCGGGCAGGTCCGGGGCCATAGCCTGCCCAGTACACCAGTGTGTGCCGGGCAGGTCCGGGGCCATAGCCTGCCCAGTACACCAGTGTGTGTCGGGCAGGTCCGGGGCCATAGCCTGCCCAGTACACCAGTGTGTGTCGGGCAGGTCCGGGACCATAGCCTGCCCAGTACACCAGTGTGTCGGGCAGGTCCGAGGCCATAGCCTGCCCAGTACACCAGTGTGTGTCGGGCAGGTCCGGGGCCATAGCCTGCCCAGTACACCAGTGTGTGTGGGCAGGTCCGGGCCATAGCCTGCCCAGTACACCAGTGTGTGTCGGGCAGGTCCGGGGGCCATAGCCTGCCCAGTACACCAGTGTGTCGGGCAGGTCCGGGGCCATAGCCTGCCCAGTACACCAGTGTGTGTCGGGCAGGTCCGGGGCCATAGCCTGCCCAGTACACCAGTGTGTGTCGGGCAGGTCCGGGGCCATAGCCTGCCCAGTACACCAGTGTGTGTCGGGCAGGTCCGGGGCCATAGCCTGCCCAGTACACCAGTGTGTCGGGCAGGTCCGGGCCATAGCCTGCCCATACCAGGTGTGTCGGGCAGGTCCGGCCATAGCCTGCCCAGTACACCAGTGTGTCGGGCAGGTCCGGGGCCATAGCCTGCCCAGTACACCAGTGTGTCGGGCAGGTCCGGGACCATAGCCTGCCCAGTACACCAGTGTGTCGGGCAGGTCCGAGGCCATAGCCTGCCCAGTACACCAGTGTGTGTCGGGCAGGTCCGGGGCCATAGCCTGCCCAGTACACCAGTGTGTGTCGGGCAGGTCGGGGGGGGCCACAGTCTGCCCAGTACACAGTGTGTCGGGCAGGTCCGGGGCCACAGTCTGCCCAGTACACCAGTGTGTGTCGGGCAGGTCCGGGGCCATAGCCTGCCCAGTACACCAGTGTGTGTCGGGCAGGTCCGGGGCCACAGTCTGCCCAGTACACCAGTGTGTGTCGGGCAGGTCCGGGGCCACAGTCTGCCCAGTACACCAGTGTGTGTCGGGCAGGTCCGGGGCCATAGCCTGCCCAGTACACCAGTGTGTGTCGGGCAGGTCCGGGGCCATAGCCTGCCCAGTACACCAGTGTGTGTCGGGCAGAGACATCCGCCAGGAAGCCCGCCGCCAAGAGGCGCCGCTTCGACCGCGACAGATCGCCACAAGCACAACCAGCCGGACACTCTGGTGAATGTATTCGATACGTTTGGCACATGGGATTACAGCGATGGTGACAGCGAGAAGGCCAGAGTAGGAACTGTCGGAGCTGTGGCGAACACAGGCAGCACGCGCTGGCCGCCGCCGCCGGCACTCCCGGCACAGGAAGCCGCCACTGGCCAATATGTACAACACACCAAGTCGACACCGAGAAACCCAGCGGTCACGGCTCGGGGTTCCACCCGGCGCAAGTAAAGCAACCAATGCAATCCAGTTCTAGATTAATCGTGAAACTTTGGCAAAATAAAATAATGGCTGAGCAGAATGTGCCTTGGATTGCGTGTTTACCATGCAGCCAGGCCAATAGGCGCAACGAGCGGATATGGATACACATGTTTCACTGCACACAAACATAGGTGCTAAAATATTGTTCAAAAACAGAAAAATATACGCACTTTTGTTCTAAGTGCAGAACGTTCAGCTGGATTAGAAATTCAGTGAATCAATTGTTCAACCAGGCATACATACGCTAACATCTAACGCAGTTCATATTTTCAGCTCAAGGCAGTTCCCTCGAATGCAAACTTAGAAATGCGAATGATCAATTCTAGTCGATGCGGCCTAAAGCCCAGATAACGAGCCCCCAAAGCTAACTCAAATCTGCTCAACTTCAATCGGGTTTCCAGGTACATGGCGGTATGTCTCAACACTCGGGACAGCAAGCTTCCGATGCCAATGTTCCATCTCAGATATCCATGTTCGCGAATGTTCGGATGCAAATGCTCATGTATGCCTGCGTATACGCAATATGTTGTGCAAATGCTCATATATGTTCGCACACGCAAATGTTCGAGTACAGATGGGATTAGGTTGGTTGGTTGGTTGGTTATTGGGGCTTAGTTGCGCAGACTGCGTTGAAGCCAGATAAAGCTTTGTTACGTGGAGCTGTTGAGGCTCTCGGCCTCACACACACATATTGCAGTCCGTTTAAAAAGCTTGAACAACCCACATACGTGAATGATCATGTTAAAGCTAGTGAATGAGTCAAATGAAAGACTATATGAACCTACTAATTGAATGGCACCAGCCAGTAGCTACAGGCAAAAATTGAGGTGCAATTCACGAGAAACATCGCTAGAGGCTGATATGCTAATGCTAGTAGCACATGGGTCATTTCAAGTGTCATTAGAACCAAAACTAGGGAAGGCGTTGATGTAATTTAGTCGCGTCAGGTCTGCACGGTCAAGCAGTTGCATGACAGCATTTTCGTGCGTGTAACTTTTTGCAGCAAAAACAGTCTTTTTCTCACGAAGTCGACTTATGATTGTCAAACAGCGCGTGAAGGTACGAAAACACAATCAATCTGCACTTGAGCACAGTTAGAGCAGTTTTAACGCTATTCTTTCTAAATACGAAAAGCTGTGACGTGAAGGCAAAGAAGGTGTGGCTTGTCTCCCGCCGGCTATGTTTGTTCCGTGCCTGCCTCCCGCTGTTGGAGGCGCGCTGATCTCACAACAGAGGGGCGGGGATGGCCGAGTGGTTAAGGTGTCGGGCTATGGGAACCAAAGGTCCCGGGTTCGACCCTAGCGCCACTCAGGACATTTCCCAATCCCGCGGCCCGCCGGCGAGACAGTGTGGGCGGCGCCATTAGCCGTGAATGTGCATAAGGTGTGTCGTGAACCAACCAATAAACAAAAAGATCTCATAACAGAGGTGGCGTCACGCTGACTTTTGACTTCATAACAGAGGTGGCGCTGCTGGCCGGTTCACTGTTTCACGGATATGTACCTTGCTATCAGAGGTGCGTTAGTGCAGTCATTCACGAGACCGACAGGATCACGTCAAGCTCCCCGCCGACACTCACGCGCGGTCCTGTCGGCAGCGGCGACCCTATTGGGAAGCGTCGTTCGTAAGTTGAGCACGGAAGAGTTGAATTTAACTGAATACCCGAGCACAGAAATACGATACGCTTGCATATTGTATGAACTACTCGGAGAAACCCTTTCGCTCATGTGTATCAACAATGATTACCGAGTATTATTGTTCAGAGCTGTGTCAGGGGTGTTATCAGGATGGGTGACTTCTCACCATAGAAGGCCCATTCGGCACCATAGCAGTTCGAAAAACTAAGCCTGCAGCTGAATCAACTCGCAGTATCGCTTGTCATCATGGACATGTCTATGATAGGCGAAATACAGTGATAGTGATAGGCGAAATACAGTGATAGTGATAGGCGAAATACAGCTGCGTAGCTCGCTATACAGCAACATATGTATCCTCTTGGAGCGATACAGAATGCAAATGTACCCTTCAAGTAAATGTTTAAACATGAAAATCATGTAAAATCTCATTTATGGTACCAACTTGACCACATACGTAAAAAAGCAATAACAAGCGAACTAATGGTGGCCGACATGGAGTCTATGATGTTTCATCATGTCAGCTAGAGTTGTCGATTTTTCATAATAAGCATACTAGGCTACATTAAACGATGAAGTACAAAAAATGAAACAAATTCCTCCTGAATGTCTGTGTAAAACTTAAAAAAACTTTGATGGAGTGTTTGCGTAGACAAGCATGTGCGATACGAAAGCATCAATGGTACGAATATCTACGTGAACGAAAACTTCCGTTTGCCAACAATTGCGTTTACGAACTTTTTTGGGACTATGGTTTAACCGGGGGCTACCTGATCTGTGGATTTTAGAGGTCACCGAAAATAATACAATTGACCTCCGGTCCTGAGACGCACACAGGAAGTGACCCTAAGCTAATCTCAGCGACTCAACACCACAGGGGAATAAACCGGATCGAAAACGGACCGAAGCGAACTCAGACCTGCACGGGCTACACACGCACCGCCTCGGCACGACAGAAAGACCTGACAAACGTGACCGACTGACGGCCACTGCAGCTGGGCGCGCCGATAACCAACACAAGCATATACAACGCGTCGTCTGAACCACTAACCGCCGCGCCTACACAATCACCTGCCCGAAGTCGGACGGTCGAACGGCTGTCGACAATACTGACTATCTAAAGCTCGCTGTGCGGCTGCCGTGCCAACGCACAGGCCAGGCGATGGGTGCGATACAAACGCACCCTCTGTTTGCACACACACACATACGCACATACCGTGCGTGGGCCCGGATGGTGTGTGAGCGCGCCGCGCCCGGACGGTGGGGGTGGCCGCGGCTGTGGCCTCACGAGTGCGGCTGGCGCGACGAAACCGGCGGCGCCGCACCAACAACGGGCGCGCGGCCGCCGACCACCTGCGAGCCCGTGACGCGTGTGACGCAGACGTCCGTCACCGACACCGACCGGCGGCCAGTCACGACCCGCCCACCACACACGCCCCGGCCTGCCGCCTGAGCGGCAGGTCACACCTGTCGCCCGCCACGACGCCCTGCACTCGGCACACAACTGCTCGGTGTGTGCTCTGAGCTCTATGCTCTGAGCCTGTGCTCGCCTGTCCCCGAGCCGGAGGTTACGCACGTCTCCTCACGGAGACAGAGCAGTCGCCGCCTTCTCCCGGCCGGCGACAGCCACAGACGCCCCTGAGACGACCCCGCCGGCGCTGCAACGGCTCGTCCCGCTCCGGCGAGGCGAGAGCAGCGGCGTTGGCCGGCGGCGGCAGACACTGGATGTCGGTGCAGCCGGTGGCGGCCGCTACACGGCCTTCATGGGCGGCTTGAGCGGCGGCTGCAGGTAGCCGGCGCCATCCGCCGACGGCTTGGCCATCAGGCGCACCGTGTTCTTCAGTGCCTGCCGCTTGTTGCAGAACCAGATGCGCACCACCTCGCGCTCGTAGCCGAGCCGCCCGGCCAGCTGCGTGATGTCCTGGCCTGCGGTCACAGCGTACTGTCAACATCCGGTGCCGTCCCATATGACCGACACCTGGGAGCACGGGATAATGATTGCTGTCAAATGGGATCACGGGACAGTACTGTCACATGGGGCCACGGGACCATACCGGGCCCTGCAGTCACGGGACAGTACTGCCACATGGGGCCACGGGACCATACCGGGCCCTGCAGTCACGGGACAGTACTTGCCACATGGGGCCACGGGACCATACCGGGCCATGCAGTCACGGGACAGTACTGCCACATGGGGCCACGGGACCATACCGGGCCCTGCAGTCACGGGACAGTACTGCCACATGGGGCCACGGGACCATACCGGGCCCTGCAGTCACGGGACAGTACTGCCACATGGGGCCACGGGACCATACCGGGCCCTGCAGTCACGGGACATTACTGCCACATGGGGCCACGGGACCATACCGGGCCTGCAGTCACGGGACAGTACTGCCACATGGGGCCACGGGACCATACCGGGCCCCCTGCAGTCACGGGACAGTACTGTCACATGGGGCCACGGGACCATACCGGGCCATACAGTCACGGGACAGTACTGCCACATGGGGCCACGGGACCATACCTGGCCCTGCAGTCACGGGACAGTACTGCCACATGGGGCCACGGGACCATACCGGGCCCTGCAGTCACGGGACAGTACTGCCACATGGGGCCACGGGACCATACCGGGCCCTGCAGTCACGGGACAGTACTGCCACATGGGGCCACGGGACCATACCTGGCCCTGCAGTCACGGGACAGTACTGCCACATGGGGCCACGGGACCATACCGGGCCCTGCAGTCACGGGACAATGCTGTCAAATTGGGCCACGGGACCATGCCGGGCCCTGCAGTCACGGGACAGTACTGCCACATGGGCACGGACCATACCGGCCCTGCGTCACGGGACAGTACTGCCACATGGGGCCACGGACCATACCGGCCCTGCAGTCACGGGACAGTACTGCCACATGGGGCCACGGGACCATACCGGGCCCTGCGGTCACGGGACAGTACTGCCACATGGGGCCACGGGACCATACCGGGCCCTGCAATCACGGGGCAGTACCGCCACCTGGAGTCACGGAGCAGTATTTCCACCTGAAGTCACGGGGCAGTACTGGCACCTGGGACCATACCGGCACTTGGGGCCACGGGACAATACCATCCCCTGGGGTCACAGGATGCGGAACAACGCTGCCACACCCCGTAGTGCATATGGGGCTGCTTGACCAGTGCACCAGAATCATTTTGGCGCTAGTGTGTCGGAGTGCGAAATTATTTCCCAACACGTTGTAGAAGACTGGACAACTATGGTGAGATTGCATACAGGACCAGAAAAGCGATGGATTTCCCCTAGTACGATATTTCGTATCTTTGTTAATGTAGCTCACAGCATGCTATGCAGGTCGAGACATATGCTTAGCTTCGACCTTACTGTGCATTCTTAGATCCACACCCAACCTCAATCTGGGCCGAAAATTGCTCCATTCGCTGATACATTTTATTTGCTTCGCTTTTCACATTAAACACACTGAAACTTCACGACAGGATAACCATGAGCGTCACTGCCGAAAGGGAAATGACCATGGACATGAATCAGTGTCGCTCTCCCGTGACCTGGCAGGGCTGTCAAGCCAAAACAACAGCTTAGATATAGCATAGCTTTGAATCGTCCTCGTTTCTGTGCTTTAAGGAACAAAAGGCAAACGCTTATGAAAACCTTAGAGCTTTTAGCAACCTTAGAGCTCCCCCAAAATTTATCCAGGCTGTGCAACTGTGCATACAGGGCGGATGGCAGATACCATCCCCCTCCAAAGACATCTGATGTCTGGGAGGTGGAGACAGCCTATGCATAATGTTTGAGACCTGAGGGAGTATTATATATACACTTTTTCAGCAGGTAAACATGGCGGCACTAAGCATTCACGGCCTCTGCTATTGTTCCAGGCGGACGCGCTTGCGCTGCCCCGATGACTGAGGACGAGGACTGAAGTCCGAGGACAAGGACTGAGGACAAGGTCTGATGACGAGGACTACACGGGACAACCGTGGGAGGAAAGAAGAGTGGATCAATTGAGGACGATATAAGTTTGTGCAATCAGTAATCGAGGTGTGCACCACCGCTACCAGAGGTGTCGTGATGTCCTTACAGGTCCAAGTAGGTTTACCTAGACAAGGACAGGAACAAAGATATACAAAGAGATGGGGGCGAGAAGAGACCACGGGAAATATGAGTGTCGGGGTCATTGCTGACCTTAGCGAGGTCAACGAGGCGAGCTGTCTCACCAATGTTCAACAAGTCAACTACATTGGCGAAACAGCTCGCCCCGTTCACCTACAATTAATTGAGCACCTACGCAATGCAAACAAAAAACAACATTTGACATACTGATGGGACATAATTTTAGACAAGCCTACAGCAGCAACAGTATAGCTTCTGCCACCATACCTCTCGCCCCAGAGACCATTTAAACATGCAAAGACCACCCTGAACGCAAAATCAACACGCAAATGTAGATTCACGAGTTCAGACTACTCGCTAAAGAAAAGTTAAATAGTAACTATTCATACTGGCGCTTGGTGAAGTGAACAAGTAGAGGGTATTGTCACAGCAATCCTCTTTGTGTTAGCATTTGCTATTCACGGTGGTGCTCTTGTGTAACCTTCACATGTGCAGATATACACTCTCGACGATGTTCCAATGCTCCCTATACTATGACTTGTTTGAATGCATGTGACCACGGACAGCCCTGGGCAATAGCACCAAGCTACTGGGGTGTCGCTTAGCTACACATATGACACATGTGGCGATTGTGTTCTATACCAGTCTATAAATGTGCGCGCACCAATTGAACCAATTACGGTGCAGCAATTTTGTGACAATATATAAATAGTTTTCATCAAAGCGCCTTCGAAATCCATCGATCAATCGACGAGTGAGTACATTTGAGGAAAATTTACCGGTTACAAATGATATAGGGCGTACGTGCTGCCACGCCAGTCAACCTCCCGTGGAAGGGACTTAAGGACTATAAATACAGCTGTTTTGGATAGTGCGCTTCACGAAAGCCATTCTTTCTATTGTAACAACTCTGCACTGTAATTGGTGAGCTTGGCGTGCTCACAGATACAAAACTGACACAGATGACGATAGCCGCATGCGCTATATATGTAGCTGAACGACACCCCAGCAGCTGATTGCTATTCCCCAGGTCTGGTCCAACCTGACTCGATAGGCTTCGACCACGGGCTGCACCCGAGATATACTACGCTAAATCAAACTTCCAAATAATTCTAAGGACGGCTATTTTATAAGTGAATACTGTGTAGCATCATGTCTTACATCCAGCAAGTATTTCACGCTGAAATGTATTTAAGGTGGATTAATGTGTGACTTAATGCGAATTAATTACTTTGTTTCAAAAGCTTCATTTTTAGTTATAAATTGTGCAGTTCGGAGACGATAACTGGGGTAAATCGAATCGATTTCATATCTGTTCTAGATGATGCATATAAATGTAGAATTGCGCTAATAAGAGGTGTGCGTGAGTGAATTCAGTACCTTCTTTCAGGCATATAATGCCGATGAGATTGGCCATTGGAATACAAGGTGGA
The DNA here is from genome assembly GCA_034440575.1 of Imbricaverruca yamaguchii. NCBI lineage: Eukaryota > Metazoa > Arthropoda > Thecostraca > Neoverrucidae > Imbricaverruca > Imbricaverruca yamaguchii. The sequence continues at coordinate 3,217,751 of JAOTOL010001659.1, forward strand.
AGAAAGTTTCCTTAGAACTTAGGATATAGCATTGACTACGGTGTTTCGGTCGTCTATCATTTCCCCTTTATGGCTTTAACTCAGATGGGCCCTGCAGCTTTTTAGCTTCCACATTTGATGACTTTTCACCAATTGGATTTTCGAGGACTACCTATTACCTACGGAATATATTCGACGGCGATATACACACAATCAACGATGACAAAACGGCACTGGATGCATGAGTGCAATCTCTGGACGTGCCTGGGAGTATGCCCCCCCAAAAAAAAAACGTCCCCGATCTTAATCAACCCTGTGGCACTGATCGGGAAAAGTGACCACAAAACCGGCTTAGCACTTCTCGACTTTCGGGCCACCCCTTCGCCCATACGGGGACGGTCGGAACGATCGCGACACACACTGGCGAGGTCAGCGCGTGCGTGTGTGTCACGCCAACGCCGCGCGATGTCCGAGCACCACCGGCACTCACCGGACGGGTGGGTGCTGCGCTCGAAGTGGGCGTTCAGCGCCTCGAGCGCCTGCGGCGTGAACGAAGTGCGCCGCTTCCGCTTCTTGGACGGCTCCTGGCTGCAGAAGTCCACCAGGTTCTGCGCGCCCAGCTTGTGTCTGCTGGCAGAAGGTGCCGGCTCAGATTACAGTAGTTGCCCGCTGCCGGCAGAAGGTGCCGACTCAGACCACAGTAGCTGCCCGCTGCCGACCCCCGTCCCGCATTGGAGCCACATTGGCACCTCCTGTCACGGCACAATAGGCACCGCCGGACAGACAATGTTGGCGCGGAATTCCCGGCCAGCTTACGAGTGTTGGATTTGTGCGTGTGTGTACGTTAGGATCTCTAGGTTACAATGTATGGCGTGGTGTTGATACCTCGTCACGGAGACGCGCTTATCGTGAAATTGTTAGTGCCGGTACTTAAGCTCTTGCCATGTATATTTTGCTTGCGTTCATTCACAAATTTTGACTCGTTCGGTGTAATTTGTCCTTGTAATCGTGCATCATGTGCCGAACTATATTCCCGGTTCCTCGTGCGTAACGCTGCGGCGCCGTTGAGAGGGGCGTTTTTGAAGGCGACTGCTTCGACCGATACTTGGTGGGTGACGCGAGTGCCGTACTGAATTTGGCCGGCATAACCTCGGCATGCATTTCTCGCGCAGCGCGCGATCTTCACGTACGCAAAGTGCAGCAACTAATAGTTAAATATGATGCAGAGATGAAAAGGACTGGACATGCGTACTTGCGTAGGTGTAGTGGTTCACCTATGCCTGTGCAGCTGTTAGTTTATCGGCTCATTGATAGCTAACTGCGCTGACGATCCCATCGCACTTATGGCCAGCTGTGCTGCGTTCGTCGTGCCCCAGACCGGCTGTCTGACTGTAGTCGGTGTGTGAGTTTCATCCGTAAAATGAGGTTCCTGCCTTGTGATTCTCAAACATATAGCATACTGAAGGCACGGGCCGCTGCCAGCCATAAAGCTATAATTAAGCTGGACTCCATAACTTTGTATCTGATATGCTACTACATCTTATTCCAAACATAACTAAACAGTAAAAAAATGAGCGGCGCATTAGCCAGTGCTATTCATGTAGCTCTAGGGCCTCGGCGGAGGCGATCGAGGCGCCCCTAAAGCCAAATAGTTAGCATATGAGTGCAACTGCCATTTTTCTACTAAGGCCAATCAATGAAATGTAGGTTGAACAAAATATTGCATATCTTTTTCTTTTGGTTAAATTTGAGCTTCAATCGTAAAATCGAAGTTGAAAAAAACAAGCCTCGCGAAAAACGTGTCCATAAAGTTCCATAAACAAACACTCGAGAAAAAAAAATGTGTGCATTTCCAAGGTGCTATATTTACTTCTCCGTTTTTAGAACTCGCCATTCTACACTTCGGACGCAAACATCGAACTATCTGAAAGCAAACCAAATTTGTATACTGTTCAACGACCCCAGGGCATGTTTGAATGTAACGGTGACCGAGAAGTGGCCACTCTGGGTACAATTCCGAGATGTCTCCACAACTCCAATTCAATACATTCGTAACTACAATTCCACTTGGTAGGATCGTCACATACCGTCATTTTGAAGGATTTTTTTCCCCTACCATAATTTGTAAAAAGAAACACACCGTATCACAATCACACCACATCCCTACCGTAAAAAGAATCACAATTCCTCCCACTGCCTGCAAATTCAGCTCAGATATCTTCATGGCTGAATATATTAATTATACATCCATTATATGTTCAACATATTCATAGCTCACAGGAACTCCCACAGGTACCGATATCAGTGTGGCTCAGGAACGAGGCTGACAACGAACGGACAGTGTAAATGGTATTACCTGTACCTTTCCTCGGCCTCTCTCATCCATTTCTCCAGGATCGGCTTGATCTTTTGCGCACTCTTTGGCGTGATATCCAGCTTCTCAAACCTGTAAAAGGCGTTTCGGTCATGACACACGCCCGGATAAGGGCCAGATGGGCTTGAGTCTCGAGGTCGACACAGTCGATACAAGAATCGATCGCGTTTTGACCAGATATAAATTATCACGAGAAAAACAAGGTCTTTACAATTGATCTCAATCTTATCGGAGCAAAAACACCCCACGATGTAAGACAGGCGACAAACGCTGGTTCACTGAGCCAAAAGTTCATCACATCCAGCTTTCATCGTACACCGCAAATATCATATCAATGCACGCCGCATCTCGCCTGCTGCATTCAGGTCCCCAACATATACAAACGGAAGGGTTCAACAAAATTTGCTCCCCTGTACTTACTGACGTTTTGTTTGCATTCATAGACAATTCAGAACCGGAAGCAAAGCACACAGCGCTCTAATTTATGTGAATATATCAATAAAACCCACGGAAATAACCTCGGTGTGTCCTTTCAAAACAGAAAACCCACATGATAGGCATTAAAAGCACACCGAAATCACGTTTAGAAAGCAAAAAAAAAACATGTTACTATTTTTCAGATTCTGAAACCGCTATTTATTTTAGGTAGACGACGGCGTGTCGAATGATGCGGCTGCCAACTGTGTGGGAAGACAGGAAGAGGAGATATCGCCGATAAACGCAAGTCGTCTATTTTTGAAAGTTAATTACACTAATCAGTCGACTGACCAATATATGCCTGTCATCATTCAACAAGTTTTCAATGCCACAACAGTGCCACGGTTCAGAAATAAAGTTGCTAGCTCTGCCCAATTGGAAGTTATTAAGCAGTAAAAGGCGTTGCAGTGGAGTGATCGTGTCGTGTCGCTTGTACTGTTCAGCTCACCCGTTATATGTGAACTTCACACAGGCCCGCTGAGCTTACCCTCGCTTGTAGGAAAACGCCAACTGGCATTACCGGCATCCCTGCATTACGATACGGAAGTGGTTTTTGCTCCGTGTGCAGTAGCAAGACATACGAATGACCTCAGCGGTTTGGCTGAGGTGAATTGCCACACACAAACACCCGGTGCGACCCTGTGCTCGATATTTCCAGTGAGAGCAAAGCCACATTTACGGCTACCACAACGGCGCACTCGAGTCGCACCCACCGTCACTTTCGCCAACCTGATCAAATGACATCTTATTTGATTTCGCCAGTCATTCACACACAAGTTTGTGAAATCAATAGTCACCGTTATTGATAGCACAAACCGACCCCAACAGGGGCCCGAGAGAAAACTAATACAACATGCGATTATACGTTGCCGAAAGAAAAGCTGACACCATCGGCCGCCGGCTCAAAAGTAGTTTATATTATAGTGCAGTGCAGAATTAATTATACGTTTCCAGATACTAATTGTAAATGCTGTCAATTGCAGCACTTCGTGAAAGCGCTGTAAAGTCTTTGGCTGCAATAGCCTCGTGCTGTCATTGCGCTTGAGCCAAACCAATCAAAGCCTTCACTCACTCACGCCTGCGAGTGCATTGGCAGCGAAGGAGGTTCATCTGCGAACAATCGCCATTGCACCAGAGCCATCTTTCAGAACGGCGGGTAGGCGGCGGAGGTGTCTGTCCCACCGACGTGAGGGCAGAGATGTGGCGGGGCCACTGGCAGTGTGCGCGACAACTCACCTGCAGATGGCCGACTGGCTGTAGGCAGGCCCCATGCAGACACTGAGAGCCTGGCCCACCTGTACACATGGGCACAGGTCAGGTTGGGTCGTCGCGAGTCAACACGTGGATGTTGACAATTGCACGACACGGTACCGGTACATGGGCCGCAGCATGCCTGCACAGGCCAACCCAGGTGAGTCTAATATATAAAGATATAAAGACATAAAGACATAAAAGATTAGTGCACTATGAGTCACAAGGGTCCTTCTTGGCTGCACTATGTACACTCAACCAGTTGCCCACCAAATCCGTCGATCAGCCCTCCCTGTAATACTGAAAAAAGCCCTCTATTCTTATAATGATTGTCTATGCTGTTTTTAAAGACGTTCAACGTGCTGCTACTTACAATAGTTTCTGGCAGCTGGTTGCAGTGTTCTACTACCCTGTTGGTGAAGAAAGACTGTCTTAACCTTGTTCTGCTGTGGTTAACTTTAATTTTGAATTGATGACCTCTAATGGCATCATTTCTGTTAAATTCAAACATTTCCCCAAGATATCCCCTCTCCAGACCATGGACAAATTTAAAGACCTCGATGAGATCTCCTCTCAGCCTTCTATATCTAAGTGAAAACATATTCAACTTCTTCAATCTTTCCTCATATGCCAGGTTGCTTATACCATTAACCATTTTTGTAGCCCTCTTTTGTACTCTCTCTAAAAGCCAACAGTCTTTTCCATACCAAGGAGACCAAGCTTGGATGCAGTATTCCAAATGTGGCCTGACATATGCACAGTAAAGCTTCCTGATGACTTCCTCACTTCTGTATGATACATTCCTATTTATTGCCCCAAGCATTCTCAGTGCCTTCTTCCTGGCTTCCTTGGTCTGTTCTGATGCCCCCAATTTTGTGTTTAGAATAACACCTAAATCCTTCTCCTGTTGAGTCACTGATAGCACTTGGCCACCCATCAAGTATGGAGCCTTCATATGCTGCTTACCTACATGCATGATTTTGCACTTATCGAAATTAAATTTCATTTGCCATTCTTCGGACCACTTCACAAGTTCGTCTAAGTCTTTTTGCAGCGATATATGCTCATTTTGACCTGTTATTGCCCTAAAGACTTTCAAATCATCCGCAAATTTCAAAACCTTACTGCTTAGAGAACTTTCAATGTTATTTACAAATATAATGAACAGTAATGGCCCCAGTACTGACCCCTGGGGACTCCACTAAGAACATTTTGCCATGATGACTTTGTACCATTTAGCATCACTCTTTGTTGTCTATCTGAAAGCCACAACTCTATCCATTTTAAGATGCTACCTGCAATACCATGGGCCTGAAGCTGTATCATTAACCGTGTATGGGGTACCTTGTCAAAGGCCTTACTAAAGTCAAGATATGCTACATCAACCTGATTTCCCTGATCAAATTGTTCTGTGGCGAAGTTAAAAAAGTCCAAGAGATTTGTGAGGCACGATCGCCCTTTCCTAAACCCATGTTGAGTATCTTGAATCAATCTGTTTCCTTCCAGATAACTAACTATTCTATCATTGATAATTGATTCGAGTACCTTGCAGACTAGGGATGTGAGACTTACTGGCCTATAGTTTTCAACTTTCCCTCTTTCTCCTTTCTTGAAAATAGGAACTACATTTGCCCTTTTCCAATCTGTTGGAATTTCATTTTGTGAAACAGATCTACAAAATATTATACTAAGTGGAAATGCCAGTTCCTTTTCAGCTTCCCGCAATACCCTAGCATAAATTTCATCAGGTCCTACTGCCTTGTTTGGCTTTATTTTCCTGATATGATTGAAAACAACATCACTATCAATGAAATCAACATCATTTATCCGATCGCATGTCACTGAACTATGGTGTACGGTCGGCAGATTGGTCATATCTTCCAATGTAAACACTGATTTAAACTGCTTGCTCAGCTCCTCAACCATCTCAATATCCTCACCCAATATAGTCCCATTTACTTCCAGTGGACCAATTGTGCTAGAAACTTTACTCAGCTTGTAGAAACTAAAAAGCTTTTTGCTGTCCCCATTACAGTTCCTAGCTAAATCCAGTCCTTTTGCTCGCTTTGCTGCCCTGTTGTTTTTTTGCTTCACAGTGTCCCTAGCTTTTCGATACGCCTTTAGATTTACGATATTTGAAGCTTCCTTAAGCACTCTAAATGCAGCTTTCTTAGCCTTAATTGCTTTTATCAAGTCTGGTGTAAGCCATGCTGGCTTTCCTATCCTTCTTTTGCGTCTTTGCTTTTGGGGGACATGTCTAATCTGAATTTCCTTCAAGTAAGATTTGAACTTTTCCCACATTTCACAGGCATTTAAATTGGAGAATTCTTCTTCCCATCTTATGGCATTTAAAGCCGCCCTCATGCAGTCAAAGTCTGCTCTGTTGAAATTTGGAACCTTTACCAAATTATCCTTAATAATTTCCACTACATGTGCCTTGAATCTAACTATGTTATGGTCACTTCTTCCCAGAGTTTCTCCTACAGTCAAGTCTTGAACCAAGTCACTTAAATCTGAGAATACAAGGTCCAAGAATGAGCCATGCCTGGTAGGTTCCGTTACAAATTGGTGTAAGAACAGGTCCTCTTCAAGGCATTTCCTAAACATTTTGCATGATGGGGAGCCAACACCAACATTTTCATATCCTTTTAGATTAAAGTCACCAAGAATAAGGCACTTCCTCCGAAAGTTTTTACTGATTTCCTCACAAATCACCTTGTCAAGCTCCAGTTGCTGAGAATGTGGCAGGGTTCCTGATCGGTAGAAAGCTCCTATCCTCAGTGTATTGCTGTTGCCTTTTCCCACAGCGACATCAAGCCAAATGGACTCAACAGACACATTTTTATCCCCACCTGCTACTTTTTGAGAACTGAATAAGCTATTCACATAGAGCATTACACTACCCCTTTCACTGCTGGACCCCTATCGCATGAAAACATATTGTATCCCTGGATCTCATAGTCCTGCAAGTTATCTCCAAAATACCCCTCACTGACCCATGCCTCCGTAATGCAAACAAAATCTGGTTCCTCCTCAGCAACATAACACTTGAACTCATCAAATTTGGATCGGATACTCTGAGCATTAAGCATCATACACTTAACATATGCTCCATAACCACCTTTGGCTTTTTCATGCTGAGGAGTTCTTTTATCACTGGATGAACTACCACTCTGCCTCCTTGAACTACTGCTGTCCCTATTTGCTGACTTTGAGGTTCTATTGCCTTTGGCTGACACTATTGGAATATCCCTGAGATGGCAATGCAATTTCATCCCTCCCCACCCCATTTCCTAGTTTCCCTGAAGGATATGCTCATACACTTTGTCTAACACATGAACCCCCTTCTCAGAGAAGTGCAGGCCATCCCTCTGATAGAGGTCCCAGGATCCATAAAACCTGCACCACTCATCAACAAATGTGAAACCTAATTCATGGCAGAGCTTACCTACCCTGGCATTGGCTGCCAGTGCCCTAGAGCTCCACTCAGGGGAGGCTCCAGCCCTAGGCAAAACCGCAGTTACAATGACTCTCCTATTGCTATCCTTCAGGGTGGCCAGAAGGGCCCTATAGTCCTGCAGCAGCTCCTCACTCCTAGCAGGACCTATGTTATTCACCCCTACTTGTACTATAACTGTACTAAACTGGTGATCACTGGTGGCCTGTGCCACCACTGGCACCAGGTCCTTAACCTTGGCACCAGGCCTGGTGATGCACCTCCTGTCCCTCCTACCTTTACAAAATACCAGATCTAAATGTCGCACACGAGAATCACCTACGACCAGTACCGTATCCTCACTACTACTATCCTGGGCGCAAGACAGTGCCTGGAATCTATTCGATATTGCTATGCCCGCTTGTTGAGCAGTTCGACTAGGCTTCCTCCCACTCATACCACCTGCCACCTGCCACTCACTAACCCATTCCTTAGGCTCACGTCTCCAAATCCTCCACCCCCTGACCTCATGCCACTTCACCTCCTGTGACCCACCAGAACTACCCCTCCTCTGTTCAATAATTTTTGTTTTTTAAATTTAATCCGAGTTGTTGTTGGGGTGGCTTGAGGAACCAGGGTTCTATTGCTAAGCAGAGCTTGTTGCGTACCTGGAGGTTCCGACGTCGGTCACAGCCATCTCCGATCTAAAACGGCGGTATGACAGCATGTTTCTTCGCTTTGCCAGATGACATGGACGATAAAACATCGGATATTGGTGTTCTTGTGCCCCAAGTCATGCAGCACTAATGCCACTGCAGACCTCTCCCAAGCATGATGGTCTGGCTCCGGCAGAAGCCAGACGGGACTGGTTACGGGACTGGTTTTACGATTTTGGTCAGTCATCTGCTTTTCTTCCCCCCACTCCTTCCGACGTTCCACCTCGCTACTTCGGGGAAAGGTACTCCGCAGGCGGGAGGGCGCCGACCACCCGATGATCTATACGGGGCAGGCGATGTCGTCACAAGTTCGGGAGAGAGGCTCACCACCCTGACCACGTTCCAGCGGCGCCCGCCCCTCGTGCCACCGTCAGACTGAAGCTTGGGCCACGCACCTGTGTCTGTGTCAGACCCAGGCTGAGCCGGCGCATCTTGAAGGCACGAGCGAACTCCTTCACCTCCTCCAGGTCGATGCCGTCCACCACGTTGGCCGTCACCTGGTTTATGGTGGGCTGATCTGCAGATCAGGTCCAGTCATGTCATTAGGTGAGTGCCACAAGTCCGGGTGAAGTGTCCAGCGAGCGCGGATGCACGGTACTCCAGTATCAAAATGCCTGGAGAAGATGTGAGACTTAGTGAAAGCAGGATAAAGACCAGAACACTAGAGAGACGGAGCACCAGTAATGGTTGTTTCTGTCGGTACTGCGTTACTGGTGCTCATCAATAATGCCGGTCACACCCGCCAGAGAAAGTGGATAAATGTCGATTAACCAGCCACATGCGAAATTCAGTTTAGGAAATGGACATACGCTGGCTTACACCGATACCTATTTTGGAAGGAAACTCGCCTTTCCGCTTCACCGTGTTAACAATGGCGCTACGTCCGTCAGTGCGCGAGCATTCGCGCGCGCGTGTCAAGTGGATTCATAATACTTTTATCATTCCGAAGCCGTAGACCATAATTATGTGAGACTTCTCCACGAACAATGAGCAATCCTTCCTACGAAATCAGTTTCGGCTCAGAATATCACGGTCAGGTTAGCTCGGGTCAAGCCTCCGTTCCAAAGTGGACTCGACTTACCTTGAACCATTTACCGAGGACTAATGCAGCCAGACATGACCACAACTGGAATGCGTGCACAAAATGATAAAGAAAATACCCCCAAAAATCCTCAACCTGTGCCATGGTCCACGCATGAATGTCTACAAACACGGTCTCACGTGCATAATTTTTCTGACAAGCGCGACGTTAAAACGAGAAGACACAGGTGCGAACCAATATCGGTCATATTGCGAGCTGCTCAAATACAAATACCGATGTCCCGATTTTTTCCACGACTAGGCTCCGAAACCACAGATATAGCCAGGCCACAGAGAAATGCCACGGTAGTGATCCCCTTGGTCCGACCTGGATGGTCAGCAAAATACATGAACAAATATCCCGCAGTAGCTTTTGAAGTTGGAGGGCGCAGCAATGTCGTTCCGTTTACCGCACCGTTCTATAATATGGCCTATCTCAAGCTAACACGGTGATGGTGAAATGGACAGCATGCTGCCAGGTTAAAGAACTCAACGGTTCGTTAGGGTCGGGAAAATTCCATCTTAATTCTGTTCCTGCTTAGACAAAACTCAATTATTACTATCGTGTGATATTTTCCGGCTGGGCCAATGAATGGCAGAAATGGGAATTGAAGGGACTATGCGACAGTCAAGTTCCATGCCGGAAATCCATAACAAAGCACGCTCTGGTAGCACGAATGCAGGTCAAATTGAGTACGGCGGAGCAGCTCAGATCGATTGGAACGAGAAAATCCCGCCAGGTCAGTACTGAGTGGGCCGGTATGTCAGTACTCAGTAGTAGACCCCGGTGTCAGTACTCGGTAAACCCTGCCAGGTCAGTACTGTGTGAACCGTTGTGTCAGTACTCAGTAAACCCCAGTAGGTCAGTACTGTGTGGGCCGGAGTGTCACTGCCCAGTAGACCCGGCCAGGTCAGTACAGTGTGGGCCGGTGTGTCAGCACCCAGTACACCCCGCCAGGTCAGTACCCAGTATACACCTGTGTCAGTACTGTGTGGACCGGTGTGTCAGTACTTAGCAGACCCCAGTAGGTCAGAAGGGGTTTTTAATCTATAAAAAACTACTGTGTGGATCGGTATGTCAGTACTCAGCAGACACCAGTGTGTAAACCCAGCATACCCCGGTGTAGCTCAGTAGACCCCGCCAGGCAGTGCGGGCCGGCGCCGCGTCGCCGCTGGCCTGCGCCGGCTGCTGACTTGGACACGGCGTGGGCTGACGTGAGTGAGGCCGACTCGGCGGAGGCGGGGCGGGGCGGTCAAAGTCCAGCCGTCTGGCGTTGACCGCGGGCCGTGGGCGCCTGGCGGGGCGCGCCGGCCGGCGCTACTCACTGCCGGCGTCCTTGAACGGGTCGAGCGAGTCGGCCGAGTCGAGCGAGCTGCAGTCGTCGGCGGGCCAGCCGGCGGCACGGTACGCCGGCGTCTGCGCCACGGCAGCCGCGGACGAGCGCGCCGGACTCGTGTCGTCGCCGACGGCAGCCGCCTGCGGCAGAGGCACGGGTCAGACTGTCCGGTCACGTGTAGGGCAGCCGCCTGTCGCCGCGGCACGGGTCAGACTGTCCGGTCACGTGCAGGACAGCCGCCTGCGGCAGAGGCACGGGTCAGACTGTGTGGTCACGTGTAGCGCAGCCGCCTGCGGCAGAGACACGGGTCAGACTGTGCGGTCACGTGTAGGGTAGCCGCTTGTGGCCGCGGCACGGGTCAGACTGTGCGGTCACGTGCAGGACAGCCGCCTATGCCCACATCACGGGTCAGACTGAAGCGTGTTGCGAGGACGTGGGCCGGGTTGTGGCGTGCGGTCACATGTAGAGCAGCCAATACACCGCTGAAATGTCGTGGGAGGGAGTCTGCCAGAGAACCGGCAGTTGGTCAGTGGACAATCGCGACCAACTGACACCTTTTTTGTAGACTGTTTTGTTGTCATTTTATAGCCGCCATGGAGTGACAAAGTCTGAGCGGAAGGCTGGCGGTCACATTATCCGAAGAAACCCAGCGGAAATAACGTGGTCTCCGACTCCCCCGACAATGGAGCTCATAGTGACAATGGTGTCAAAGAAGGTGGAAGCACTTACAACTCGAGCCCACGATCCTGCGACCAGAAGTCAAATACATTACCGAGAAAGCCATCGGGTCCACAACAATCGTGATGCATGCAATCGATTACAAGATTCCAATCTGGCTTGAGAAGCACAAATACTAGCCATGGGCGATCCAACACAGCTGTCTTTTCACTTTCCCTCAGTGATTGCACTTGTGTGACTGTGACCGGCCACTAAACAGCCTTGGCCCATAATCTGGTCTAATCTCCTGGTATAATCCCCACAATCTGATTTATAGTCTAACCCACAATCCGACGTATAGTCAGGCCACGTTCCCACTTATCCTAACCAACAGTCTCACCATAATCTGGCCCACAGCATGGCTCAACACCTGACACACAGTTCACCCATCTTGACCAACAGCCCGGCATGCAAGCCGCCCTATCTGACCCAGTCTTCCCCGATGCCTGGTCCGCAGTTCGGCCAACACTCTGACCCACAGTCCGACCTAGTCTGACCCACACTCTACCCTCACACCGCCTCCCAACCAGAGACCAGCCCCACTCGACGTGGTGGTGCTGGTGGATTGGAGTTTAGGGGCGCGTCGACATCAAGGGTCACTTTGCGCCCCACTCGACGTGAGGGGCGCGAGACTCACGAAGGTGAGGGGCGCCGCCGCCGGCGTCAGGCCGGCCAGCGGCGAGTGCAGAGCGGTGAGCGCGTGCGTGGAGGCGGCCGCCGGCGCGGGCGGCACCACCAGCGCCTGCAGGTTGGCCGGCGTGGCGGCGTACACGTGGCCGCCGGTCAGACACAGCTGGGCCAGCCCGCCGCCGGCCACCTGGCTGGCCGGGATTGTGATGATGGGCTGCACCGTCACACCTGCGACAGAGCAGGCAGTCACACCTGGGGCAGGGAAGACACACATGGTGCAAAGGGGAGCGTCATGGCTGGCACAGAGGGGACTACCGCACCTGCGGGAGAGGAGACCATCACAGCTGGCACACAGGGGAGACAGCCACACCGAATACACCGAGGAGCGTCGTATCGTATGAGCGTCGACAACGATGAGACCAAAGAGGACCGGCACACATTAGAAAGAGGGGCCCGTCATACATGATACAGACGGGACCAACACAACGAAAACAACTGGGTCCGTCCGAGGCTCAGGGACGTATCAACACAACGGAAGCCAGAGGAGGCGTCCTTAGTTGGTTTGAAAGACACATCGAAATCGGCATTGTTACATCGTTAACATGAACATGATGGGTAAAAAACCAGTGGCATTGGTGAGGAAGCGCCGGCACTCTCATATTGATAATGCGGTGGCGCTAGGACGACATTGATCAGACACTGGCGATAGGACAGTATTGGTCAGTAAGTGGCGGTAGGACGGTACTGATCAAGCAACCCACGTATGGACAATAGGCAGGGGATCGAGTTGACATGACATTGCAATACGGAGTGCTTATGGCCTACATCCAGTCAACATTGATTACGCGGTGGCAGTCGGCTTCACCATACAGTAGCGGAAGCAGTTCATTGACGGCGTAGTGGCAGGCGGATGGAGGATATGACTACGTTGGATGGTAAAACGGCTGGACACCATCCTAGTATACATAACTGTCACCCACCCTAGTGTGTGACGGGGAAGAAGGTCGGCCACCGAAGGGAGCAAACATCATGAATCATATCAAGCTGGTGAAACCTGGCGACATTGCCAGTTACCAACACAATAAACCCGAACCACACAGGGAGGACAAAGGATGTTGGCGAACCTTAGATGCCACCATATTCACCCAAGATCCGCATAGCACGCGCAGCGGCAGAGTGGGATGTGACAAGCATTGGGCACCCTTTCTGCTGGAAATTGGCGGGAACTAAACGGCGGGAGGCCGCCGGCGGCGTGCCACAACGCGCAATCCCAGCACGTGTACCACCACTCACACCTTGCCTCGAACACAAGTGGAGACTGCCACCGAGGCACCACCGCGATGAAGCTGGTAACACCGACAGCTTCAGAGATTAGGTATCGGGGCGAGAATGGCCGAGTGGTTAAGTTGTTGGGCTCTGGGTACAAAGGTCCCGGGTTCGACACTAGCACCGCTCGGGATATTTCCAAATCCCGCGGCCCACCGGCGAAACAGGGTGGGCGGCGCCATTAGCCGTGATCGTGCATAAAGTGCATCGTACACCACCCAATAAAGAGATTAGGTCTCAATTTGAGAGGGTAGCGGGGTTCGGACCACCGAAATCCCGACGTTCTCCAGGTATCAAATGTGTGATGGCGCAGCCGGTCCGGACCATGTGAAGGTGCACTTTGCACTCGGGTCCCCACAGCATTACGGTAGCTCGAAATCTGCCCGCGCTCGTAAGCAGGACCTTATCATCAGATGTAGACACCGGATGCTGCACATCCGCTCACGCCACTGATGGCCGAAATATGCACGTGGAGGGATGCAAACAGCGCATACCTTCAGAAACTGAGATCCCAGGTCGGGAACGGAGGATTAGGCAAGACGAGAAGCAATAATGCAAGTGTCATGGTCGACTACAACTGGCCTAACTGCTTCTTAATGTTTGTCACGATCGCTAACTTGTTAACGTGCTTTACCTCCAAATGCGTGTTGAGGCACACCAATTAATTATACAAACCATCTACTCATCACCATGCCCCGTGGGACCGACATAATAGACGCGGAGATGGAATTTCGCGCCACTCCGGACATCCCTATCGCCTCGCATGTCACCACTTGACTTCTGCTGATTCAATTTCCCTGCTGGTTGGTTGGTTATTTGAGTTTTAGGGCGCATCGACCAAGTTTGGTCATTTAGCGCCCATCAATTTCCCTGCTGCTAGGTCACTGTTGTTATGAAGAATGTGCCTGTTAACCGATCCTCTCACTACACGCCGCCTACACCGGTCCAGCGCACCTCCAGTTGGGGAGAAATGCCACCCACCAGAGGCCACTATTCTCGGAACACCGACAATAGCGTGTACAACTGCACGGTCGGCTGATCCGGTATGCAGATCAGGCGCAGCCCACAACCGATACTCAACTCACAGTGCGGTGCCAGATTTCACTGCCCAGTTACGGTGGTAGGTCGGGGTGGCCAGCTGGTTAGCCGCCATTGGCAAGTGGGATGGCCAGCTGGGCAGTTACCGTGTGAGGTGGGGATGAGCAGCTGGGCGCCCTGGATTCCTTGAGCCAGCTGCCCGCCGGCCAGAATCAGCTGAGGAACGGCTGCCACCGTCTGTGGTAGCAGCTGCGGCTGCGCCTGCTGCACCACAGCGCCAGCTGCAGCTGCTTGCAGCCCGGCCAGCTGCGCCTGGATGGCCACCAGCTGCTGCAGCTCCTGCAGCGTCATGCCGAGCTGGGCTGGCCGGCCGAGCTGTAGCACATCTGACGATCACGCAACACATGTCACATCACACACGTCACCTCACGCAGTAGGCACAGATCCAGTGTTCAATTATTCGCAAAATTGAGCGGAATTTACCATTTACTGAAAACTCAATCGACAGCCTTCTGCAAGAAGTATCGACATCCTGCTTCCCGATGCATGGTTATGAAATCTTTCTGGCTCCTTTCTAGCAGTACCTGGTTTGCTAAGTATCATGATCAAGCTCCCGATAAGGGATGGTGATACACGAACATCTTGCAATACAATTTCAGGTCAATTGATTTTATATACTGCGATATGGCATACATCACCAGCGTATATAATGTTTTTCTTCTCCCTATCCAAAATACAGCTCTTCCTTACATATGAATATCACAACCGATGAAGGTACAACGATAGGCTCAAATTTAAGTCTGAAAGACATCAAAAGCATTTGGAATGACACTAATTCCATGACAAATTTCGACATCCTACTGTGCTCGTTTCGACATATCACACCTAAAGAAAAAAACATTATTTTAACACTGCACAGATCAGACCCGGCGTTACCATTGACACCAAGCTACACTCCACACACGTCGCATCACACTCATCCGGTACACACGACTCCCCACGCATCAGGCGCGGTGGTGGTGGTGGAGGTGGTGGTGGAGGTGGAGTTGGAGGTGGTGGTGGAGGTGGAGGTGGAGGTGGAGGTGGAGGTGGAGGTGGTGGTGGAGGTGGTGGTGGAGGTGGAGGTGGATGTGGAGGATGAGGATGAGGAGGCAGGCGGTCTCGGCGCGCTGGCCACGTACTTTGCTCGGCTCTGTGCCGCTCCTCCTGGTGTCCGTGCAGCCAGGCGGCCTCGTCAGCGGTAGGCTGCTGCGCGGTGCACTCCTGTCGGCCGCCCAACCACGTCAGTCGACAACCATTTCAGCCACTCACTACGCCTCGTCACAGGCGACCGGCACTCCGACACCGGGACAGCGGCGACACTGACACCAGAGCAGCAGCGACACTCCGACACCGGGACAGCGGCGACACTCTTAACGCACCGGGACAGCAGCGACACTGACACCAGAGCAGCAGCGACACTCTAACACCGGGACAGCAGCGACACTGACACCAGAGCAGCAGAGACACTCCGGCACCGGGACAGCAGCGACACTGACACCAGAGCAGCAGCGACACTCCGACACCGGGACAGCAGCGACACTTACACTGGGGAAGCAGCTGACACTCCGACATCCAGGAAACAGCCGACACCCTGACACCGGGACGGCAGCTATCATTCAAACAATTAGGCGGCAGCGGACTGATTGATTGGTTGATTATTGGGGTTTAAGGGCGCATCGACCGCAGAGGTCATGCAGCGCCCATAACATAGTCATTCATATCAAGTTGTAGAACGGAAGCTGGTACTCAATGTGACATTGTAAAATCCACTGTCGTGATATACAGCATAACCATACCAGTTCTACCACATACCTGTCGTATTAATAGGGCGTATACACCACCGCAAACTTGACTTCTGCAAGGAAGTGGAATAGCTGTCCCGATTGTATGAAGGGGGATTCATCCCCCAATACTTCCCGTAACGAGACTGAACTGCACCCGAAGTGACGTCTTCGCCTAGGGACAAGTATTGGGCACGCAACCAAGATGTGTTGTACTGATAGAAGAGCGCGGCACCTTTGACACAACGGCTTTTCATCACCGCTCAGAAGATACCGATGGGTGTCGTATGTATGACCAATTCGCAAGCGGGATAATACCACCTCCCTGCGTCTAATGTTATGTGATGATGATGCCCATTCACCGAGACGGTGCTTAACTCTCCTCAGCTTATTATCAGTCATGGACTCCCAGCTGACCTCACATTTCTTTAGAACGGCACTGCCGGGGCAGCGGCGACACTATGACACCAGGGCAGCGACGACAATCTGACACCGGGGCAGCGGCGACAATCTGACACCGGGGCAGCAGCGACACGACACCAGGGCAGCGGCGACAACCCTGACACCGGGACAGCAGCCGACACCGAAGAGAAGGCTGGCCATCCAGATGCACGGCACTGCAGTCGTTTCGTCCCACCATCCCTGCAGCGCTGTCAGTGCCTCGGCTCCTGAAATGACCCGAACATACCGACTACCCCACACCTGCCACCACACCTGTCTTTGTCCTGATTTCCGACCGGACCCTCGACCTGACCTCCCGTGACACCCGCCCTGGCTTCTGGCATGATATTCCCTGATTTCTGCCCCGAAATGTACCGAGCTGTGCCATGACGCCCGCCCTGCCCTGATATTCCCAGATTTCCATCCCGCCTCCTGCCCCGACCTCCCCCGAGATAGTTAGTTATTAGGACTTTAGGGCGCATCGACTACCTTGGTCATGTAGCGCTCAGACCTCCCCGAGTTCTGTGCCGAGTTCTGTGCCGACCTCTAATCCGACCTCCGTGGCGTCCGTCGTGACCCCCACGCCGACATTCCCCGATTTCCGGCCGGACACCTGTGCCGACACTGCCTGACCTCCAGCGGCGCGCGTCGCCAGGTGGCCGCCGTAAGACAATGGCCGCGGGCGACGACGGTGGCCATTAACACGGTGCCACATTAGTCGCGCGTCACGTGACCGCCACCGACACGGGTCGATGCGGCAACACCACCGGACCGTTCCGGCCACCAAGTGTCACCGGTCCGGCCGCCCGGCCGTCGGCCAGCACGCCGCGCCGGCCCCGCCGCCATCAGAGCCAGCGTTTTTGCATTGCTGAGCGGTTTTGTTTGTTTATTGGTTGGTTCAGGACACACGCACATTCACGGCTAATGGCGCCGCCCACACTGTTTCGCCGGTGGGCCGCGGGATTGGGAAATATCCTGAGTGGCGCTAGAGTCGAACCTGGGACCTTTGGTACCCATAGCCCGACACCTTAACCACTCGGCCATCCCCCCCCCCCCCATGTGCGGTGGAATGAACACGACGGGCGACAGTGCTCAGTGTCGAACCAACGATTATACGATCGTTGGTTCGCGGGTCGAACGCCCGACAAACCAGGGATGGACAAATAGCCTGCTCCTGCATGGTTGACATTCGGAACATTACCCGCTCCGGAAAAATATCATCTCCTTTCTCATTTGGAAGTTTAATGATGCTGTTTTACAATGAACTGATTTGTGACAGGGTGCTCAATGCGCACTGGAAGGCACACGATAAGACTCCGATGTTACATATTTGAAGACAAACATCCCATCTGTGTTCGATTAACCCCAACAATTCCACTCCACATCCAGGATTACAAAGCACAACTCCAACCCTGCGACGGACTGCGCTGCCGCGACTCCAAATGGGCAGGGGAGGGAGCGAGGCGGTGCAACATAACAACGCGAGATCAAGGTGCACCCAACGACCCATGAGACGATATTGCACGCCCGGAACTTCCACAGCACATGCTTATGCCGACACCAGACGGCTAGAGACACAGCGTGTAACGAAGCGAATCGTGCCCGCTATAGTGTACCACCCTCGACTCGGGGTTGGGGTGAGGTCGGCGACGGCAACAAATGCAGGCGTCATGTTTCAATCGACAGCGGAATCGTGCCTGTCCTATATACCAGTCTTTGCTGGGGGATCCGGCAACCCATACAGGCGTTGGTTGTGTTTCAATGGACAAAGTATTGGCCGGTGTCGTGGGGACAGCACATGGTGAGATCAACTGCAACCTGGTCCAATAAACAACCTGGTCAAGACGCCAACACCAATACAACGATTCGCTGTATTCTTGATTAGTCTTTTCTACACACGATTGGCTGATTTTATGCTTCAGAACGCTCAGTGCACATGGCTTACACTGATAAAAATAGTGCTGGAGTTCCACCGAATTTTTACCGAACGGAATCTTGGAAGAGCCCATCATAAACGCGGCAGTACAAGGTTCATCTGCAGCAGTAGTATCTTACCCTAGTGCACTATTGAGAAACCACACTGGTGAAGAACCGACACACCTCGTCCAGGCAGTTGGAATCGTCACCGAACATATCTGGGACCACCCCACAGGAGTAATGTACTCTCTCCTGCTCACACCACATGGTGATACTATAATCCAGTGAGCGGCACGTCATCACGCGGGCGCGTCATCACGCGGGCACGTCGGTCTTGCCCGGCTTCCAGAAGTGTGCCGATGAGTAGCGGCGTGCAGACCACCCACAGACACACCAGCCCCGCATGGCACCGCAAAAGAGCACGGCCGCGAGTCCGCCGCCGCCGCCGCCGCCGCCACCCCCGTCGCCGACGACGACGACGCACCAACACAGGCCTGTGGCGGCGGCCACGCCGGCGACTGGCAGACACCGTCGCAGATGTGCCCGTGGCGTCTTCGTCCGCTTCCCAGTCGCATGTGCGTGTGCGTGAAACTTGGAGCGGGCGACACGCACACGCACGCCGTAAATATGGTGGTACGCGTGTCGCCGTAATGCTGATGGTTCAGCACTAGGTGGACCGCACTGTTAAAGCCAAGTTTCAGAACCATGTGTCAGTGGTCCGACCAGGCGGATCCCACTGTTGCCGTCCAGCTTCAGTACGGTATGTCAGTAGTCTGACCAGGCGGATCCCACTGTTGCCGTCCAGCTTCAGTACGGTATGTCAGTGGTCTGACCAGGCGGATCCCACTGTTGCCGTCCAGCTTCAGTACGGTATGGTGGTGGTCTCTCACTAGGCGGATCAGAGTCTTGTTTCTCGCGCTAAATTGATGGCCGCCAGAGCACTGAACCATCGCAGCGGGACGTAATTTCCCACCTCTCGCAGTGCAGGGGTATTGACCCCCGACCCGACTAACTTTTCTGAGTTGGATGTAGAAATGAGGCAAACAGGACGACGTAGCTCTATCCTGGAACTTGCAGAGGTTAGAGTTGGAAGTGATATCTTTAACGGGTTTGGAATTAACTTAGAAAAGGATTAATGGGGTGAGGGTGGGGTGGTGGGATGATGGGGGAGGGGGAATGCATTCCCACAATTCGAGGTCCAAATCACATGATAGCATGTGCTTCAGACTGAGCGTCACCTGCGGCTCGCCCCTCCCCCAATTAATTATACCGTGCACACTTCACAGGTTGTACTGCACTGCAGAAGCAAACCGGAGTGGCCGTTATCATGGCTCGGCCGATAGCCGTTATCAGACAACTGCATTACGGGCACAGTCGGTGTGCTCCATAATGACAGTACGGGCACGGTCCGTGGGCTCTATACCAACGCAGCCCCGGAGAGGAGCGACACGCCTCCCTCCAGCTGGTGACTGAAGGCCCAGCCCGGGGGGCCATAATAATTATTAGGGAGCACCCCCTCAATATTAACCACCCAAGAAGGGACCCACATTACCCACCCAAAAAAAAAGCGAAAAAAAAAACAACCGGGGAAGCGGGCAGCTCCATATTGACCAGCCTGGGAGCTGGCGGCTCCATATTGACCAGCCTAGGAGCGGGCAGCTCCATATTGACCAGCCGGGGAGCGGGCAGCTCCATATTGACCAGTCTGGGAGCGGGCAGCTCCATATTGACCAGTCTGGGAGCAGGCAGCTCCAGATTGACCAGTTTGGGAGCAGGCAGCTCCATATTGACCAGTCTGGGAGCGGGCAGCTCCATATTGACCAGTCGGGGAGCGGGCAGCTCCATATTGACCAGCCTGGGAGCAGGCAGCTCCAGATTGACCAGTCTGGGAGCAGGCAGCTCCAGATTGACCAGCCTGGGAGCGGGCAGCTCCATATTGACCAGCCGGGGAGCGGGCAGCTCCATATTGACCAGCCTGGGAGCAGGCAGCTCCAGATTAACCAGTCTGGGAGCGGGCAGCTCCATATTGACCAGTCTGGGAGCGAGCAGCTCCATATTGACCAGCCTAGGAGCGAGGAGCTCCATATTGCCCAGCATGGGAGCTCGCGGCTCCATATTGACCGGCCTGGGAGCGGGCAGCTCCATATTGACCAGCCTGGGAGCGGGCAGCTCCATATTGACCAGCCTGGGAGCGGGCAGCTCCATATTGACCAGCCTGGGAGCGGGCAGCTCCATATTGACCAGTCTGGGAGCAGGCAGCTCCAGATTGACCAGCCGGGGAACGGGCAGCTCCATATTGACCAGCCTAGGAGCGGGCAGCTCCATATTGACCAGCCTGGGAGCGGGCAGCTCCATATTGACCAGCCGGGGAGGAGGCAGCCCCGAAACACCGTCCACCCACGGGCACGCGCCAGTGCAGTTGCCCACCTTTTCAGCCGCCACGTGCGGGCACCACCACATTTTACATTTCAGCACATTCCAGGCCGCGCACATTCAGGCTATTGGCCCCCGCCATCCAGCCCATTCCTACTGCGCCAGCACTATTCGTTCGCCACACGTGTGCCCTACCAGCAATAGCCCCATTTTCTCCACACGAATCCCAACACGCTCAGAAACTCGGTCCGATGCACAGCGGCGTGCAAACGGGCTTCCTAGGCGAGCATGGGCAATCCGCCTGAGTTGTTGATATAGCGTCAGCGATTCCCAGCGTGAAAGCATAGGCTAGTGTGATGCGCGGCATTCAGACGGGCATGGTCAAGGGGCGGGGCATCTGGAAATGTCTGCCTGTACGACTGGGTACGACACATTAGGTTTGCACATGCATACCAAATCCAGATCTAGAGGACAGCATCAAAACCACTGGTATATCTACAGGGATCTATATAGTTTACATCCTACTGACTCGGCCTATCAACCTTTACGTACCCATATTTTGGAAAAGTCATTGGGTTTCAACCACTATTATTTTTCCAAAAAGGGCTGATTTTTACAATGCAAACTATTAATGACAATATACTTTCCTGTGGAGGGGCCCAACATAACACCATCGTTTCGAACTCACCGGAATTCAACACCCTCCCCTTGTCCAAAGTCATATTGTATTGTATATCTTGATACGTCAGCTCGTATCAAGATAAGACCAAGCTTACATTTGCACAAATAACTTAACGTTCTCGCAAAGTGAGCTGATGCGGCAACGGCAGGACAGTGATGACACTTCTACCTGCAGTCGCTTAAAATAGACGAACAGTCCACTCATCCATCGAATAGTCCATTCCACGATTCACAGCTCACGGGACGCGCGACGGTAATGCAGAGAACGGAGGCTGCCTCGTTATTGCATTCCTCTGGCAAGTCGCCGCTCGTGAGCAAAGCTAGTGCACCCATCTGCGGCCACAAAACACGCCGACTGGCCATCGTTGCTGTACAAATTCACAAAACACACGCACACACACCAGCACGCAACACGTTCACGAATACGAAGGCGAATCGAGCACCGCCACACGCGAATGGCGTGACTGACAACGCGGCCGGCTGCCACGAACATCAGGTGCGCCACCACTTAGTAACACGCGTCGCGACACAGTGCAAACACACACGGCACACACTGCGTGCTGCCAACACACAGGCCATGAGATAAGGAGCCTTATTAATTTGACCCATACAAATTAATTGCTAAATAGCATTTGGCCTAAACGCAAGGACACAGAGCGACTGAGAAGTTACTATGATGAACGGCAACCAACTCAAATATTGTATCTATATTCTGAAGGGCGTAAACGATGCCGTAAGCCCGTACAAATTTCTCCAAATCGTAGAGGGGGGATTTAGGGCAATTGAATGACATTGCGTCCATTTTCTTTGCAGACAACACGCTGGAACTAAATGTGCAAATTATTCGACCAGGACCATTATTCTGCTCAGAAGTCGGAAGGGGACCCACAATGTTCCACAAAACTACGCAATATACAACAGATCTATCAATAATCGAGATAATGCATGTTGGCATAACACTGAAGTGCAATGCCGTGAAGTACATCGTGGGGTACATTATGAAAATGATGAAGCCCTGTATCCTACATCTACCGTCAAAAACTCACGACGGCTCATCAGTCAGAGGACCGAGTCATGCATCCCCACAGTCGCCAGTTCCCTACTGCTTGATGCCAGACAGAGTAAACAGTGGGGAAGTTACCTGTGGTTTTTGAAGATCTAGGGGGTCTTCCTGGCCCATCTCAGGCACGCCGCACACTGGTTCAGCCATAACCTGAAAAACAACATCACATCTGGGTCAGCATTTCCCCAGTCTCGACGACAACAATTAAGCTGGAAAAGAATCGACATTCTACGAATGAAGAGAATGCCAGAATCACCTGGGAGCCGGGTAGGACAGAACTCTCGAACTGACGTCGACCACCACTAGAATTAGCACTTACTCAAATCTTACATTCACAAGCATAGTGGTGGTGGCTATTGGTTTCACGACACGTCGACCGTTCAGCTATGTAGCGTCGCCAATCCCTCACGCCGATTGGTCGAGGGCGAAGAGTAGCGACAGGTGAGACTCGAACCCACGGTCTTTCGATTGTGAGACGGGTAACTTACCCCTAGACTACTCGTCCCCATTCACAAGCATAGAAAACATGGCAAAACTGAGCATGCCGTCGTGCCAATCATTCTCACGTGGCCCGATAGCAACACCCACGCGGGTGAGCGCCTCAAAATGAAGCAGGCCGTAGCGGTTTCAAACATCTCCGAACATGTGACGTCCAGGTAGGCGGACATCGTCAGGCTTAGCAATCATGTTTCCATGGCTACCCCATGGTGGTGGATGGGAGTTTAGGGGCGCGTCGACATCTCGGGTTATTTTGCGCCCATAACTAAATTATCATCAATCTATGGTGCAGCTATCGTAGCTTGCTATGAATATTCACGGGTGCGGGTATATCACCTCAAGGCGAGCTTATCGAATGAAGATAAAAATATCCCCAGACACCACGATCTCAGAGTCGTTCCTTATTCACGGATATCCCCCTTCGCGAGCCCCGGAAGTCCTTGGCTTCGGCAGCAGTCACGCGTTCGGCGGTGACATTACTCGCCGCAAATACTACACAGATAAAAAAACTAAACATCCGTGGATAAAGGCGGCGGAAGTGGAGAACGTGACGCATGGGAAACAAGAAGCCAAACCAGCGACTGCCAATTAAATTGTATGACGACCACAAAATAATGCCTGCATGCATTTTACCGCGCGATCCCAGGGTGTGTGGCTGTGAAGCCTTCTGAGCTTTTCAGCAATGCTTGCCGGGCCTGGCAGGCTGGGCAGATTTATCATTTATGCCAACTGACAAAACCTCACCCAGGCTCTGAAGCTTAATTACTGAAAACTTAATTATTCTGCAGAACTGTTGTGGTGAGCCTGGCTGGCATCACACGGGAATAGCAAATGTCATATCCGCAGTCACGGATTGTAATGAACAGACGCTATGACATCGGAAAGTAGAAACAATACAATCTAGCTTGTACCCGATATTGATATGGCTAGGAACACAGTACAATCCTATTAAAATGATGCCAGAAAAGGTCTACACCTACAACACACACACACACACACACACATATATATATATATATATATATATATATATATATATATATATATATATATATATATATATATATATGTATATATATATAACACGCATGTATGTACGCATGTAGGTGTGTATGTAAATATGTAAATGCACGCATGCATAACAAAAGATCAGCCTTGCCAAACGCTCTTGAAAGGCTTGGCAGTGGTGCATCCAAGAAAGAAGACACGTTTGGGAGCTTTCCAAACACCCGTCCGGGACAGTGCTGAGTACGACCTTCTCCCAGGCTCCTCATACCGGCCAGAACGCTGCGCTCGCATTGAACTGAAACTAAATACACATTGCAACAACCCCAACTGGAACTAAATACACACTGAGACAATCCGAACTGAAACAAAATACACATTGACGCAAACGAAACTAAAATCATTGTCTGTTTCTGATTTGGTAGCATCTGGGTCTGCTTCTGATTTAGTAGAACTAGAGGCATCAACATCTAAAACGAAGCGTACAAAAGCTAACTCAACCGTCCATCATCATAATATATCGACCAAGAACCGAGCCGGACAGATTCGATCTTAGCACTTACCCAAAACACTCAACTGAACCAACCAATCACTCACTCAGAAATCACTCCGAAACTCCACACCCTAAATGCAAGCACAGCGTGTCCTATAGATCAGGGACCTAAACATAAATAACTTCTGTGATAATGGAAATTGAATGAGAAAGAGGGTAACAAAGGACTCGTCATTTCCTATATTGCATTCCATAGGTAAGGCGACAGCGATCAGTGGATATCATCCGCAAGAGCAGCTGCTGCACATGCTCCCCTCGCGAGCCGCACAACACTCGGCTCGTCCGAGAGCTTGTTCATAGATCGGCACACGTACCCGACCCCAAGTCCCCAATAGCCGATCGAACCCCAACTTTAGTTCTTGAAGACTTTTCTGAGTCTTGATATATACGGCTCTTCAGGAAATTTATCCATAGGAAAACACCGGGCTCTTCAGGACGGCCGGATTTTCTCCATACGAAAAAATCCGGGCTGTCACGCCAAGAGAGCGGGCAGTATGCTGATCTGGGCGTTTCTGGAGGTGAGGTTCCTTCCTAGGTGGCCTTGCAGTCACACTATTGGTACTAGGGGTTGGTTGGTTATTGGTTTTACGACACATCGACCGTTGAGTCATGCAGCGTCGCCAATCTCTCACGCCGATTGGTCGCGGGCGAAGAGTAGCGATAGGTGAGACTCGAACCCACAACCTTTAGATTGAGACGAGCAACTTACCCCTAGGCTACTCGTCCCCGGTACTAGGGGTGAGAGAAGTTGTACCTTCCTTCTGAAGTCACTCAGTCTGAGGCTGTTTGCACACTCGCGGCCCAGCGCCTGCCAGAATCGCGTATGTACAGTCACGTACCGAAACCAATTAATTGCTGTACTTACAAATATACTTACAGTACTACTACTACTAATACGAACTACAATACTTGCAATACTACGTACTACTTACAAATGTAATGGACAGCCAAATTGATCAAATCAACATTATCTCGACTAAGAAATAAATAAATAAATAAATAAATAAATAAATAAATAAATAAATAAATAATAATATATAATATATATATATATATATATATATATATATATATATATATATATATATATATAAATAAATTGACCAATAAATAAATACCCCACGACACGTCGAGGACACTGGGAAAGATAGCCGAGCATTCCTTCGTAAGTTTTGCCCTAGCCACGTCATCGTACATGCTCCCATGAAGCTTCTTTTACACTCGCGTTAAACAACGGAAAAAATCACCAAGGTGAGTCTTACTGGCTCCATCGGCTTGGACGTGACGGCCAAAAACATCTGAGTGCTGGGAAACGGTCCCAGTGTACATTAGGGGTAAAAACGACTGATGACGGTGAGATCGATGCGGTAAGAGATGGCCAGACAGCATTAAGCCCATGGTACGTCACGGGAACACCACCCAGTGTCGCTATATCTTGCGTGGGAGCTGGCCATGAGGGAGGGCACGAGGAAGAGGGACACAGATGCACGCGTGTCTGGTCGCCAGCAATCGAACTGGCCGAATTCGGCGCCATAGTGCAGGTCTCAGCTCGTTGTGTGAAGCGATCGACCAACTGTGTCAAATTCGACCCGGACGTCCCATATCCACAGCACGGAATGCACTACTCCGGGATAAACAGTGAGCTTGAAATACAAGCAATGCATCGGAGCGCCAGCCCGGCACTGTGGCAACGGGGCGCGACGGCTGCGGACGGCACGGCAACAGCGCCAGCCCGGCTCTGTGGCAACGGAGCGCGACAGTGGTGGCACGACCATCTCACCACAACTGCCGGCGGCTGGCGACTCGCAGGCCTCCTACCAAACGCATCGACGCCGGCGATTCTCACAACTTACGTGTGGAGTAGAAACCCAACCTCCAAAGGTCCCCGGTTCGACTCTAGCACCACTCAGGACATTTCCCAATCCCGCGGCCCACCGGCGAAACAGTGTGGGCGGCGCCATTAGCCGTGAATGTGCATAAAGTGTGTCGTGAACCAACCAATAAACAAACAAACAAACCCAACCTCCGTAAGCGTGCCACACACACAACACCGCACGGCTGAGTCGACATTGTTAACGCGTCTGGAAACAGCGACGTGCGCTTACTAGCGACATTATTCCGCCATGAAGTCTACCGACCGTCACTTGCGGTCTGTAAACATGTCACCCGGTACACCCGAATATCACCTCAAGCAGCCACAGCTGACCAGGTACACCTGCGCACTATCTGTCAAACCAGCTGCTGGTTTGACAAATAATTGCAAATTGCAAATAGTGCGTAGGTGTGGCGGATCCCGCGCGAACCCACCACAACCGCAGCCGAAATGTACGGATCCGTCACACCCGCGGCTCACCTGCACGGATCCGTCACGCCCGCGGCCAACCTGTACTGACCCGTCACACCCGCGACCGCTCTGCACGAACCTGTCACACCCGCGACCGACCTGTACGGACCCGCCACAGCCGCCGCTGACCTGTACGGACCTGTCCGCGGCCGCACCGTAGCACCACTGTCGACCACCGTCGGCCGGCCGGGCGTCGGTGTCGACGGCGCCGCCGGCGCGCACCGCCACTCTGCGTCGGCCGACCGGAGGGACGCTGATTAAAATGATGATTAGCCGGGGGGACGCGGCCACTGCACAATGCCCGGATAATACGACTTCGCCTCATCTGCATAGCGGCAGCGGCGGCACGTGCTGCCCAGACGGCGGCCGGCGGCGCCGCTCAGGTCTGTCCGCGTCGGGCGCGGACACGGTGTCAACATCGTCCCGACGCCCGACCCGACACAGGTACCACCCTGGCTTCACATGGTGCCACACAACCGTGCAATTGCACGCCAAATGCTACGCGATGTAATCGGCTGAAGCGGAGCGGCAATGTGGACACGCAATAAAGAAGCGAAAGTGAAATACTTGATAGATCACGGGATGAGAATGCGGTTTTTTATAGCGTGGCCAATCATGTCACAACAGCTGAGCATCCGTCAAACCTGGTGCAAGTATTAATCCGATCGAGTGTCGGCTTGCACAAAATAGAGACTGTGTGGCGGCTGAAAATCCGGCAGAAACAGACCAGGCCAGAGGCAGTCTTCATGGAATTGAGGATGGGACGGCCAGGGACAGGTCTCCTGCGACCAGGAACGCGCTTCCTGCGGCCTGTGACAGGTCTCCTGCGGACAGAGGTAGCTCTCCTACCGCCATGGGCAGATATGCTGAGGATCGAAACGGAAGAGTAGATTGTTAAGAAGCGCCAGCAAACATTGAGCACCAAGACGCTGCAGGGGACTTCGGGGCCGATCGTAACTGCGTTCCCTTGGCAGCCTGTGGATACATACATAAATTACAAATTATAACGAAAGCGCAGACGCATGAGAATCAAGGATAACTTATCTCGAAACGTGACAGTGCATTCAGATCCGGAACCGGCTTGGTATTCGACAGAGGGGCCCGCTTCCGGAAATAGTATCTCCAACCTCGATACACGTGCACCCAGAAACAAACAACCGCTTACTCCGAAATCGGCCGCAGTCTTCGGGGTGTATCCGCTAAATATGGTGGACGTACCTCATTCATAAAAGGAGCATACCGCATTGATGAACTAGCAGCGTTTGTGTTAGGCTGTCACGGCCATCTTCGTCTCACAGCCTTCCCATTCGGTCAACACCGTACGTAACCATTCAGCGCGGCACCCTCAAACGGACTGACGCCGGCCGCGTCATCGCCTGTCCTCGGGGCACGTAGGTCACGCAGCATGACGACATGCCGACGTGACCGGTGGCAGAATACACACAGCTACCTGTGCCGGTACAATAAATGCAGCGCCAAATCCTTCTTTGAGCATAGGTTGTGTGTGCTTCAGAGAAAATGTTGCAATGTAGGCTGGCAACATTTAAATCGAGGGAACAGTCCAGTTGTTGAATAAAACATTAGATAATGAACCACCGCAACAAAAACGTCAGGATTTTATGAGCGTGATGGTCGACCCGGGTCTCAGAAAAACTTTCGTCGAACATACACGGGAGTAGACTCGCTCAGGCTTCGCCCTCGCTATGCTATGCCATGCACAATAGTCTATGCGATGTTTGACATTATTATTCAATGGAGAAGGGACATGGTAAACCGGCATCATTGGTAATTATATCGATTACATAGGGGATATTCACCGAGTCTAGGTACTACCGGCCGTCCGTCTGTGTGTTGACGACGGGTCAAGTCTGTAGCTGTTTGGTCTGGTTTGACAGTTCAACCAACACCACCCATCCCGACACAGCCGCATTAGGATCACTATCGTCGGCTGCTTCTCTTCGTTTATTTTGGCTCTTGGGCGCCTCGACTGCTGTGGTCATATTGCGCCAATGGTCGCTTCTCTTCGACCCACCGATTCACCAGATACCAACTGATTGGCATAGTCACGCTCTATCAACAGCGTGCTAAATAATCAGCGAACAATGAACGTAGTTATAATAACATACGTCAACTAATTAACATGTGCTAAAATCAGACGCGTCCAGCACCAACGCGCATGCCACCGTGCGGAAAACTCAACACCGGCTGTGGCGAAGGCCAATGAATCCCACCTAGCCGACAGAGACAATAACAGTTTCTGCCTCACCCTACCCACTCCAGACCAGGGATCCCACAAGCAGCTAACCCACGCAGTCACCGGCACCGAGCGCCTGGAGCTTTGCTGAGTGCAGCACAGGCTCGTTTGCACGCTGAGCTTCTCGCGGATGCACGAGGCGGAGCGAAAGGTTCAAGTTACTTCAATGTGTGCAGCTGTTGCATGACTGCCTCACCTGACTAGCTCCACATTCCACAGCTGGTACATGACTGGTTCACCTTACCACAAACACATCCACAGCTGGTGCATGACTGCCTCACCTTACCAGCTCCACATCCACAGCTGGTGCATGACTGGTTCACATTACCATAAGCACATCCACAGCTGGCGCATGACTGCCTCACCTTACCATAAACACATCCACAGCTGGTGCCTGACTGCCTCACCTTACCAGATACACATCCACAGCTGGTGCCTGACTCCCTCACCTTACCACACACACATCCACAGCTGGTGCCTGACTGCCTCACCTTACCAGCTTCACATCAACAGCTGACTGCCGTCGTCTGCCGTGCCACCAATATCCACAGCTGGTCCTCGCAGTCTGTAGTGTCACCAATATCCACAGCTGGTCCTCACTGTCTGTAGTGTCACCAATATCCACAGCTAGTCTTCACTGTCTGCCGTGTCACCAATATACACAGCTGGTCTTCATTGTCTGTAGTGTCACCAATATCCACTGCTAGTCATCGCCTTCTGTGGCGCCAGGAACAGCGAGTGTCGCGTCGTTTCCGCGTGACTGTGACTCCTCTTGCGGCAATCTGTGCTGCTGTGTACCAGCACGCTGCTGTCTGGAGGACGTCTCACCGTCTGGTGTGGCTGACACGGTACTGCCGGGAGGACGTCTCACCGTCTGGTGTGGCCGGTACGTTACTGTCGGGAGGACGTCTCACACGCTGCTGTCGGGAGGACGTCCCACCGTCTGGTGTGGCCGGCACGGTACTGTCGGGAGGACGTCTCACCGTCTGGTGTGGCCGGCACGGTACTGTCGGGAGGACGTCCCACCGTCTGGTGTGGCCGGCACGGTACTGTCGGGAGGACGTCTCACCGTCTGGTGTGGCCGGGACGCTGCCGTCGGAAGGACGTCCCACACGCTGCTGTCTGGAGGACGTCCCACCGTCTGGTGTGGCCGGCACCGGAGGCCAACAGCAGCGCCGCCCCGCCGTCCGCCCGTTGCCAGAACGCCACAGTCATTGCAGCGCCGCACGTCACAAAGTGCTTATTCATACAACTCATTATGAAAATAGAATTCCAATCATGCCCGTTCGGCCGTCGTTAACAAAGGCTCAGGCCCGCCGCACGGAGCAGAGCCCCCCTCCCTGCAGACCGGCCGGCCGCTCCCATGCCCGTCTGAATCACTGACGTGATTAGTCAATGCATTATGATAATTCCTCTATTTTCCTCTGCGCGCTCCCCTCTATCTTATTAATTATATGCTCTCTCATTATGGGCACGGTCGGCGCTTATCAGCGGTGGTGCACACGAAACTGGCCCTTACGCACCGATGTCGGGACGCCGGGCGGGCAGTAATCGCGTGCCGCGCTGTTAATAACGTTGCCATCTCATTATGCATGTAAATGAAGTATTAATCAACAATGCAGAATTAAACGCTGAGTCACAAAGAATTTAATTAGCCGCCGGGCGTTGGCCTAGTAGTATTGGGCGTTCCTCGTTAGTCGCGTATTCGACACTACCGTTGGCACTGGAAACCCGCCGGACAGCCAGCCGGACACCGTCGCGCCCTTCGAAGCGCACTGGACACCAACCGAGCATCGCTGCGACACCCACCGGACATCAGCCGGACACCGCTGCGACAATGGAAGCCCACTGGACGCCAGCTGGATACGGCTGGACGAATGGAAACCCACTGGAGGCATTGGACATCGCCGCCAGCACAGGAGTTGGACACCACCAGCGATGGACACCACCAGCAATGGACACCACTAGCAATGGACGCGGCCGCCAAAACAGGAGGTATACACCACCAGCAATGGACACCACTAGCAATGGACGCGGCCGCCAAAACAGGAACTAGACACCACCAGCGATGGACACCACTAGCAATGGACGCGGCCGCCAAAACAGGAGCTAGACACCACCAGCGATGGAGGCGGCCGCCGAAACAGGAGCTATACACCACCAGCGATGGACACCACCAGCGATGGACACCACTAGCAGTGGACGCAGCCGCCAAAACAGGAGCTAGACACCACCAGCGATGGACACCACCAGCGATGGACACTACTAGTAATGGACGCAGCCGCCAAAACAGGAACCAGACACCACCAGCGATGGACACCACTAGCAATGGACGCGGCCGCCAAAACAGGAGCTAGACACTACCAGCAATGGGCGCGGCAGCAAAAGCAGCAAGCGGCTACCACGAGCCACCGCCGCTCGTGGTGTCTGTTCCTCTCGTTCTTCCACATAAGCATGAACTGCCGACAGCCGGCAATTGGCCAACACGCGCGCAGCCTTCTGTCGCATGTCCACATGCGACACTGTCGCCTGGCTCAGTCAAGTGGACGATGGGTGCCCTCGATTGAAAACGACACATGCAAGTGGCGAATACGTCGGGCGAGAGTCTGGCGACGGAGCTGTTGACCGGCCTGTCGCAACTTGTGCAGCTTCGTCAACAGTGCGTCACGTTATCAGCAGAATCGAAGGAGTCATCGCCATCGTCAGGCACCGCTGCTCATGGCTTATGACTTCACCATCGACCGCAGGGCGGCGGAAATGTCGAGGCACATTCTAACAAGCCATATTCCAGAAAGAAGAGTAGGGGGGGGGGGAGGATTACGCCCCTTGTGATTTTGCTGTCGCCTGTAGTTTCATAACCCTTTGTGATGGGAGAGCAAAATTCGGCGACTTTCTACCTTTCCATTTTTTTTGCTTCGCATCGAACATTTAATTTGTAGCCATATCAGGTTGACGGAAGAGCCTGCGATGTGATATTTACTGCTAATTATGTGCCTTGCCTTGCCGGCCTGCTATACTTGTAGCACGAGGAAAATCAACTCGTTGGATCGGTGCAGCTGTTGATTAGCTGAAAATAACTGACACTCTCGTGTTAAGACAATCACCCCAAACATCGGTCAGACTGTGTGTCGGCCGCGTGTGCCCGTGCTGAGCCTGGCGCACACCTCCACGTTCCAACCGCCGCGCACGCCGCCGCACACTATTGATCACCGCGTTTCCCTTCTTTGTCCACTTCTTCCCTCCCTCCCTTATCTCATTTCACTCGGACGGCGGAATTTTCAATTTCCCTGCCCAATCGGATCGGGACGACCACATTATGCTGATGGCCGGCCAGCGGTCAGTTGGCCGGCTGTTAAGTTGGCGAGCGCGCGGCACGCGACGGCGGCGCGCTCGTGCCGGCTGTCCGCCGTCGTGTCCCCCCGCAGGGCGTGCACGTCACGTCGCCCCCCCCCATCGCGCCGCCACGAGCCCGGCTCGTCCACCGGCGCCAGTTAAACCCGGCAAACCGACCGTCATACATTATTGATATTTTCCAGTAAGTAGGAATTTTAAGCAGCATCCGCGGAAAATCAATGCAGCTGCACGGCTATTCCGGAGTCAACCAGAGCGCAACTAACGCGCCCAATGGTCCGGCATTATGGACTGGTACCAAATGGGCTCATTTGGCCGTGCAGCGATACGTCAAACCGTGGAGTGGAGTGGAGAGGGGTGGAGTGGAGTGGCACCGGCGGACCGAGCCGGACCCGCCCGGCCCGCGGCCGGCCGAGCGCCACTCGACACACCAATAACAACGCCGCCACGTCGCTCCTCGGCCGACCAAATTACGGAAAACACACGACAAGGAGGCCGACAAGCCACCGCCGCCGTCCAGTGGCCGGCCGGAATTGCTGAAGCCCCTCTCATGCATGCTCGGAAGTGGTCGTTTGGTCGCCGGCGCACCGGGAACAAGAGGGCCGGCGCGTCTCCGGCCGCGCTTCGGTCGGCGCCCGGTCACGAGGGCCACATCGACACGGCAGCAGCGTACACAAGCCGGCCACACGACGCACGCCACAGTCGACCGGTCACACACCGCCAGTCAACTATGAGACGTCGCATGTTGTCGTACTGCTCACCAACCAACACACCGCCAGCCAAGCACGACACGACACGCCGCATGTAGTCGCACTTCTCGCCAACCAACACACCGCCAGCCTACTACGACACGCCGCATGTAGTTGCACTTCTCGCTAACCGACCATCAGTGTCCGAATGTGGACCCACGGGCTCAAGTGTGCTGCACGTCAGTAATAAAATGTGGACCCACGGGCTTCAGTGCGCTGCACAGGGAATGCCAGTGTCCAAATGTAGGCCCACAGACTCCAATGTGCCGCACGGGGGCTGTCAGGGTTCCACTATGGACCCACTGGCTCCAACGCAGCCGGTCACGCTGTGCTGTGTCATGACGCCTGCACTGTCGGACGGGACACGTGTCATGCAGCCGGCTGGCGGTGCAGAACGTCTCGCGACTGCGTGGTCATGTCTCTGGCAGGTTCGTGGTGGCCCCAGGCCGCACGGCGTGTTATCGAGGAGCACTGCCTTTGAACTACACGTACGTTATTATTTGGCGGCAACAGCCGCTGGGTCAACGGCTCGCGCACGTTGCCCAGTTGGGTGCCACAGCCTGGCTCACAGTTGGGGTTCCGCCGGCCACCTGCCGAACCTATAGAAGACTACGGCACAGGCCCATACTCACTGAATGCATTGCGGTTGCGCTGCAACCGTGATAAAATAACCGGATCGCGATTGGTCACTAACTCAATAAATATCTGCGAGGTGCAGATAGGCAGCAGCATGTTGATCACCCTCATATTTTGGCAATATTCTACACAAATATAAAAGAAATGGTGGCAATTGCTCTCGTGAAAAAGTGGCCTTGCTCTGCCATATATCGTTGACAGCCTGGTTGGCGTTCGAGCTAAATCAATTCGACATCAGTTTCACAATATGTCTGTTTCTTCCAAGCTCCTTCAAGATAAGAGCCTATCACACCCCGAATGAGTCCAAGATAACTCGACCATTTGAAAATCGTCATGCAATAGCACAGTTTCTTGCTCTTCCTGCTTGCAGTTTCTTCCATAACACAGTTTCTTCTCCGTGTCACGCGGACAATCGATAAATCTTCCACATACGATATATCACTCGAGGAAAAAATATTGAAGCCACCACAAGCAGTCACATATAAGTAAGCGAGCTGGAATCACGTTCCTGAAATTATGTTCCAGTTGTGACAAACTGAAGCCACAGCAACCGCAAGTGCGATGCAGACTGTTGTCCACACTAAGTCGCCACTGGTACGACGCAAATAACAATGCATTCACTGACCTTCGTCCAACTACAGATGAACAGCGCCGTGCTGATGGCTAATCCTCCATAATTGGTCTTGCTTTTTCACGCCGCTCTTTGGAGCTGTAACATCGGAGTTTGGTCAAGGAGGCCTGCTCTGAGCTGCAGTCCAGGCGACGACAACACTACCGCGGATAGTTCTGCGTACACACGCACCAGTGTTAAAATAATATTTATTTTTGTTAGGTGTGAGATGTGGAAACGAGCACAGTATGATGTCGAAATTTGCCATAGAATTAGTGTCAGTTCAAATGCTCTTGATGTCCTTCAGACTTAAATTT
Organism: Imbricaverruca yamaguchii; assembly: GCA_034440575.1. Classification (NCBI taxonomy): domain Eukaryota; kingdom Metazoa; phylum Arthropoda; class Thecostraca; family Neoverrucidae; genus Imbricaverruca; species Imbricaverruca yamaguchii. Next base: position 3,252,727 of record JAOTOL010001659.1, read on the forward strand.
GATCCAATGGTTGCACCCTCATCAGTTGTTTTGATATCAATACGCCAGGAAGAGACATATTCGAGATAGTGAGAAAAAGTGTATTATATACACTGGTGCTGCATGCCATATCGCATTGTGAATAATCTCTACCTGAAATTGCATTGCGAAATGTTCGTGTATTATCATTCATTATCGAAAGCATGCTCATGGTACTTAGCAAACGAAGTATTGTTGGAAAGGAGACACGAATACTTCAGCACGCATCAAGAAAGAGGATGTCGATACTTCTTGGAGAAGGATGTCGATTGAGTGTTCAGAATGTGGTAAATTCCACCCTACTTAGGAATAATTTGACACTCGACACGCACACACGCGCACGTATCACAGTTTATTTGGGTTTATCCAAAGGTTATCGTGCTCCTCGGCGCATTTGCGCGACTTACGTTGATAATCTAAAAAATATGTATAACAAAGAACTGCTGTATGCATGGATTGAATGTCCTCGCACAAGTAATTTTAACTGCCGGATGTCCGCACCCACGGGCATGGTGTCCGCACCCACAGGCAGGGTGTCCGCACCCACAGGCAGGGTGTCCGCACCCACAGGCAGGGTGTCCGCACCCACAGACAGGGTGTCCGCACCCACATGCAGGGTGTCCGCACCCACAGGCAGGGTGTCCGCACCCACAGGCAGGGTGTCCGCACCCACAGGCAGGGTGTCCGCACCCACAGGCAGGGTGTCCGCACCCACAGGCAGGGTGTCCGCACCCACAGACAGGGTGTCCGCACCCACATACAGGGTGTCCGCACCCACAGGCAGGGTGTCCGCACCCACAGGCAGGGTGTCCGCACCCACGGGCAGGGTGTCCGCACCCACAGACAGGGTGTCCGCACCCACAGGCAGGGTGTCCGCACCCACAGGCAGGGTGTCCGCACCCACAGGCAGGGTGTCCGCACCCACAGACAGGGTGTCCGCACCCACGGGCAGGGTGTCCGCACCCACAGGCAGGGTGTCCGCACCCACGGGCAGGGTGTCCGCACCCACAGGCAGGGTGTCCGCACCCACAGGCAGGGTGTCCGCACCCACAGGCAGGGTGTCCGCACCCACAGGCAGGGTGTCCGCACCCACAGGCAGGGTGTCCGCACCCACGGGCATGGTGTCCGCACCCACAGGCAGGGTGTCCGCACCCACAGGCAGGGTGAGCGCACCCACGGTCAGGGTGTCCGCACCCACAAAAGGGTGTCCGCACCCACAGGCAGGGTGTCCGCACCCACATACAGGGTGTCCGCACCCACAGGCAGGGTGTCCGCACCCACAGGCAGGGTGTCCGCACCCACAGGCAGGGTGTCCGCACCCACAGGCAGGGTGTCCGCACCCACAGGCAGGGTGTCCGCACCCACAGGCAGGGTGTCCGCACCCACAGGCAGGGTGTCCGCACCCACTAGCTATCGCCGAATCACCGTCAGGGCCAGCCATACTCCGCCCCCCACGATCATCCTGAAGCGATGGGGAGTGGTCAACAACTGTGGTGGCGGAACCACAGCCCTGGCTGTGGTTCCGCTGCCTGCATCAGCTAATATACTAGCCCCAGGCGATCGTCCATTGACTTATCGTTTTCAATCGTGAAGAAGATTCTTGGGTTCTTTTGCGACGCATTCAACTGCTAGGGCGTCGCCAATCACTCACGCCGATTGGTCGCGGGTGGACTCGGTAATGCCGCCAATTGCGAGATTCGAACCCACAATCTTTCAATCAAGAGTCCGACACTCTACCGACTGATCTACCGTGGCCCCTGTTTTTCCATCGTGAAGACCGGTGCCGCTACCAAATCGTTGATGCCTTGTGACTTTCGACAAGCAATCATTAGCGGCGGCACTCGGCGCTTGAATGACTAGATAAATTATTTCCAAGATTTCTACGGCCTTAAATGTGGCAATAAGATGTTAACTTTGTTCTTGCTTAGTGTCCAATGTCTGCCTAGTGCTTGATTTGCATCACCTGTTACGCACGCACGGCTTGATAGCCATGTCCAGTAATCTGCCAGCACCACAAGCTAATGTGCTGACACCGAGAGCTGGTCATCAGTTCTGAACAAAAGTCTGCGTTTGGAGCATGGTACCAAATCCAGAATTCGGCGCCTGGATGTCAAAAAAGACTTATAAAATAGTAGCAGCCAAAACCATGTGCCATATCTCAGCTTACGCCAATATGGAATCAATAATGGAAAAAGTCGGGATGGCATAACCATTTCGCGACACGCGAAGTGAACATGAGCCGTACAATCCACCGCCAATACGATAGTCCAAAGGTGTTATTTTGTATCTTTCTTAGAAGCAAATGCTCCCCCATTGTTAGCATTGCTCCCCCAATAACATCAACTTTTACCATAGGACCCTATGTGGTGTTCACATTCCAATCCATTGGGACGCGCCCATTGCCTTCAAGTATTATGCCACTCGAATAATTTCCGATATCAACGCCCATTCCATAGTCTGCACTATAGTTAATGTCTTTACGAGACATTTAGTTTCCACTTTTCCCACCGAATTTCCCTGTACGCGATTAGAGGGCGATTGCTTTAAACAGATGGACTTCCCGATATGTCCGCCTTCGAGCACCAATTAGAATTTAACCAGCACAAACGCCATAGCGCCGCTATGCCGTGCCAGATGGCATCAACGAGAAACGCTGAGTCACCGGACACTGGGATTTTCCAAACGAAGGCATCCATTCAATTCCCATCTCAACCATAGTACACATAATTCGATCCAGTTCATTTCCTACGTTATTTACCGCCAACTAACCACGAAACGCTCAAGTCTGTGATCGGCTATACATGGGTTACAGGGGAGATCCAGTTCAGTTACTTGAGTTCAAGGGCGCTCCGACCAAAGCGTGGTCACGTCAGGAGATGCAATTGTTAGGCAGGGTCAGCGACATTTGACATAGGAAAAAATATATAATCAATGATCTGCAGTATAATTAAGTTGCAAATCAAAGGACAGAAGTCCAAAATACTACGGAAATTGAAACGATCTCGGATAGTTCGGTCGATTCAGGTTGGAGTTCTTCAGAATGCACTCATTTTTTACATGGTCACCTATATTGACTTCGAATGGCCATGACTTTGATGTTGATAACCATGACTTTGATATCGATATTGTGGCCTGACCACATCTGGCAGCTAAATCCACCAGCCCGACCTGTCAGTCTGACCTTCCGGACAGTCAGGCTTATCAGCCAGAGCCTCCTGGGCAGTCAAGTTCATCAGTTAGACCCTCCGGACAGTCAGACTCCTCAGTCAGCCCTGGACAGTCAGACTCCTCAGTCAAACCCTCCGGACGGTCAGACTCATCAGTCAGACCTCCTGGACAGTTAGACTAGTCAGTCAGACCTCCTGAAGAGTCAGGCTCATCAGTCAGACCAGCAGGACATTCAGACCAATCTCAGTCGGCTCCAGATAAGTCAGGCCAGTCAGTCAGCCCCAGAGGACAATCAGACAGCCGGCCCATGTCAGTCAGCCTTGCCAAACAATCATGTAATGTAATGCAAGGTGATGTAATATGGAGGATACTTTCTTCCAACATGCAACTTCAAAATATCGGCTTGCACCTTCCAGTGAGTGTTGTGGACATTGTCACAAAGCAGTTATTTGCCAAACAGCATCATAAGTCATAAAGTCATAAAGTCATAAAGTGTTAAGGCTTAATAAGGGCCACAAGGGCCCATCTGGGTCAAGCCTGTCTAGAAGATATTAGAAAGTACATGTTCACACCTATCAATTCCAAACCCATGCAATCCCTCCACCTGTGCCACCACAGCCAATCTCATCAGTATGACATCGCAAAGGAAGTTGCCAAATCCACTGCTAGGTACACCCCATATAGTACAACATAATACTAGCATAATGTTATACCCTATATAGCTAGTGAAAATACTCAATATCCCATGCATCACAAGTTAGAATTCAAAAACAACATTTTCCTGTCTAAAAAAATTATCCACCCTACTTTTAAAGACATTCAATGAGGGACTCCCCACTGCATCAGCAGGCAGCCTATTCTATTGGTCAACAACCCTTTGACTGAAGACCTGTTGTCGTTTAACTGTCCTGCACCTCATTTTGTCTAACCTGAATTGATGACCCCTATGGGATACTCTAAACTGCAGAGCATCATTCAAATTGACCTGATCTAGCCCTCTAACAATTTTGTACATTTCAATCATGTCTCCCCTTAATCTCCTATACTTGAGTGAGTACATATCTAATGCATTAAGCCTTTCTCCATATTCTAAGTTACTTAATCCACTGACGAGTCTAGTGGCTTTGCGCTGGACTCTTTCTAACATATCTATATCCTTTTCTAGGTAGGGGCTCCATGCTTGTACAGAGTACTCCAAGTGGGGCCGCACATATGCTGAGTACAGCTTTTTCATGACTTCCCTGCTCTTATATTTCACACTTCTATTAATGAGTCCCAGCATTCTGAGTGCCCTATTTCTAGCTGAGATACATTGTTTTTCTGCTTTAAGGTCTTTTGAGACCAACACACCTAAGTCCCTTTCCTCTTCAATAACATCCAGTTCCCTCCCTCCCATTTTATAACTGAATGTCTCGCCTGCAGACCCTATATGCATAACCTTACACTTATCATAGTTGAAAGTCATCTGCCATTGATCAGCCCACTCTTTTAGGTCGTCCAAATCTAGTTGAATATTACTAGATTGATCTCTGCTGTTAGCCACTCCTACCAGCTTGATGTCATCAGCAAATTTGAACACTCTATTCCTCAGCCCTACTTCAATGTTGTTCACAAAGATGATAAAGAGGAGGGGCCCTAGAACAGAGCCCTGTGGCACTCCACTCAGAACATCTTTCCAACCAGATTTACATCCATTCAATACTACCCTTTGTTTCCTTCCCTGCAACCATGCTTCAATCCAATGTAGAACTTTTCCTACAATCCCATGTTGTTGTAATTGATGAATTAACCTTCCATGTGGAACTTTATCAAAAGCTTTGCTAAAGTCCAAGTACACAACATCCATCCTGCTTTCATTGTCTACTTCTTTGGTAACATACTCAATGAACTCCAATAGGTTAGTTAAACAAGACCTTTGAGATCGAAATCCATGTTGAGTATCCCTTAAAAGGTTGTGCCTATCAAGATGAATCTGAACATTCTGTTTAACCAGCTTTTCTAGTACTTTGCAAACTAATGAGGTCAAACTGACTGGCCTGTAGTTTCCTACACTCTTCCTATTTCCCTTTTTGAAAATTGGTACTACACTTGCATTTCTCCAATCTTCAGGTACTTCTGAATACTCCATAGATCGCCTGAAAATGATACCTAGGGGAGTTGCTAAAGCTTTAGCACACTCTACTAAGATCCTAGCATATATTTCATCTGGTCCGGAAGCTTTATTAGGTTTTATATTCTGCAACTGCTTCTCTACGGCTTCTGTAGTTATTGTAAGATCCTCCAGCATATCACCTGCCATGGCATGGCCTACAGATGTTCCTATTGTACCAGAATTATCTTTAGTGAAGACGGATGAGAATTGCTTGCTTAGGGATTCCACAATGTCGCAATCATCAACCACTATTTCCCCATCTACCTCCAGTGGTCCTACACTACACTTTTTAGCCTTAAATTTATAGAAGCTAAAGAATCTCTTAGCATTACCTGCTGAACATTCTCGAGCAAAGTTGATTTCAGCAAGTCTTTTAGATGCTCTAACACACCTCCTAACTTTATTTCTAGCTATTCTATATGATTCTAGGTTTAACCCCGAGTTAGTATCTTTTAGTTTCTTGAATGCTTGTTTCTTTGAGTCCAGTAATTGCTTAACTTCCCTAGTCAGCCACGAAGGGTGCTTAACCCTGTTTGATCTAATTTGCCTACTGGGAATGAACCTATCCTGACCCTGAAATAGCTTATCTTTTATCATTGTCCACATTTCATAAGCATCTAAGCCATTCAATATGACTTCCCAATTAATTTCACTGAGGAAGCTCCTGAACTCACTGTAATTCCCTTTTGCAAAATTTGGAATCAATGTTCTGTTGGTTGCTACCCTTCCAACATATAATGAGAAGCGTATAATGTTGTGATCACTATTACCAAAGGTCTCTCCTACGTTAACATTTTGCACAAAATTTTCCTCATTAGTAAGCACTAGATCTAATATTTTATTTTTCCCTTGTAGGCTCGTGTATCATTTGAAAGAAGAAATTGTCTTCAAAACAAGCCATGAAACATCTTTCTGATTTGCTTACACCTATTGTTTTGTTTCCCAATCCTGCTATGTTGAAATCCCCCAACAAAATAGTTCTCTCCCTGTACTCTCCTACTTATCTCTTCCTGCATCAGCCTGTCAGTGTTTTCATTCTGGTCTGGAGGTCTATAGAATGCCCCAATCCTAAATTTTGTTCCATTCTTCAGAATTATATCTAACCACAAAGATTCTACTCCTGCACTATGTACACCATCCTCTATGGAATGACATTTCATTACTTGCCTAACATACAATAGAATGCCACCTCCTATCCTTGCCTCTCTTTGATAGGCATGCATGTTGTAGCCTGTCAATTCAAATTCTTGCAAGTTGTCTCCAAACATGCTTTCGTTAACCCATGCTTCTGTTATGCACACCAAATCTAGCTGTTCAGACAACATATATGCATGCAGTTCCCCAATTTTGTTCCTAACACTTCTGGCATTGACATAAAAACATGATAAATTATTCCTTCCATTGCTTGCTATGTTTCTCTCTTTATCAGCTACATCCCCCCATGTCCTGCCTAGTTTCCCTGTTTCCTGTTGAGAGCCTCCTCATACCTATTGCTGAGCAATTCCACTCCTCTCTTGCTCAGATGTAATCCATCTAAAGCAAACATCTCCGTCCTCCCCCAAAACTCCCCCACAAATCCAAGAACTGCACCCCAAGCTCCTTACAAATCTTGGCCACCCTGGTATTGAGCCCAATGGCCCTCGAATACCACTCCATGCTTGCATGGACCATAGGGAGGATGGATGTCACCACTCCTCTTTTCCTACTTCCTGCTAAACTACCTATCAAAGCCCTATAGGCTTTCATTGTTTCCTCTGTATTATTTTTTCCTACATCGTTCACTCCAACCTGCACAATTACCGTTGCACCCTCTCCACTTCCCCTCATTACTCCCTCCAGCCTATCCCTAACATCTTTCACCTGCGCTCCCGGGTAGCAAACACGCATCCGTCTGCTGGGGTTCTTACTACAAAATGTTCGATCCATGTACCGAACCCTGGAATCCCCTACGACTAAAACCTCTCTCTCTCCATCTCTATCTTCAGCCATCTGGTCATCCCCCACCTCCGTCCCTCTCATCATTACCTTCCCTCTCCTCCAGTGCCTCAAACCTATTTTTAATTGGGACGCCCATGTCCACCTTCCTTAGCGCCAGTCGGGTGCTATGGCGCCTTGCCACCTTCCAACTGCCACCATCCCGGACCAAGCCATCCGAACTCCCATCAGTCCTCCGCTCGGGCACCCGAGTTGCCTGGCTGGCACCTCCCATGATGGGTCCCGCCACCAAACACTTCAAGCGCTCCACCTCCCCCGTTAACATATCTAACCTCTTACTCAAGTCCCCAATGAAAAAGCTTGCCAAATTAGAAACATTACAGAGATTGTTAATGTATAGAAGAAATAACAGACGTCCGAGAATCGAACCTAAGGAACACCTATTTTTATATTTAATGGTTGGGAGATCATTTAATCTCCAAATGAAACAAAAAATGAGGATAATTTTCCGAAGTGGAAAATGTTTTAGATGCAAAACATCCAGGAGCAGCCATTTCAACTGTGTTGATGTAATGAGATTAAATTATGTGACCTATTATGACTTAAAAATAAAAGTGATGCTATATGAAAATATAGCAGATAAGAGAAAACCTGTATTTTACTTTGGATATGGCATTTCAAGGGAAAATTGCAGCATGTTTCTTAACATGAACATGACAACATGAATGTCATTTCTAAATGAAAATGACATCATATGCCCATTGCAATTTTGTTTCAGAAAAATCATAGTACATGCATGTTAAATTGCTCTGATGCATAGTGAAGTAACTAAATCCCTTGTACATAATACATTAGCTTACACCCAGTATTTAAATTTCAAAAGGCCTTTGACACAGTCAACATCAGCATTTTGTTGAAACAAACACACTTTATTGGCTTTAGGGGCAACACATATAGACTTCTTAACTCATACCCATCAAAGACATCTCAAAGAACTAGGGTACATGACATCCTCTCCCAGCCATTAAATATAAAAATAGGTGTTCCTTAGGGTTCGATTTTCGGACGTCTGTTATTTCTTCTATACATTAACAATCTCTGTAATGTTTCTAATTTGGCAAGCTTTTATTTATTTGCATATGATACTGCCATAAGTAATATGGCTCAGGATTATTTTGAATTACAAACTAAAGTAGATGAGGTAATACCCAAAAAACATTGCATGGTTTCAAACCAACAGATTATCTGTTAATGCTGACCAGACTGGATATATATTTTTCCAAGAAGCCATGTTATGACCTTCATGTCAAAATAAATCCTTCTAATATTACAAGGCATAGCTGTATAAAATATTTTGATACACTTAGTGATGAAGACATGATGTGGAAAAGCCGTAACAATCCAATTTCTTAAAAATAGAAGGAATGTTTCAATTAGAGGAAAATATACGTACTTTCTATGAACTTAAGAATTGCACCTTCCGTATAATTATTGAATACCGCCATACCTAAATTACAGTGCTGTTGTCTGGGAAGTGCATATAGCAATAAAATCAATGAGATCATCTTTGTCATCTTTGTGAACAACATTGAAGTAGGGCTGAGGAATAGAGTGTTCAAATTTGCTGATGACATCAAGCTGGTAGGAGTGGCTAACAGCAGAGATCAATCTAGTAATATTCAACTAGATTTGGACGACCTAAAAGAGTGGGCTGATCAATGGCAGATGACTTTCAACTATGATAAGTGTAAGGTTATGCATATAGGGTCTGCAGGCGAGACATTCAGTTATAAAATGGGAGGGAGGGAACTGGATGTTATTGAAGAGGAAAGGGACTTAGGTGTGTTGGTCTCAAAAGACCTTAAAGCAGAAAAACAATGTATCTCAGCTAGAAATAGGGCACTCAGAATGCTGGGACTCATTAATAGAAGTGTGAAATATAAGAGCAGGGAAGTCATGAAAAAGCTGTACTCAGCATATGTGCGGCCCCACTTGGAGTACTCTGTACAAGCATGGAGCCCCTACCTAGAAAAGGATATAGATATGTTAGAAAGAGTCCAGCGCAAAGCCACTAGACTCGTCAGTGGATTAAGTAACTTAGAATATGGAGAAAGGCTTAATGCATTAGATATGTACTCACTCAAGTATAGGAGATTAAGGGGAGACATGATTGAAATGTACAAAATTGTTAGAGGGCTAGATCAGGTCAATTTGAATGATGCTCTGCAGTTTAGAGTATCCCATAGGGGTCATCAATTCAGGTTAGACAAAATGAGGTGCAGGACAGTTAAACGACAACAGGTCTTCAGTCAAAGGGTTGTTGACCAATGGAATAGGCTGCCTGCTGATGCAGTGGGGAGTCCCTCATTGAATGTCTTTAAAAGTAGGGTGGATAATTTTTTTAGACAGGAAAATGTTGTTTTTGAATTCTAACTTGTGATGCATGGGATATTGAGTATTTTCACTAGCTAGATAGGGTATAACATTATGCTAGTATTATGTTGTACTATATGGGGTGTACCTAGCAGTGGATTTGGCAACTTCCTTTGCGATGTGATACTGATGAGATTGGCTGTGGTGGCACAGGTGGAGGGATTGCATGGGTTTGGAATTGATAGGTGTGAACATGTACTTTCTAATATCTTCTAGACAGGCTTGACCCAGATGGGCCCTTGTGGCCCTTATTAAGCCTTAACACTTTATGACTTTATGACTTTATGACTTTATGAGATAAATTAAGTTGCAGAAGCATTGCACTGCATAAATCAATCATCATCAGCACCTCTTTCTGATGTTTTAACTTCATCAACAAGGTTGTCCCAGAGTTAGACAACACTTTAAAATACCTTTTTCCTGAGATCAATTACATGATGTTTTCATTACAGCCTATTACACAAAAAGCCTGGGATATAATAATCCACTCTCACTTCCATAAGATTGATGATGTACCTGGGAATAAAATCATGGAAAACATCAGACAATACATAAATGTAAAATATGAACTCTCGGAATGAATTTCAGTAAAAATGATGGACTATGCATGGTGATCTGCTTGTTTTATTCTGATGTTTATTTAAGCATCACATTTTCGTTTCTTTTTCCATACTTGGTTTAATCTTCTCCTTATTGTAGTAATAATTAGGAGATGCATATGCAAGATTCAAATTTCATATTAATTCCCTATTAACACCTATAGCAGTCATTTCTGGAGCCCTCAATGACATGACTTGCTTTGCTAATTGTCTGAGAGGGCTTCGGGAAAATATTTTACTAATATTGAGCAGCAGACTCTGTCCAGCAAGAAACACAAGCAGGGAGTGTGTGACCTACCTTGACTTGCCTACTATGACCTACTCTCATCCCTGGAATTTAACAAAATTAGGTTACATGGGTGTGGAAGGTCACTCTTGCCTACCTATTAATGAGTAGGGGAATTAAACAATGTATGACCACTCATTATCTGCACAAATAGCACACATTTCAGTTGGCAAGCAAAACAATACTAAAATAGGCTTTGAATAGGGTAATATACAATGAAGAATAATGTAAAATGTAAAAAAACCTAACCAAAGCGAATCTAAAATCACATTTTAAATAACATTTTATTACAAATTTGGAAAAGAATCTTTAACCTGTTTGTCAAATTTCAAAATAACAATACATGAACTAGTCTAATCAAAACAAGCTGAATTACATCTTCATGGCAAACTTGTGCTTTATGGTGCTACTGAAATTGTATTTAAAATACATGTTAGAACACAATGTTGATGGGCATCATTAAGACATATCACTGATGTCTACAAGAAATTCTTACTCTTAAGTTGGTTACAACCTAATGTGCCATCCACCACATCATTTAGTTCCATATATGTTATGTGCGTATAATAACTTAACAACATAAAATAAGCTATACATAACAATAGGGTATTCATATGGGTACATAATTTCCAACAATGATGCCATCAATAGCATTGCTCAGATACAACATTCATACATATAAGGCAGTGTACAATGAACATATGCACAGGAAGTAAGTACCACAATGTGTGGTGACCATACTCAGTTGACACACAATCAGTGTAGCTGTATGCTACTGACAAGCCAGTTTGCTGATGTACCCTCAAGAAGGTTGATTGGTTGGCTGTGTATGCCATTCACAATTCATTATTTTCTGTACTTTTAGCTTACAGGGGTAGATACAATGAGACACTGGGGAAGGAGATTCCCTCCAGGAAGGCATAAAGACATTCAAGATTAGTGCAACTATGAGCCACAAGGGCCCTTCTTGGTTGCACTCTGTACACTGAACCAGTTGCCCACCAAATCTGTCAATCAGCCCTCCCTGTAATACTGAAAAGCAAGCCCTCTATTCTTATAATGATTGTCTATGCTGTTTTTAAAGATGTTCAATGTGCTGCTACTGACAATGTTTTCTGGCAGCTGGTTCCAGTGTTCTACTATGCATATGTACACTCCATCAAATGTGTCAGCCAGAGGCATCCCCAGAGGAAAAAGTGCCCCATTGGAAGGAAAGGTGCCACTGGAAGGCTTCAGTGCACCCCACCTCTGAAATTTGTCAACCTCAGGTACCCTCCAAGTGCTTTTGCAGTGGTGCTCCTGCGACAAAATTACACCCTTCCAGACCCCAAATGCCCCATGACATTTTCATGACCCCATGCCCCATGCCCCATCATTGTTTTACAGTGGAAATTCTCTCTCTTGTCTGCTAGCTTTTCAGCCTTCCAAGTCATTCCTCCCTTCAACTAGACATTCCAGACATGAACTAAAAAAGTATGTCTAAGAACTTTTAATATGAATAAGAATTGATTTGGATAATTTTTTTTCAGCTATTTCATTGGAAAACAATTGTTCTTCATGGTGAGAATAAAACAATTTTAGATGGATCACTTTAGTACAATTTCCTTTAAACCATTCTATATTCCAAAACCTATATCCAATAGTTGGCAAGTAACATATCAGTCAGTGCACAAACATCCTACTTGTGGGGTGCATTGTGAATATTTATTAGTTATGCAGTGTTTAACCACAATTTAACCACAGCACCAATTTGTCATCTTGCAGTCATTCATTTGCTGCCATGTTCTGTAGAGCTGTGTGCAGTCTCCAAGTAAATCAGAAAGCATGTTACAATTTGCTGATGTTCATAAGTTGAATTCTACTTATATCCAGCAGTCATCAGTAAAACTAATTTTAATATTAACAGTACAACTAAAAACTGACAAGATAATTATATTCCATGGTTGCCTTTAATGCATACAGATCATTATGTTAAAGCTTCTCCCTTTATCTCGTTCCTTAGACGATGTGACCTGGGACCAAATTTCCGCTGTAAAACCGACTATTGTTACCATGCCCAGTAAGCACATCCTTTATGTCTGGCCATTACAGTTGACATATTTATATATAGATATGGATATGCTAAAAATAGCACAGCACAAAACTACTAAATTCATCAGTAGACTAGGTAAACTAGAATATGGATAAACGCTACTGTCAAAAAAAGGAGTAAATGCTTTGATTTCTTATTTGTTACCGAACAGAGTAATGTCAGTCATGCAGGGCGACATGATCTAGGTCACCTGGTTTATGATCGGTAAACTATGGAAGCATAATCTACTCACACTTTCATTTCCAGACGGCAGTGTAATCAGAAAAAATGCTGAAAATGCAGTTCGAGATACCGACGGCAAAACACACGCCCATCAGCGAGCGACCCCACCGCGATCGCTCAGGAGGCGATTCGCTTCTGTCGCTTCTGATATAAATTGGTAGCATCTGGCAGGAAATAAAATTTACTAGCTTGCATCGCTTGGAGAAATAAATTTAAGTTAATATGTAGAAAATGTGACCTTCATTGTGACAGCTATGCTTCTTCACTGTCGTATTTGAAATCTAGCCGCGATTTAAGAATACAAAATATTTACCATACTTACAATTTGCTACGATTTGTGCTCTTAAGATTATTACTTTTTTTTCTCCATTACCTGATAATTTAGAACTAGAGCGATCATTGTCAGCAACTTACATTTCCAAACAGAATCCAGCAGCAACTGGTGAGTTCCAGACTTGATCATTGTCGGTGGATAGGTAGGTGTTGGATTTGTGCGTACGCTATTTTTGTCCATTTAGTAAACATGACTATCCAGGTGTCATTCTAGCATATTATGGGTATTATTGTGATTCAATTTGTTCACAAGACAGGTTTTCACACATTTTGTATCCACAAAGCAAGCCAACTGAAATGGGATTGGTATGGTCAGGTTAGAGTATGCCGGTTAACTATTGGTTTTACATTGACCGTTCACCAACCTCCTACGTCGATTGGCCGCGGACGAAGAGCAGCGACGGGCGAGACTCGAACCACAACCCTTAGGTTGTGAGGCGGGCAACTTACCCCTAGACTACCCGTCCCAGTGTTAATACGTTTTTCTTAAGATGAATAGGTTTCTCCTTTTTCCCAATGAAATTTTAAAATCAAATCTTCATTTGTCCTAAAAAGTATGGCATGTTTCATTGCCAGGTTTCTAAACTTGGAACACTTTAAAATACCTGCATTGTTTGAAATTTAGTTGTGCGGATTTTTGTTTGCAATGGGAGGATAGGCTATCTTGGGTTAGGTTACTTCGCTTTGTATTGTTAAGCATTACTTTTTGGATCGGGTCACTATCAGTGTGGGCTAACCGGCTGCACTGGTGCCTAACCGCAGGCCCGGCCGCCGTCGCTATGCTGCTGACGACAGTTCTAGCACGCCGTATCAGGGCTGGCCGGCTCAGCCCGTCTGCGTCAAACCTCCACCGACGGGTCGTCGCCCCGGGCGACTGTCTGTCCGCCCGGCTGCCGACCGGCGCGCCATCTGTGAGCTGCCATCGACACCTCAGTTACCGGCGACGCCCACTCCGACCGCTGTGGCCACCAGCCGTGGCGGCCCTACACAGTGGGCCTCACCTTGGGCCTCACAAGAGCCGACTCGCAGGTCAGCCGGGCTGCGCGTGCCGACTCGCGGCACCTCAGACTATCCAGGCTGTAATTCTACCGGCCAGATATCAGCAGCTCACCTTATTCAGGTTGTAATTATGCTGGCCAGATATCAGCCCCTACATACAGTCACACAGGTAGGATTCTATACTGATGCTTCATATACCAGTGCGCTTTCTCAACATCAGCTGTTCAATTCAGGCATTATGCCTGCTAGACAAAAGCACAGTCCAATAGAGCATCAGCACCCGGCAAAAATATTGTGCTATGAGTATCTATCTGAAGATCCCTAGGCAAATGTGAATGACAATGCATAAGGAGTTAACGTGTTTTACGAATATGTACCTGACTAAAGCGAACTTGCACGCAAATTGATGGTAGACGGAGTAAAGATACTGCATTGATGAAGTTTTTTTCCTTCGTTTTGTTTCTTCTTTCTTGTCTTAGTTTGTTTTTGTTTTTGTTATATCTAATGTGAAATCATCACGCAAATGGCGTGCAAATTAGAGCCATAGTAGACATTTAAGTTAGTTTTCTGCTGCAATGTGTGGACATCATGTGCAAGAACAAGAACAACTTGAGGAACATTGGGTTCTTCTGTCACGCATTTGACTGTTAGACCATATAGCTTCGCCAATCTTTCATGCCGATTTGTCGCTCGTGGATCCTTGATGATATTCAGAGTAAAACGATTTTTTTTGTTAACATCAGAAACTATGTTATGAAAGACCAGCAAAGGTGTGCAGATAGTTGACCAGACCAGAAAGACCAGTAAATGTGCGGTCATTTCGAGATAGCACCTTTCAATATCTCGACCAGAACAAAAACGGAAAATGTTGAAGAGGAATTACATCATTTTTCTAGGAAAATACAAGCACAGTTAATTTTCCGACCAACGATGAACTTTGATTGTAGCCTCATCGTACATCAAGCAGGTTCAGAAGGCATTTTTTTTTCGATGGGGAATAATTAAACTATTGTCGAAAAAAAGGACAGCCTAATTTTCAAACTTTGATCGTCTTGCCTCGTCCGAAATCAAGCTAGTGTGAATGGCACTATACCACATACAGCCTCATCACTCATGGGGAAAATACAACAACCCAGTGTCCCGGTAGACCTGGCAGGTGTGTTACAACAGTGTCTCGGTAGACCTGCCAGATGGATTGCAACACAATGCTTCTGGAGATCTGACAAATGGGTTGCAACACAATGTATGTCTCTGTAGATCTGACAGATTGGTCGCAACACAGTGTCTCGTTAGACCTGGCAAGTTGGTTGCAACACGGTGTCTCGGTATACTTGGCAGGTGGGTTACAACTCAGTGTCTTGGTGGTGAGCGGACGGCTTAACAGGGAGTGGTTTTGTCCCTCATCAGGAAGTTCAGCCACCTATCTGCTACACCTGTCACCTCGTGCACCTGTTGATGGTTACGGTCCAATAAGTGATGAAGTTGCAGGTGGTAGTACTTGGCTAGCTTGATGTCCTACCGGACGCCGAAGCATTCTATGAATAGCTCACTGTAGTTGACAGGCGACTGACGGGCGCCCGCTGAAGCTGTGCTTCTCATAAAGACATAAAGACATAAAAGATTAGTGCAACTCTGAGCCACAAGGGCCCTTCTTGGTTGCACTCTGTACACTGAACCAGTTGCCCACCAAATCTGCCAATCAGCCTTCCCTGTAATACTGAAAAGCAAGCCCTCTATTCTTATAATGATTGTCTATGCTGTTTTTAAAGATGTTCAATGTGCTGCTACTGACGATGTTTTCTGGCAGCTGGTTCCAGTGTTCCACTACCCTGTTGGTGAAGAAAGTTTGTCTTAACCTTGTTCTGCTGTGGTTAATTTTAATTTTGAATTTATGACCTCTAATTGCATCATTTCTGTTAAATTCAAACATTTCCCCAAGGTATCCCCTCTCCAGACCATTTACAAATTTAAAGACCTCGATGAGATCTCCTCTCAGCCTTCTATATCTAAGTGAAAACATATTCAATTTCTTCAATCTTTCCTCATATGCCAGGTTGCTTATGCCATTAACCATTTTTGTAGCCCTCTTTTGTACTCTCTCTAAAAGCCAACAATCTTTTTCATAGCTAGGAGACCAAGCTTGGATGCAGTATTCCAAATGTGGCCTGACGTATGCACAGTAAAGTTTCCTGATCACTTCCTCACTTCTGTATGATACATTCCTATTTATTGCCCCGAGCATTCTCAGTGCCTTCTTCCTGGCTTCCTTAGTCTGTTCTGATGCCCCCAATTTTGTGTTTAGAATAACACCTAAATCCTTCTCCTGTTGAGTCACTGATAGCACTTGGCCACCCATCAAGTATGGAGCCTTCATATGCTGCTTACCTACGTGCATGATTTTGCACTTATCAAAGTTAAATTTCATTTGCCATTCTTCGGACCACTTCACAAGTTCGTCTAAGTCTTTTTGCAGCGAGATATGCTCATCCTGACCTGTTATTGCCCTAAAGACCTTCAAATCATCTGCAAATTTCAAAACTTTACTGCTTAGGCCACTTTCAATGTTATTTACAAATATAATGAACAGTAATGGCCCTAGTACTGACCCCTGGGGGACTCCACTAAGAACATTTTGCCATGATGACTTTGTACCATTTAGCATCACTCTTTGCTGTCTATCTGAATTCTCCCGTACTCGGCAGATGGCAGTGCTGGTGTGAAGCTTCGTTTGCAGGGAAGCCACTTGGTGGTGCAGCACCCGCGCTGGCCTGTTGAGGACGTGCTTTTATCTCTGGTATGGCTTCGGGACCACTGCCGCTGCCAGCACTGCTACAATGCCACCACGTTCCAACGAAAGGTGACAGTCAGTGGTCTGTGAGGCCAGTGGGGATATGACCTGATAGGGGAAGAGGGAGAAAGAGGCGTAGATGAGGAGGAAGAGGTAGAGGTAGAGTGTGCAGGACAGGTCTCGGTCACCTGGACACTGACAAGCACGGACTTGGGCCACATCGTTAGGCGTCAGACGCAATGTTAATGCGGACATCAGGGGGACCCCGAGTAAAGAAAGAAAGCAGGTAGGTTCATGATGCCATTCAAGAACTCTGAAGCGTGCGCGCGCGACAAGCGTGCCCGGATGTTCATCAGTGTGTGCGCGAAAAAATATAGTTTCAATTTGCGAGACTCTGTCTCCATAAAATATGATGCGAATTACATGTATCAAGGCCAGTTCCCTGATATAATTTAGACCCAAATCGCAAGTGTGTGCTGGTTAATGGACCGCCCATCCTCGCACAACGACCATCAGCCACCCCACGTGGACCAACGCGCGTGCATTCATAGTATTATCTTATATATTCAAATTCACCAAAACGCAACCTCCGCTCCAAATGTGCCTTTCTGGGGGAGTCTCTGATTTTTGTGAATCTGATACCATAAGCGTCATCACAATCTAATCACAATGCATTTCTGGGTTATTGTCTTCGCATGCAGCGTTGTCACCGATGAATCATCACCCAAGCTGACGTTGTGGAAGCTGACACAAATGCAGTTTCACAGTTGCACAGAATATGTTCTTGTGCCCAACATGTAAGAAAGGTGGCTGGGAAAAGACGTCAATTTTCAGCTTCGGCTCTGCAGCGGTTTGAAATCGCGAGCAAAGTGTCTCGATGTGTGGGACAGAGTGAGGAGAATCCTCCGTGCATGGACAAGGATTGAAGGTCACTCTTACCATTGTCATCTTTCAACTATAGTTATCTTTCAAAACCCTCATAACTAACAAACTATAGTTATCTTCCAGGTGGAAAAATAAGATGGTAGCCTCATGGCTGCTGATGGTCCAGCCCTGTCGGCTGGAGAGAATGAGGGCTTCTTCACATTAGTCTCCGCTACAATAATCTCCACCATAATAGTCTCTTTCACGATATGATCCGCGACTATAATCTCCGTCGCAATAGTCTTCCACAGTTGCCTCTGCCATACTAGTCTCTGCCACTGTAGTCTCCGTCACAGTAGTCTGCGCCGTAGTAGCGACTGCCACACCAGGCTTCACCGTGATATTATCTGGCACACTAGTCTCTTCCACAGGGAGATGTAGAGATGGATGCCTCCAAATAATTTTCGTTTTATTATTACGTCTGTCAGCGTTGCACGGAAATATTGGACCTAACCCGCGTGATCCCACCGGTTGTTTCGACTGAACCGAAACATGTTTTCCCTTATTATTAGAGGGACTTGATTCTCCCTTCTTAGTTTTCCCTTGGGAACTTAAGTAGCTTCTTGCAAGAAGTTTGGGGCCTGCATGATATCTTCACGCTTTTTAGCCAATTCAGCTTGTCGAGACGTGTGCGCGACATGACCCCACCCCCGGTCAGAGGTCATCACGAACAGCGCGAAGACACATATTCAGTCAACCCGTCCAGCGTTTTGGTGCTTATTGGGAGTCATTCTGAGTGCAATTCTGAATCTAACAGTGTCGATATGAGTGCTAGTTTTGGCAATAATTGATCAGCACACATTTTGTAGTGGAGTTAAGCATGGGCTGCCTGCTGGCTCTAAGGCCGTATATCGCACCTGGGCGTTCCTCGGATTGCCACTTCATCCTCACGGTCTCGGATTGATTCTCGTTCATTGGTAATTTACGACATTAATTTCAGTGCCGCAGCGACTGTTCGGGATAACTTCACTGCGCGCTCCGTTCTCCAAGTTTCACACAAACTGCCAGACCCCTGTTCAAATCAATGAAGTTGTCAACGAAGCACACACCATTGTGCGCAGTTGACAGGTGTGTGCGAACGAAATGTATGTTTTTTTTTTCAGACAGACGTGCGAGACCTGATTTTCGACGTGCATCCTCGGCAATTCGAAGTGAACGCGACAGGGACCGACATCAACATACGATGTGAGTCGTGTGGACACGTGACGGCGCCACGTGACGCCGGTAATACCATCGAGGCCCGAGCTCGAGCGAGTTCGTGTATACACGATGCAAGTTCATCAGCTGACCGGCACGACCCGTAGGGGCGGTTTTCAAGGGTGGTAAGGTAGACATTTTCGCCCATGCGTGGAGGCAGTGTGATGTTCAATAGACACTGCTGCAGAGAAAATTGGATCAAACATACCCTAAATGTGTAAGTACTGGGAGCGAGTTTCCCTATTTTAGACTGACCCATTATTTATCTATGACAATTAGCCAAAACAGTAGAGGCAAAGTGGGTAGAGCAGTGCACTCCATCGCCCAATTTATGTTCGCTGTCAGTTGCCACTACTCCCATGCCTATAAGGAAACCATTGTTAAAATGACTTAGTGCGTACTCTGTTCATCAGTGAAAAACTGTTCCGATGTCGGCGCATCCAGTGTTTTGCATGGTCGAATGTTGACACAATTTTGTGTTTCGCCAATAGCGAAATGCAGTTCGATGCAAATGCAGCAGTGTATCGGGAACAGTATAGACGAACAAGGTCATTCGAGATAGCATAGTTTTTTAAGGATCGGTTTTCGTTCTTGTTTTCTATTGAATTCAAGCCATGATTTAGTCTACGATCTACTGATTGAATATCAGGACTCGACGTACCGGGGTACTGCATAATACGGTACGTGTGCTCAAACCAAATACTACAGATTTTGTAATCATTTTCTAGGGTTGTAACTTACAGGGACGGCGCAAGAGTAAAACTTGTTCTCATTGCGGGTATGTTTTTGCAACACCAATTGTACACTGTCTCACCAACTTACTATAAATTCTAATTTTACCAAACTTTGAAACACCAACTTTGTCCTTCAAAAGGTAGAACTAATTTTTGAATTGCTGGGAGCAACTTTGCTGTCCATGCCGCAGCCCTGGGATGCCGCAGCCCTGGGATGCCGCAGCCAGGCCATACCGCAGCCCTGAGAGTCACGTGACCAATGACGGCTGCTGACTGTCGAGTTCCGGCCGGCCTGGGGTCACCAGAAGAAAACCAGCTACTCGATATAACTTGACTTTCGGAATAAAAAGTAGTCCGGTTTAGTGCTGGTGTGGCTGCATGGATACGGGTCCTATGCTAAGCAGTGTTTGTCGCGTGAACCCTGTTTCCACCAATCGATCCGCGGATTCCGGTTCAGCGGCATGATTTTGATCGATGGTTTTCGATGCCGCCGATGCACCGACAGGCCGGCCGCCCCGGTGTCGGGTCCCCGGCCTCATCGGGTCAGTTGCCAGCCGGCCGTCCCAGTCGGGAACTACGCGAGCGCGTGAAACGATTGGAACTCTGCCTTGTCAGGACAGGGGAGACCTACGCAGGTCTGCGCTATGACTGACTGAGGTACGCGGGCAGCTAACCGTACGCCATGTTCTGTAGTCCTGTAAATGTCCGCAGCCGCTTGAAACGTCAGGTCGGCTGCCTCTAGCATTTGGCGGCGTGTGTCCCTATCACGCGTTCCAGCCATTAGATGGCCTCTAAGCCCATCGTTCATACAACGCGAACGAGTCACAAAATGACGCCATCTCTCCCAATGCACAGTGCAAATCGTCAACGGTCTCACCGTGTTCCTGTATTCGCGTATTAAAGTCACGCCGGTCTTGCACGACGTTGCGCTGTCGCCGCAGGTGTCCCTGTATGGCCACAATGATAGCGTCCATGTCGACGTCCGCGGAAACGGGCAGCCAGTCGGACCACTCCAGCTTAACAGAGGCCGATGCTGTACCGCAATACATCTATCGCTAAGCGATCTGGCCAACGCTTGGCCCAGACCACTGCACACTCCCAATCTCATAAACCATACGCCATCGTGATACTGCACCCGTAGGGAACTTAGTGAAACACTTATCACTTCCTGAGCACCGGTTAGGTTGAGCCGTAACCGACCGCGCCATGCGATGTGAAGTAGGTTCCGGTTCAGATTAGTGCTCGAGGCCGGCGGCCGCACACGCGAGGGTCGTGGGGCGGATTGGCTGTTTATTAGCCGTGGCTGGCAGTTGGCCACGTCTGTGGACTGCCGTTTCCAAGGGAAATACCGGGAGCCTCTTCAGTTTGGTTGCGTGTCATTTGTGGGCGTGCTGTGGTGTGAAACACATTCGTGTGCTGCCAAACACCGTGACCTTGGGCGCTATAAGAGGTCAATATGGTCGATGCGCCCTAAAGCCAAAATAACTAACTAACTAACACCGTGACCGACACCATTATACAACAGAAATTATGTCAACGTATGCGAGTACTCGTATATTGGTATTCCGTGAACAATGTTTGTCAGCCCTCCCTTTCTCGCCAGTAATTGTGTTGCTATTGAGTGTTGAGTTTTCCGTTGTATTGACGAAATCGAACACTGGCCAGCAACACCCGCACAGCCCAACAGCAACAGCTGCATGGGGGTATTGGCAGGTCTCGTGGACCTGCTCGCACCCACTACCGGGCCTCTCCCCTGCCGCCGTGTCGACCACCTCAATATCGACGCAACGTTTTGAAACATGCCAATACAATTAATATATGTTATGGCTTTAAGATTGTAAATTCCAGGCTGCAGGGAGCCTACGGAGACAGTGAATGTGCTGCTTTCTTTTGGTACAATTCACATGTGTGGGCGACGAGGGAGGGGGCGGGGTTGCGGTGGCTCGTGGTCCATTAGCCAGAGTGCAGCGCAGCGGGCACTCGGACCGTTTGGGTGGATCAGGCTGTGATGGAGCGGAATCTGGACTGCAGCTCTGACCACCGTCTCGGCCTCGACCTCTTCAATTGATGTCTGGCTGTAACACTAAGTCGCTCGTCGGTGTTGTTCTTATATGCGTGGCGTTCATTTCCCTGGCCCGTGCGCATTTTGCAGAACAAATTCCGACATGCACCTATGTAGTAATTAATGATGCTTTAGTTGATGCATTTGCATCACACATTTGTTGTCAAAATGAATAAGTTCAGATTATACATACCAAAAGCCGAACAGATAAGTAAACAACATCCTGAATAGCCATGCAGTGTCCAGTACTATGTCGTCGCCGGCATGCACAATTCCAAAGAGGTACCGAATCGACGAATTTCTCACAGCGGTCCCGCTTTGAATTTTCTAGGTAGTGTACATGTGCCCGCAAGCATATTTTGTGTGCCCATATCTCTGTTTTGTGCACCCAGAAGCCTGCTGTGTCTACTCACAAGCTCGCTGTGTGCACCCATAAACCTGCTGTGTGCACCCATAAACCTGCTATGTGCACCCATGGACCTGCTGAGTGCACCCATAAACCTGCTATGTGCACCCCTATGCCTGTTTTGTGCACCTATTAACCTGTTTCGTGCGCCCACCCACAAACCCGTTATGTGTAGTTGCTCCTACGAAGTTGTATCACAGAATGTGCCCGCTGCCGCTATTTTTGCAACTTAATTTAGAGTACGTAGCGAACGCACTGGACAGCTAGAGCTTCCCTAATACATCTAAAATCCTTGAGTTGCTGTGCAAACATCGCAAAACACCGTTCTACCGGTAACGCGATAGGGAACTCGGGTCGGGCTGCATCGTGTCCGGTGGCTGAGATGAACTTTTGTTGCACACGCATGTGAGCAGACTTGTCCGGGCCTCGCCTCGCACGTAGATATTGAACTTGACAACGCCTTGAATCTGATACACCAGGTTGCATAGATGTTATTGCGAGCGGGGACGAGTCTTGGTCGAGTCTACTGCCGTGTGCAGACGACGCGTCCCGATCGACCCGACCCGGTGCGGCCCGACCGCCACAGTTTTGATACAGGAACACAGCTTCTTTGTTGCAGCGTTTCAGTCATAATTTCTTCCATCAGATTTTGACCTGGATTTTCATTTTCATTTGCTAGCGGTTTTCGCTGCACCATTTTCGTTTAGGCGTGCGTGCTTGTGTTCAAAGAGAATGATGATGATGAATTGATGATGAACCTTAGTCGGTGGCGGTCCGGCCGGCTCTGGCTGAGGGGCGGTCCGCCGGCTCTGGCTGAGGGGCGGTCCGCCGGCTCTGGCTGAGGGGCGGTCCGCCGGCTCTGGCTGAGGGGCGGTCCGCCGGCTCTGGCTGAGGGGCGGTCCGCCGGCTCTGGCTGAGGGGCGGTCCGCCGGCTCTGGCTGAGGGGCGGTCCGCCGGTTCTGGCTGAGGGGCGGCCGGCCGGCTCTGGCTGAGGGGCGTTCAGCCGGCTCTGACTGAGGGGCGTTCAGCCGGCTCTGATTGAGGGGAGGTCAGCCGGCTCTGGCTGAGGGGCGGCCGGTCGGCTCTGGCTGAGGGGCGGCCGGCCGGCTATAGCTGAGGGGCGGTCAGCCGGCTCTGGCTGAGGGGCGGTCAGCCGGCTCTGGCTGAGGGGCGGTCAGGCGGCTCTGGCTGAGGGGCGGCCGGCCGGCTATAGCTGAGGGGCGGCCGGCCGGCTCTGGCCGAGGGGCGGCCGGCCGGTACTCATGCTTTTTTCGTGTGCTGCTTGCACCCACACTCATATTCATTTGGTGATCATACCATCCATACTCAGTTGCGGAGTCGCACACTGCCAGAGGCAGTTGTCCCCAGTGTTCGACAAACGCACGGCACAGTCTCCATCCCTGGCCTGGGGCGAGGTTTCCTGTCGTGTGACGCGCGGTACAATCTCCCTCTGTAGCCTGTGGCCAGGTTTCCTGTCGTGTGACGCATATCACAATCTCCCTCTGTAGCCTGTAGCGAGGTTTCCTGTCGTGTCACACACGGCACAATCTCCCTCTGTATCCTGTAGCCAGTTTTCCCGTCGTGTCACCCACGGCACAGTCTCCATCCCTGGCCTGGGGCGAGGTTTCCTGTCGTGTGACGCACGGCACAATCTCCCGCTGTAGCCTGTAGCCAGGTTTCCTGTCGTGTGACGCACAGCACAATCTCCCTCTGTAGCCTGTAGCGAGGTTTCCTGTCGTGTCACGCATGGCACGATCTCCCTCTGTAGTCTGTAGCCAGTTTTCCCGTCGTGTCACACACGGCACAATCTCCCTCTGTAGCCTGTAGCGAGGTTCCCTGTCGTGTCACCCACGGTACAATCTCCCTCTGTAGCCTGTAGCCAGTTTTCCCGTCGTGTCACCCACGGCACAATCTCCCTCTGTAGCCTGTAGCGAGGTTCCCTGTCGTGTCACACACGGCACAATCTCCCTCTGTAGCCTGTAGCCAGTTTTTCCGTCGTGTCACACACGGCACAATCTCCCTCTGTAGCCTGTAGCGAGGTTCCCTGTCGTGTCACGCACGGCACAATCTCCCTCTGTAGCCTGTAGCCAGTTTTCCCGTCGTGTCACACACGGCACAATCTCCCTCTGTAGCCTGTAGCCAGTTTTCCCGTCGTGTCACACACGGCACAATCTCCCTCTGTAGCCTGTAGCGAGGTTCCCTGTCGTGTCACGCACGGCACAATCTCCCTCTGTAGCCTGTAGCCAGTTTTTCCGTCGTGTCACACACGGCACAATCTCCCTTTGTAGCCTGTAGCGAGGTTCCCTGTCGTGTCACGCACGGCACAATCTCCCTCTGTAGCCTGTAGCCAGTTTTCCCGTCGTGTCACACACGGCACAATCTCCCTCTGTAGCCTGTAGCCAGTTTTCCCGTCGTGTCACACACGG